>CAMXCT020003752.1:22898-42898 GCA_947184155.2 Cladocopium goreaui
AAAACAGCATCCAGACATTTTTTCAAGGGGGTACCTTATGAGTGGCTCAGTTACTCAATAATATGAATGTTTGGATGGTACTCTATTGTGCCAAGCAACTTTTGGGGTCGAAAAAAAAAACAAAACCCTTGAAAGTAAATTGAAATCAATTGAAAGTCAATTGAACGTAAATTGAATTCAATTAAAAGTAAATTGAAAATCAATTGAAAGTAAACTGAAATCAATTGAAAGTAAATTGAAATCAATTAAAAGTAAATTGAAATCAATTGAAAGTAAATTGATTTCAATTCAAAGTAAATTGAAATCAATTCAAAAAAATTGTTGAGGGTGGGGGGGCGCAAAAAAATTGTCAGTTATTGAGTAGACTAAAATTGTTTGAGGGGGGGGGGGGCCCGCCCACTAATCAGTCGACAACATTACTATATATTACGTATTAAGTTATCAAGATGGTAATGCGCATGGGGCGGCTGAACCTGTGTCTATCATGCCTATAGCTATACTGTTTTTTCTTAGGAGGGTCGCTGCAGGGCCAACAACATGATCATGTCACAATTAATTTTCATGTAGCTGAAAATATTGATTTCAAATGACCACGTATAGGCAAGTTTAATGCAAGTTCCAAAACCAGGACTTCAAAAATGTCAGTATAATGCTGCATGTATACTATATTGGCTGCAGCCATTGCAGCATACGTTACAAATCGTTACAATATATTGTATAGTGTATTTTATTATATGTTGTTGATTTGTATTGGCAAGAGGACTCCAAAAGTGACGGGCATGTGTCGGGCCATGTCGGGCCTGCACTGCAGTGTCTTTGCGCGGAGCAAAGGGCATGAAAAAAGCTGCTCCGACAAGGGATCCCCATAGAAATCCACAAATGGTCCATCCATAAATATCATGAAATCCGATTCCAAGTTGCCCGGCTTCAATAGCCGTTCGCCATCCCCATGCATGCAATAGAATGGAAGAAATCATGCAACAAATGATCTGAATGGGGGTGAACCAGCGGTGGGGGGTGACAAGCGGCGCGTTTGTATACAAACCTGTGAAGCCGTAGGCTGTAGCTGGCATCTTTTGGCTCGAAGTCGGCAGGGCTCAGCAGTTACAATTAAAAACGCAGCTGTGACCCGCTGTGAGGCCCTTGAGACTCTTAGATTCTTAGATGTCTTGGACTTAGAACTTGGCCAAGTCCTTCCACTCAGAGAGGGCTCTGCTCGCAGCAGAAAAATCATCCTGTGCCCTGGCCCATTGTTTGTTGCCACCATCCACACCCAAAGTGGAAACTTTTTGCGAGAATTCGCGGGCTTTACCGTACGCTTTAGATCCCTCATCTCCAGAGAAGTAGAACATATCTTCCTTGAGGGAGCCACCAGCCTCCAGCAAATTGGCCCTGAGGTTCTGGGCCTGCTTGGTCTTGATGTACTCTGGTGTGGCCTCAAATCGCTGGAAAGCTGCAGTCAATGCTTTCTTTTTCCTGTCAACTTCATCCTGGTTCCTGGCTCGGTACACTGTGTCCGTGCCATCACTGAATTGCGAGTAGGGGTTGATTGGATTGTCGTTCTGCGAGTATGCATCTGATTGACCACTGCCAAAGCCAAAGACTGAAAACGTAGGCACTTCTGCCATTGCTGGGCTGGCGGCGCTCACCACTGCGGCAGCTAACAAAGCACCGGGCGACACAAAGGCGTCTGAGCTTTGTCTAAGCATCAGAACAGCCGCCAGAGTCAGGAGCACCTTGGATAAGAGCTTCTTGTTTGCCATGTCAACAGCTACGATGCCGTAAATCCCTGCCTTTTCTGAGCCACAAAAATGCTGCAGCCATACAAGTTGGAATTCAATGGCAATCCTCTCGAAAAACTTGTCCAAAACCAATCGTTTCATGAGTTTGATGGCTTAACATCCCGTTATCCTTCAACTTTCAGCATTGCAATCATGGCCTGAAAAAAAGGGATACATCAACTTGGCATCATCCCAATTCAGGCCCCAACCTTCACATCTTCTGTTTCGACATCTTGCACTTGGGGCTCAACACTCGGCCTGAAGGAACATGAAACCAAATAGAAAATAATGCCTTCGCAATTCTTCCAGAAAATGCCGCTTTGATGTCGCTTCCTTTGTGGCATAATTTATATTTTGTTGCCAGGCCCCAACAAAAAATACGAAATATTGCCCGCACTTTGCGACCTGGCTATGCAATTTGGATCAAAATAAAGTCTTGCGTCGAAGCAGGATCTTTCCTCCATATCCCCCATGCACAGCGCCTGGAAGTTCCAGTCGCAGATTGTTTGGTTTCATCAATTGCTGTTGCTGCGCCCTTCTGCGACAGCGTTCCAGCTTCGGAAGCTTCTGCGATGATTTCTCCTTCTGGCGGATCCGGTGCCCTTGGCTCTGGATTCGTTGCTGCTTGCTTGACAGCTTCTAGTGCTTTCTCGGGCTCTGCTTGGACCACCTGTTCAGCAAGACATGTCAGGCATAGGATCTGAGGATGCAATCCAATGTCATTCATACCCTGCCAAATTCCATGATTACAACTAGATACAACTATATAGTCAAGAATAGCAATCTGAAAGGGTTGGCACATGGCCGGCCTGAAATGAGACAAGACTCTTTCAGCTTTTTGGAGAAAACTATTCAATTAATTTCAATTATATAAATCAATATCAGAATTCAGAAGGTGTTTCAGGTACTTCAACAAGGGCTCATTCAGCATTCCAGCAGCACCTTTTGTTGCTGCTGAGTGGTCGTTCGAGACAAACATTCAGCTGGAGATGAGACGAGTCGATAGCAGAGCATGTGTATACAAAATGTATGTGCCTCTGCCCGGCTTCACCCACCAGGTGAAGAATGCGGGGGGCATTCAACCCTGAACCCTAAGCGTGAAACTGCACGAGACACCAGTCATTTGCGGCTGGTGAATTAGATTGTCATTGCACCGAATTACTTCGATACTTCGTGCCCACAGCACGCTACGCGAACAGAATAATTTGCAAGCATACATACAACTGTAATTGTTTATTATAATATAGTGATATATAGTGTGTATACACAATTGTCCAGTGAACTTCTTGGCTTCAACTAACACACCCCTAGGGCACCATTGACTACTGTCAGCTCAGTATATACACAATCCAACATCGTTGGATCCTGTCTAACCGTTGTCTACAAAAAAGCCTGACAGTGGATGTCGACATTAAAATCTACCAGGGTGCATCCCTCAGTGCTGACCAGCACGCCTTAGTTTCTCCAAGGCCGTCCCTCTCCTTCTGGCAGCCATCGTTGCAAGAGTCAAATGGGTTTGACGTTTTTGAAGCGCAGTGCGATTCCCATAATTACCGTACTGTATTACAAAGATAATAAATTCGAAGCCACCACAGCTCAAGCTGCTTGACAAGAATTGCAAAACACGGATAGACTATTTTAAACATAATAGGTAATTGTATATATATATATATATATATAGGTATGATGAAGAGAGTGCTTCTACAAACATGAAATCCGCCCCAGATATTAGCCAGGAGACAGTCACCTCAGTTTCCGCCGCAGTGGGCTCAACTGGCACACTCTCAGCAAATCGCCAACGCACTGGAGAATCGTCAGCAAGACCTGAATGAGAATGATAATGATAACACGAACGCAAAGCTCCAGATCGACTGGCAAAAATGAATCTTCAAATCAAGCCTCCTGCAGAACAATGGCCAGCAAAAGGTGTTGATAAATTTAGTGTGAACAACCAGGCCCTACAACCCACCAGTTGCACTCAAACCCATGTAATTAGGCTCCTGCAACTGAGCCAGCATAGGAAAGAGGCATTGAATATTGAATGAAGAAATAGCCTCTTGAATGTGACTGGGCGTCCCATTGGCTAGCTGTTGACTGGCACCACAAAAACACATCCATGTTTAATTCTCAGGAAATGTACAACATCTCTGCGCGTCTGTGCATGGCAAGCAACAAGGTTCTGGGGTTGCCAGTTCTGGCGACATCAGCAAAGCGCGAGACACTCGTGGAGTTGGCCCCACAGTTGCGGCTGCCAGCCTTTTCTTCTTCCTTTCTGGTGTGGACGGAGCATCCTGAGCACCGAAGCCATTGCGAACATGTCAGTGTTCAAACCCTTTATTCACCATTAGATATCACGGCCCATGCCCATGCCAAAAAAAAACACATATTGCCAAACTAGCTTTGTCGGATGGATGTAGGTTGAGTCCTGGGGACCCGAACTAAAGCATCCTTGCGTTTGTGAGCCAACGCGGGCGTTGCCACATCACGAGGGATCTTCAAGTCCTGAGAGAAAGCATGACAACGCTGTTTTGCATGACGTCACAGTATGTGGCCCTCCACGGTTAACTTGAGATAACTTGTGTCATAATCATAAATCATAAGATAAGATATCAGAATTATATATATTTAATATATTCCCGATCAGGAGGGTCCGATGAAACAGGTGTTATTGTGAGCAGCTACTTTTATGTTTCTTGCTCGATGTTTATAATGCGAAAGGTGGAGCGATGATATAGCTGGCACCCAAAGCAGTACAAAGACAAAATTTGAGTCGACAAAACTTCCTGTCAAAATGTCCGGACCGTCACCCAGACTTGCCCATCCTGCCCATATAAACATCGGCAATTAAACCTTTCAACATGTCGGCAAGCTCTCTCATGCAAATTTCGATTTTTGCCAAGGGTCTGGATGAGCCAAAAGACCAAACCGTCGCTTTTCCACCACAGAGTTCGACATCTGATCTCGCAGTTTTCCTTATTGAGAACGGCAAAGCTGCAAAACAACGAAGAGAAACGAATCTCCAAGCAAAATGTAAATTGTTCGCAGAACAACAAGCTTGACACGACAGTCGTATCAATTTCCCCTTGTCGCTGCTGAGCTTCTTTCCTGGCCAGAGGCCTGACAAAGTCTTAATTAAGACGCATATATAAATATACTAAAACATCCACCGTGAATCAATCTTTTCATTGATGCCTCACTTTACGAGCGGGAAATGGCCAGATCACCGTTACAAATGCCCAAGCTGGAGGAAAGCGGGGCAGGAGTGATTGCTGGGGTTCGTTGATGCCGTTTGACTCTCTCCAGATCAAACACAAGAATAGCCAGTAAAATTCCAATTCACCCTTGTCGATTCATGACAACGATGCAGGTTCATTTATATTATATATTAATATATGTGTGTGTGTTGAAACACAGTCAATTTGGCATTATATGTTATGATGTTATATGTTTGTTTGGCGCATTGGCAAGTTAACATGTGTGACCATTATGTGACATGTCTTGCCCGTGCCTGGACGATCTGCATGAGAGATGGCTCCATGGCGGATCCCTGACTTGATGGTGTGGCTGGCATCGATGTGTCAGAGATTTGCTTTCCCAAGTGTTTCCTCAGCTGAAGCTCGCAACAGTCCATGTCACTACGTAGATGATTCATGATGATTCCGCGTTCTAATGATTCCAATGGTTCCATGTGAAGTTCTATGATTCTATAATGGTTTTATACTAATGTCCTTCTCCACAGCTTCCATGCAAAAATGGCCCAGGTAGATCTAGATGGCATAAAAGATGTAGATACATTGTGATCCATCCAGATTCCGTTGCTGTACTTTTTCATTCCTATACCGTTTGGCGCTGAGAAGGGAAGGCGATACAGTTGGCTTGCATAGAAATTGAAAATAAATTAAGCAGTTCCATATGCTCCAGGTATAGCATCTGATCCAGGTGAAATTAGCCCTGCACCCCTCTGCTCCCTTAGTCAGGCAAGGAGCTTCTGTGTTTTTTGTCGCGGAGGGCAGCCCAACACTTGTCTTGCCTTGATTTCGTCCTCCTCGTCCAATGAAATTCCGCAATAATGAAGAAGTGTCTGGCCGGAAGGCACCGAGATGCAAAGGCATGAACTGCAGTCTAATTCCAATGCGATTTTTCTTTTAGTCAAGCCTGTTTTGCGAATAATGATAATGTAGTATCCCGATTAGTGTGGGGATACTGTATTGACCCAGTGGAATTGCTGGGGTGGGTCGGTATTGTGGCATTTTTTTTTTCTGAGGCCATTTTTTTTCAGCATGTTGTGGTTTCAGTTTTTCATTTTTTGAAATGTTTATCATCGTTTAAACTATTCAAACAATCAACTACTTATATCGCAACATGTTTTTAAACATAAAATGAAAGAACAAAATCAACATGCCAAGTATTTTGTTGAAACCCCATATTAAAAAAAAAAAACAGCACCCAAACAATTTTTCAAGGGGTAGCCCATGACCAGCATTGATCTTCAATAGTATGTTTGTTGTGGTGGACCTCGGTTGTGTACAGTTTTTTTTTGAAGTGTTTTTTTTCCAAAATCCGTTTCTCATTTCCTTCGCTACAGCTTGTGTCCCTTACTTAGTTCAATTGTCCTGGCATCCTCTGCTTGATTTCTATGGTGTTTCTATGGAATTTCTATAAAGTTTCTATGGGAATTCTATGGAATTTCTATGGTGTTTCTAAAGGGGTGTCTGTGGTATTTCTATGGGGTTCCTATGGGGTTTCAAAAGGATGTCTATGGTATTTCTATGATATGCCTATAGGATTTCATTGGGATTTCCATGATATTTCTATTGGCGTTCTTTGGGATTTCCTTGATATTTCTATGGTATTTCTATGATATTTCTATAGGATTTCTTTGGGAATTCTATGGGGTTTCCATGAGGTTTCTTTGGAATTTCTATGGTGGTTCTATGATATTTCTATGATATTTCTATGGGAATTCTTTGGGATTTCCATGGTAGTTCTATTGGATTTCTATGATATTTCAATGGGATTACTATTGGATTTCTATGGGATTCCTATGGCATTCCTATAGGATTTCCATGATGGTTCTATGATATTTCTATGAAATCACTATGGGATTTCTGAAAGGATGCTATTACGGATGCTATGGGATTTCTATGGTATTCTTATGGGATTTCCATTGGATTCCTATGGGGTGTCTATGATATTTCTATGATGTTTCTATGGGATTTCTTTGGGATTCCTATGGGATTTCCATGATAGTTCTATCATATTTCTATGAAATTACAACGGGGTTACTATGGGATGTCTGAGGGAATTCTATGGGAACGCTATGGGATTCTTATGGGGTTCTTATGGGATGTATTTGTGGTTCCTATCCTACTTCCATGTTATTTCTAAAATCTTTCTATGGGATGCACATTAAAAGCAAATTAAAATCAATTGAAAATCAATTGAAAGTAAGTTGAAATCAATTGAAAGTACATTGACATCAGTTGAAATTAAATTGAAATCAATTGAACATCAATTGAAATCAAATTGAAAATAAATTCAAATCTATTGAGCGTAAATTGAAAATAAATTCAAATCTATTGAACGTAAATTGAAATCAATTATACAAAAGTAAATTTCAACCAATTGAAAGTAAATCAATTGAAAGCAAGTTGAAACCAATTGAAAGTAAATTTAAATCAATGGAAAGTAAATTGAAATCTATTGAAAGTAAGTTGAAATCAATTGAAAGTAAGTTGAAATCAATTGAAAGTAAGTTGAAATCAATGGAAAGTAAGTTGAAATCAATGGAAAGTAAGTTGAAATCAATGGAAAGTAAGTTGAAATCAATGGAAAGTAATTTTAAATCTATTGAAAGTAAGTTGAAATCAATTGAAAGTAAGTTGAAATTAATTGAAAGTAAATTGAAACCAATTGAAAATCATTGATCGTAACTTGAAAATAGATTTGAATCAATTGAAAGTAAATTGAAATCAATGGGAAGTAAATTTCAACCAATTGAAACTAAATAAAATCAATTGAAAGTAAGTTGAAATCAATTTAAAGCAAATTAAAATATTTACTCAAGATCATGATCCAAAATCATTCAGACCACGACCCTTCAGAAGTTACTAGCCTAAAGAGGCACTTTCAAATGTTTATGGGGGGCTCTACACTAATCAAGATCCAAAATTAATGATATTGAAATTGCAAGCTATCAATCAAGGCAAAGTAGGAGTACTCAGCACAAACATTACTGCATAGAGTGTCACATAGTGTTGCACGCTGTCGCAAAGATATGTGCTTATTTTCGAAATTCCGTTTCACCTCAATGACTGACTGAGTGGCTTAAGAAGTTTAACTTGCGACAAAAATGTTAGAGCATGCCTTGATCTATCTAAATCTAATCTAATCTATCTATAGTGTATATATATATGTATATATGCACGCTCCCGAGAATTTTGTCGCCAAGCTCCTCACACGGCACAGGGTGTGCATGCAAAGTCATTATCACACTACTGCTGTTGTATCTCTCTTAGCTTGTTTCAATCAATCTTGCCGCACTGCTTTTCATCCCTTATGGCCGGCCACTCTAGAATCTATGGAGGCGCCCAAGGCAAAGTCATACAAGTATTATGTATAAGAAAGCACACTTTGCAGAACTGTATCACACTGTGCAGAAGTACTCACAAAACACTGCGCATGTCTCGGGCAGTTAGCCGTAATTGCGCGTGTGAATTCACACCGTGTTGGGACATCAACATCGCGAAGCTTGATGTCCAACTGCCCAGGTCTGCCACTTTCATGCTTCGAGTCAGGATTTCAGAGACTGTGGTGGGAGGACCTCCGTTACAAGACAGGTACCTCAATGATGCACATAATATATGTATATATATTTATACAGTAATAGGTTTTTGTACAAAATTATTGTTACATACTACACATTACATATTACAGTAGTCATATTACATATATTATCATAATATGGATACTGGATACGTATGGTGTGCAGCATGCTGCATCGTAGAAACACATGGTATATTTTTTTTGTGTGCACTACCTATACGCTCACATATCATAGGCATAGACCATCACAGACCTCTCTCCCCTATAGATTGTATAAGTATTATAAAATTATTAATTGGATAATCATATGATAAAATATACGTATACATAATATATATATAGTGTATATATATATATGTATCATATACACATGATATATATATAATAATAATAACAAAAATAATAATAACATTATATATATATATATTAGATACATATTGGCATGCCTGCTCACTCCTTAAAAGCATGCCCAAGCTGCCTCTCCCACATATTCCAGTGGCACGTCGCGCACGTAGAGGGGCAACAACTGCAGGTCTAAAAAACTGCCAAAGGTCTGCAGCAGCTCCTGGTCCTTAGCAGTTGCGTCCCTGTTGACACTCATCTCATGAGATCTTAGATATATATACGTATATATATATAATTATATATATATATATGTCATTAATTTATTATGATAATATCTAGATCGTAATGTCATAGAATCAGAGTCAGGGGAGTAGATATTTCATATAATTATGTCATATGATTGGCGGCTAAATCGTTTGGGAACAGCCAAAAGAGACTCCAGGAATCAAAAACATGATTGCACTTGAAACAATTCCTCTGGGAAAGGATATCTGGAAAAGTTTGCCTCGCCGACCAAGCCTACCTGCTCAATACAGAGCAGCAAATCGATACATAACAAATGGAAATGGAAACTCACAGGGCAGGGCAAACGGTTCACATGCTTCATAAGCCACATTCGGGGTGGGGTTCTCTTTGGTCATAGATTTTGGCTCACTTTAATCATGAATGGAAAAAACATTGACAGATTCACTTTGGTCGAGTCTAGTCCAATAGAAATATGGGATCACTGGGGTGGTACAGTAAATTGAATCATTTTCTTCCCGAACCTCAAAGCCAAGGACAACGGGCACCTGCAATGACAAAAAGACCTCTGAGAAGCTTGTTGATGCCTGTCTTACTGTCTTACCCATCATCAAGGAAAGACTCGCGTGGTAGTGCCTGACATGGTGGTAGTCAATACGCTGCAAAAGAATATTGTGCTCACGTTTGGTACTAAACAGCTAAGCCTAGTTGCAATAGTTCCGTCCTGTGCAACACCGTGAAGAGCTTCCTTCCCTTCCGCCACCTTGCCCTGCTTCAGGTCCGCTGCATAACGTTGAGCTTCTTCATGCAATTCATCCATCTCTACCTGCGGAGGACCCAGTTGCAACACGCAAAGCACATTTACATCCACTCAATTGCACCCAAAACCTGACTGATTTGTGCTTATTTCATTCATGGAGATGCCCACTGTCTCAATGTGTCTCACAGAAAAAACCTTTCGTCTTAACAATCAAGTCCTGAATGAACTAAGTAACTCTTTGGTCCTGTCTGACACTGCTTCTTTTTGAAACTATGGGTTGGAATTGGCAGGCGGGGTGGTGCTTGGTGATGGCCTGGTGGAGCTAGAACCACATGGATTATCCATGATGATCCCTGTCTCAAAAGACAACACCACTCAGCAAACCAACACTCTACAGTACTCTTCAGTTGAGTCATCCAGAATTCCAGCCTGCACGGATCTTAATAAAGACCCGGCTCGTAGAAAACCAGACCTAACATTGCCGGAACGAGTCTAGCAATCGACGACCATGACCGCCTCATGGCCTCTGTGATGCACAATGCCCCCCTGGAACTGGCTGGCAAGGTGGTGTGACGGATTGGCTAAACAAATATTCAACAAATACTGGCACAGCTCTGACAAACACACCAAGGAACGACATGAGTTTTTGGTACTCAGCACTTCCAGCCGCTGGTGTTGCTGGCGTTCGCGGCGTGGCTTCAAGATGGCTACTTGCTGGTGTGCTGGGCGCCTTAGCAGAAAAACATGGAAAAAAAGCATGTTGGAGTTCCGAGTTCCGAGGGCCTGGCGGCTTCCTCTAGGACTGGATGCTTTGTATCGTATGGATTCTTCTGGCAAATAGGGGGGGTTAGCCAGGGACTGTGCTGTACTTCCACGGTGCTTATGACTGTAGATGAATGTTTGAGAAAGAACCCGGTGACAAGGATTGACGGACAACACAAATGCCACGGTTACGGTTGTCATTGGTATTGATGATGGTGATGGCCATGCTGATGCCAATGCTGATGACGATGACGGCGATGACGACGACGTCAACGATGATGATGGCCATGATGGCCATGACGAGGACGCAAATGACGACAGCAATATTGATGTACACATTATGATTCAGCAATGAGGCGGGACACTGCATGGCATATCTCCCTAGCAAATTGTTGATATATAGCAAGGAGAAAATGAACCTGGCTTTCAACGAGTAGCATTGCTCATGCTGTCCAGCAAGTTTGATCCGGTGACCTCAGTGCAATGGCAATGATGTGCACCATCTGCTCAACTGCAATGCATAGTTTCAAGGCTTGTGTGATTACACGGAGCACACTCTCCTGGGCCACTGGGCAACTTCGAAACAGAAGCTCTTTATCTTGCTTACTGAAGCCTGGTCATTCAGTCCCTGGCCCTTTCCATCAACATCCGCCTCTTCTTTCGGTAGACACGGCCAAGCCGGACCATGTCTAAACAAATACCTCTACGGAACGGATGCAAATGAACTCAGTCTTAGGGTGGAGGAGGGAGAAGTAGCCCGAATCTGCATGTTATGTCATGTTATATAGATTTATTGCGATTCTATCAGTTGTGTATGCGGGGGAACAGCTACAATTCCGTAATCAAGTAGCATCAAGTAGGGAAAGGTGCGAACAGTGTCGTAGAAAATATTGACTATAGTGTGGACTTGCTAGTCGTATTGTGTTGGAAGGGATTACGACGCTGCGCCATCATGCAGTCCCTACATGTACTGTCCAAATCCTTGGAGCCAATTGTTCACTAAGTCACTAAGTGCAGTGTCAGTGACGGAATGCAGTAAAGAAACATCCAAGAAAACAAAGGATGCGCCTGCTTGTGCGCAAAGCTCGTGAACAAATTTCTGCTTAGCACCGCTGTCTGAAGGACATTGCGGTATTTGTGTCCCGAAGTCAGAGGCAAGGGATTCCAACAAGGAGCGGCAGCATGCGAACCTAAGTCTTCAGAACATTTTTTCCGACATGTTTACCTTTCAGGCCTTGGCAGAGACAAAAAAACAAACAAACACATGATTCAATGCTGATTCAAAATTGCGATGGACTCACACACTCTCTCTCTCTCTCTCTCGCCATCGCCATCTCAGACAGTTCAATAGAAGCTGAAAGTGAGCAGGTGGTGTGCTATTTTGAGCGATTACTTACAGCGTATTTTAATAACTAAATAATATAAATGAAAAAATATATTACATATAAACGAGACAGATCTTGGATGATCTTAGATATTACATTACATCACAATACCATACAATACCCCAAATGTCCCGAATTCGCTAGTGGGCATGCTTCCCATGTCTGGGTTCTTTATGGTCATCATGTGCATGAGTCCCAAGTATCAGTTGACAGTAAAGCCTTAGACATCTTAGACGCTCAACGCCATTAATCAGCAAAACATTGCCCGGGTTTGACCATCTGAAGACATCCCCAAGCATCCCTCGCTGCCATGTTTGCCTGCCCAGTAGCGCATCTGTAATGTGATCCTCACATCGCACCAGCTGTGCTCGGCCGCAGCTTGTGGCTGAAACATCGCGGCCGCTGCGCAGGGATGCAAAAAAGAGCGGAAATATGGCTGAAAAACCTAGATGCGGTCGATTCAAATCCTTCAAGTGCTTCTGGTAAGCCTCCGTGAAGTTGCGCAAAGCTTCCTGGGTCATCAAAGACATCTCTTACAGTTTGACATCTCTTACGGCTTGTACATATGCATACTTGAGTGCTCACTTGTATATTGCATATTATTGCATAACATATACCACCCCGCAACTCTCGGCCAAGCATCTTCAAAGCGTCCAGTCTCCCTCAGGCACTTGGCAGCTTCCATCAAATGCTGGTGGACGGGACATTCTGGGTCCCAACGCAGAGGCAGCCATGAGGGTCCTGGCAGCTCTTCTTGTATTTCGGGCTCCATCATGAAAATTTGATCTGCAAATGGCAACGAGCAATGCAAAAGGGCGCAGAAGGATTGAAATGCGAATGACCAGCACCTACCCACACCATCCCACACCCTCAAACAATACCACGGTCGAAGTCGTCACAGCCCGGCTGTTGCAGCCCACCACCCGCACAAGCACCAGCAGCCGGCATCAGCAGCAGCACAATCCTAGAGTGCAAACTGTGAGTTCATCCATGAACAGGTTCAACCATGTTCATCCATGCATAGCAAAGGGTGGAGAAGCTCGTGATTTGCACAATTTGGCGCGATTTCACATCTGCTCCAAAAATCCTAGCTCGATGACAACTGACTACTATGCATGGCCTCAATTCAAGAAAGAACTCAATGCTCACAATCCCATGGAAGTGTTGAACCCCGCTCCAATCGGATACGAAGCAATCCAAAAGAACAGCGTTAGCACCATGCTCAAGTGCTACAAGCTGATCAGGCTGCTCGTTTATCCCCAATGCATACCAGTGCCATCCAGCCTACTTAGATCTACGCAGTCTCCTCAGAGCTGCTGAAACTTCAGCCCTGAGAGCCTAGGCGATCTCTCTCTCTTACTATTTACACCTATTTACTAGCAGCTTAGTGTGGCATCTAAATTCTGCCCGGCTGCATTTACAAACTTCGAATTTGGGTGAATTTAGCGGATTCTGGTGGAAGAAGCTCTGGCTGCATCAAGCCAGATTTTGCGTAAGTGGCTCGGATACCAGGTTCTGTGGATCTGCATCGTAAATGTTTTGCAGCACTAGCCGACATCATTGAAGATAAATGACATGTCATAAATATTCATAAATAATGTCAATCAATAAATAGTAGAACTTGTGAAAAGATTTGATGAAACAAGCATCCGAGTGGTATAAGATTCATGCAGCGCAACAGGCCCAGCATTGTCAGGAAAAAGAAACGGCTTCATGCACTTGCCATCTGCTCCTGGCCGTGAAAGCTGCAAGACAGCAAATGGACGCAAGGCGAACTGCCCATATTCTATTGCTTCTTGGAAGGCGCGGTAGGGCAGCAGCAGCAGCGGCAGCTGCAGCAGCGGCAACAACAACGACAACGACAACGACAACAACAACAACAACAACACCAGACTTAAACACCACAGACTTAAAATGATTTATATAAGCGGCACATCCCCTATATTCGTTTGCGAAGGGCACATGCCATCAATGATCCATGAACTGTCCAAAAAGAGACGCGTCCAGAATCAACATAGCGGCGGCTGCAGCATGGTGCGTCAATGATTTCCCAGATACTGGTATTGTGCTCACTTTTGCGGGCTGAAGAAATAAGATAAGATTACATAAAACCATCTATATAAGCCGACCGGCCCAATCGCTACAGTCCCGTCCTGAATGCCTTCGAGAACTTCGCTTCCTCCGCAACATGTGCAGCGTAGCTTCTTTTTCTTCTTTTTTTTTCTTCTTCATGCAATTGATCTGTCTCTGCCTGCCGTCATTTGCATTATGAGACTGCACGAAACTAAAGTGAACAAGGATGAAAATTCCTCTGGCCCATGGGTCCGCTTCGAAGAAATCCAAGAAAGCAAAAAAGTCAGCGAACGCAAATGCAACTGCCAGTCTCTGCAAACTGCTGTTTTCCGTCAAATAGAACTATCAAGATCCATTAATCCATCAAGGTCTAATTAATTTGTGCATGGTCCGGCGATGGAGTTGTTGGCAGGATGGGCATGAATTAGCGTCCTTGTGGTTGGCCTTGGGGTTGCATCTCCATCAGTGGCGCGGCTCGCACATCACGCGCTTGGCCGCCCTGGTTTTGGATCTGATGTTGATGAGATCCTCGGCGAGAGGAACTGGCTGAGCCCATCGAGGAGTCCGCATCTTCTTCGATCTGTTTCTGGACCAATGCCTCGTAGAGAGCCGGTGCTTTGCGGCGTAGGAAATCAGCCTCTTCGGCGAAGCAAACGATAATCGTACAAGAACCACTCTTCAATGGCATCAAAGCTGCTAATGAGCTGAGAAAACCAATGCAGAAGCAGAACGCAAAGACTGTGGTGTTGTAGCCTCCAACTACCACGTGAAGGTGATACACCAAGAAACCCGTAGCTCCACTCAAAAGTCCTACCATGAGTGCCCCTAGGAAAGGCACTAGGTCGATCAAGCACGCAGCAATAATGGAATCAATACTGGCAGCATACCACACTGCAAACCTGGGTTTTGTGAAGAAGTTTGCGAGGAAAAAAGTGAAATTTCAAGCCTCAATCACAAAGGCTTCATGAATACCAGTAGGACCGCGCAAGGCGGTGGCGGAAGTTTCACAGGTAGGAAACCTATAGGAGAGGTGAATTGCGGTGATGCATAGATGGCAGAGCGAACCACTGATGGACCGAAAGGAGGTTGAAATGTGACTCTCTCTATCTTCCTCTTCCCTCTCCATCTCCCTCGACCTACCTATCTATCTATCTACCTATCTATCTATCTACCTATCTACCTATCTACCTATCTACCTATCTACCTATCTACCTACCTACCTATCTATCTATCTATCTATATATATATATACCTGCTTACCTAATCATTTCATCTGACCTATTCTTATCTGCGTTAATCTTATCTTTTCTTAGCTTATGTTATTTTATCTTATCTCTCTATCTGCCTATCTCTCTCTCTCTCTCTACCTATCCTTCTTCCTTCCTATCCATCTACCTATCTACCTAACTATCTCTTTCTCTTTACCTATTTTTTCCTCCTATCCACCTACCTATCTATCGATCGATCAATCTATGTATCTCTCTCTCACTACCTATGTCCTTTTCTATCCATTTTTTTTTTCTCTCTCTCTCTCTGTCACTTTCTCCCAATCTCTGTATCATTCTTCTTTTCTCTGTGTCTCCCTATCTATCTATCTATCGATCTATCTATCTATCTCTCTCTCTCTCTATCTCTATCTCTTATCTATCCATCCATCCATCTAGATTAAATATCCAGCTCCCTATTCGAAAGGAAGCAATTATGCGAGACTTCCTTGGGTCCAAAACGATGGGTGCAATTTTGCGAGGCTTTCTCAAACGATCTCACATGGTCCACCTCCAAGACCTCCTCACACATTCAAATTGACAGCATCAAAAACAAAGCGATTCTGCGAGACTTGCTTGAAACGGAGAAGTTAGGTGCAGAGGTGACGACCTCGTACCAATGCGTTTTGTGATTTTCCATCCCATGTTTCTAAAGTAGTGCGCCCGCTAGGAAACAGTGAGGCCCAGTCATACAAAGTGCTGCACCTGTCATGGAAAATAATCTGAGCAAACCTGACAGTTTGATGCTCCAAAATGCAACCCCTCTCAGGAATCAGCGCCCTGACCTCAGAACATGTCTGATGGAGATGTCTCTTGTACTGGCACCTGCCACGTGGAATGCAGATCTGTTCAAACATCCCACGCCTGCCACCGTTTTCCAAAGTGTCACGAAACCCTCCCGTTTCGCTCACTTTTTTGAAGGCGCAGAATCCATCAGAATCCATCAAAATCCATTGCGCCTGCCACAAACATGACGGTTGAACGTCCAAAGGGTCCGAACGTACTTTACGTACTTTTAGCATTTTGATTTGGAAACGCGCTTCGTGCCACATCCAAAAATGCTCCGAGCATGAAGAGTCATGAAAGTCATGAAGTGTCTTTGACAATGTGCTTCGCGCCACAACGGCGTGCACTTTCAACATCTCAACTTCCAAAAATCGTCCGAACCCTGGGTGCTCTTAACATTTTTCCCGAGAGCGCCTGCGAAGGGTTCTTCGTAAAAAAGCAGCCGTTGTAATACATCTTCACACCCTCACATCTGCTGATCTACATCTTCACGCCTTCACATCTGCTGATCTACATCTTCACACCTTCACATCTGCTGATCTACATCTTCACACCTTCACATCTGCTGATCTACATCCTCATACCTTCACATCTGCTGATCTACATCCTCATACCCTCACATCTGCTGATCTACATCTTCACACCCTCACATCTGCTGATCTACATCTTCACGCCTTCACATCTGCAGATCTACAGCTTCACACCTCCACATCTGCAGACCTACATCTTCACACCTTCACCTCTGCGGATCTACATCTTCACACCGTCACATCTGCAGATCTATATGCATCTTCACACCTTCACATCTGCTGATCTACATCTTCATACCCTCACACCTGCTGATCTACATCTTCACACCTTCACATCTGCAGATCTACATCTTCACACCTTCACATCTGCAGATCTGCTTCTTCGCACCCTCACATCTTCTCTCGCTCTTCTTTCTATCTCTCTCTTAAGGCGGGGGCGGTGCCGCCGGAGCGCCACGAAACGCAACCCTTTCGCACGAAATGGACGTTGGACGTCCAAAACCTAGGTAAAATTGCGATTGTAGTTAGTCAGCCGCAACCCTTTCGCACGAAATGGACGTTGGACGTCAAAAACTGAGGTAACATTGCGATTTTACTTTGTCCATCGCAACCCTTTCGCACGAAATGGACGTTGGACGTCAAAAATTGAGGTAAAATTGCGACTTTGAAGTATCCATGCATCGCAACCCTTTCACACGAAATGGACGTTGGACGTCAAAAACTGAGGCAAAATTTCGACTTAATTTGAAGTATCCATCGCACGAAATGGACATTGGACGTCAAAAACTGCAGTAAAATTGCGATTTTACTTGGCCCATCGCAACCCTTTCGCACGAAATGGACGTTGGACGTCAAAAACTGCAGTAAAATTGCGATTTTACTTGGCCCATCGCAACCCTTTTGCACGAAATGGACATCAAAAATTGAGGTAAAATTGCGATTTTGAGGTGTCAATCGCAACCCTTACACGCGAAATGAGGTTCGATCGCCAAAAACTGCAGTATGATTTTACTTGGCCCATCGCAACCTTTTCGCACGAAATGGACGTTGGACGTCAAAAATTGAGGCAAAATTGTGATTTTGAGGTGTCAATCGCAACCTTTACACGCGAAATGAGGTTCGATCGCCAAAAACTGAGGTAAAATTGCGATGTCACGGGTCCGGTCTCTGTGTGTGAAAGTGTTTTTTTTGTAAAAGCTTCGGTGTGTGAAAGCGTCTGTGTGTAAAGTGTCTGTATGTAAAAACGTCTGTGTGTAAAAGGGTCTGTGTGTAAAAGGGTCTGTATGTAAAAGCGTCTGTGTGTGTAAAAGCGTCTGTGTGTAAAATGGTCTGTGTGTAAAAGGGTCTGTATGTAAAAACGTCTGTGTGTAAAAGCGTCTGTGCGTAAAAGTCTGCGATTGAGACATGCAATGGTTGGATTGAAAATTGCTTTCTGGAAGTTTCTGTGTGTGTAAAAGCCTCTGTGTGTGAAAGTGTTTGTGTGTAAAAGCGTCTGTGTGTAACCGTCTGTGTGTAAAAGCGTCTGTGTGTAAAAGCGTCTGTGTGTAAAAGCCTCCGTGTGTAATAAAAGCGTCTGTGTGTAAAGGCCTCTGTGTGTGAAAGTCTTTGTGTGTAAAAGCGTCTCTGGGTAAAAGCGTCTGTGTGTAAAAGCCTCTGTGTGTAAAAGCGTCTGTGTGTAAAAGCTTCTGTGTGTAAAAGCGTCTGTGTGTAAAAGCGTCTATGTGTAAAAGCGTCTGTGTGCAAAAGCGTCTGTGTGTAAAAGTCTGCGATTGAGACATGCAATTGTTGGATTGAAAAATTGATTGGCAATATTTCATGCCTCTGCCGCCATGATTGCCCTTAATTGAATACATTATCGAAACACCACATACCACCACTATAGTGAAATCTGGACAGAAACTGTTGATAACTCTTAAATCAAGCTCTGGCGCTGTCACTTGCAGTCAGCCCAGTCCAGTTTCAGAAAAAATCTGGCGTCATGTGAATGAACCCGGAACTGGCTCACCTTTGACAAAGACTGGGCCACCACATAATCAGTCATGCAAAGGCCTGAGTTTCATGCAAATTTCTGGACACTGCACTTTCACCAAACCACCATACAACAAATGAAACGCAAGGTGAAAGATGTTGAAGAATGTTGAAGGCATGTTCGATTGAAACTTCAGACTCCTCTAGCCTTTCCAGCAATATTACTATATGACCCAGGTTTGGTCGGCAAGGCAGCCTCGTCTTTATCCTACAGATAATATTGGAAATAAGATTATGTAATCATCATTCATAATTTGCCCAAGTTTGGCCGAGCTTCTTCAATCTATAATGGTGCTCGTCTGTGACTGGAAGGTGTTCGAGTGGCAATCCAGCTCCACCCTTCGGTCGCTGACCCGGACGGTGGGGCTCCTGACCCTTGGTCCAAATCCCCTTCAGTGCGTGGAAGGACTCGATCGCCAGGCCTGGGTCCAGTTCCAATCGATGGCATTCGCCCTCCTCTTTGAAATGCCGCAGGTATCGCAGCTCGGAAGGCACTGAGCCAGAAATCAGCACCAGCACCCGATCCCCAACAGTGAGCTTGTTTGCGGCGATGGCTTGGATGCAATTTCTCACCTTCGCCATGACCTGTTCAGAGACGGCAGCTGGGCAATTCTCTCCGAGTTCCGAACAATTATTTTTGGGCCAGAGGTAAAATTGAGGTAAAATTGCGATTTCACGGGTCCGGTCTCTGTGTGTGAAAGTGTTTGTGTGTAAAAGCTTCTGTGTGTGAAAGCTTCTGTGTGTAAAAGCCTCTGTGCGTGAAAAGTGTTTGTGTTTAAAAGCGTCTGTGTGTGAAAGCGTCTGTGTGTAAAAGTGTCTGTGTGTAAAAGCGTCTGTGTGTAAAAGGGTGTGTGTAAAAGTGTCTGTGTGTAAAAGGTTCTGTGCGTGTAAAAGCCTCTGTGTGTAAAAGTGTCTGTGTAAAAGCATCTGTGTGTAAAAGCTTCTGTGTGTAACAGCGTCTGTGTGTCACAGCTTCTGTGTGTAAAAGCTTCTGTGTGTAAAAGCGTCTCTGTATAAAAGCGTCTCGTTTCTGGACATCCACAGCATGATGGTACCGAGCTTTTTCGGCAACGTGTGTGTGTGTGGGAATTACCAGCATCATGGTACCGAGCGTCCTGTGCACTTTTCTTGCTTACATTATATTTCTTTATGTTTTCTTTGTATATCTTCTTTCTTTCTCTTTCTCTTTCTCTCTTTCTCTCTTTCTCTCTTTCTCT
>CAMXCT020003752.1:47898-55124 GCA_947184155.2 Cladocopium goreaui
GGGTTCCGGGTGTTTGAGACGGCTGGGATGTTTGGCAGGTCAGCAGCACAAAGTCCGCGCAAAGCTTGCCAGGTGCAGCGTGAAAGGACTTGAGTTTCTTAATGTTTCTTAGCTGCCCACGATGTTCAGGAGATGCTTCCTGTCGATCAGAGACCGAAGCAAACCTCACCAGCGACACTGCGAATTATGGCGAGTGGGGCTTGACCTGGACTTACCATGACTTCCCGGACATAGCTACCCCAGGATCTGCAGAATCACCGCCAAATCATGGGAAAACACGACATGTATGTCAATCATGTCATCAATCAACACATATCAAATATATCAATTTAACACGTACTTAATTACTAGTTAAATGTTTTCAAAACAATTAAATATGTTTAAAAAGTGCTCTTCGGCCTTCTGTGATGTATCTTGATGCATCATACTGGTTTTGATCTGATTTGTACAGATTGGTGACGTTCATACAGTGTCCTCTCCTCCTCTTTTGCTCCAAGTTTGAGGCCGCGACAAGGAGCTGGATGAGAGCAAACTCATACCCAAAGAACTCATGGCCTGGTGTGCCTACGCGGTCTTGGAAAGAGGTGGTAGCAACGCACAGGTCAGTTTACGCAAGCTGGACGCATCCCCTAGCTCTCGTCAGGACAGGCGGGAAGCCAGTACGGGGACCGCGATGCGCCTCCATCTCTGATTTCTCTGCGTTCTCAGCAGGGCCTAGAATCGCATCTTGAACATTCCAACTTATAGTCCATTCTGAAGCTGCAGCACGTTACGGGACCAGAGCAGCCCTAGAGTGGCTTTAGGAAGCTGAATGGCTGAATGGCAAAACAGGACCGCTCACTCCGCTCACCATCCTGCATCCTGAGAGAATCCAAGGTCATCACGTCGTGGGCTTTCGCTCAACTCTGGACTTGGCCTGGAATGTGTCCGGTCGACTGGTCTCAGGCATGGTTCTAGCCGCTCGCCGACCAAGTTCACAACATTAACGTATACCGTATACCATTCCAACATCGTACTCCACATACCACATACCTGTGGGTCAATGCGCCCCGCAAGATTTGCGCATACCGCATACTACAGCTTTTTTTGTAGACCAGAATCATTCATCGGGCCGGGGTCTAAGACTACCCTGGGAGAACGCGTACTCACAGGAGTGCTCGGATATAACGTGTTAGCATTTACATGGCATACCACAGAAATATGCAAATACAATACCACCTATAATTACAATGTGTCAATGTTTTTCAGCAATTCTGGTCTGGAAACGTCTGGAATATGGTCAGCTTGGAGTATGGGGAGGATTTTGGGAGAATGGTTGTATGATGGTTGTATGATGGTTGTATGATGGTTGTATGATGGTTGTATGATGGTTGTATGATGGTTGTATGTTTGGCTACCTGCCACTGACAGCTGCTTGCCACTAGCTGATCATAAGTTTCAGGTTGCTTCCAATGAGAGCCAGTGATTTGAAAGGCTCCCATCATGCCTGGATGTCGCAGGTTCTCCTGGCAAAAGCATCGACCCAGGGGAAGCAAAGGATCTCGAAAGTACTAATCTGAAAGCTTTTATTTATTGCGTGTCCATTTTGTTCATGGTAAATTGTCAACTTAGGTCGGCTTAGATGAAGAAAGCGTTTGGTAACTGCTGCTGCACCATATTTGCTGTCCAGCCACTTAGCTTCAGCACTTCTGCCTCCAGCGCCACCAATCGTGAGAGAAGCGCCTCAAAGAAATGGCAATGGAAAAAACATGGAAAGACATGGCAAGACTTTGGCAAAGTGACTACTTGGCGAAATACTTGCAGCATCTTGCAGTTCATGTTGCAGTTCCATCAGGCCTCCTCTGCTGAGGGTTTGGGCGATCCTGGAATGCGGAGGAAACATTGAGAAACATTTCGGACTTCTGGGCGCAGCTGGTGGAGGAACTTCTCAATCTTCTCACACCACTGAACATATCTGAACATACTGAAATGACCGCTCATCGCCATCTGAAACTGCTAACTGCTGCACGTGCAATGCTGCAACACCGACGACACCGATGCTCAACCTGTGGCCACATCTGCAGTCTGGGCTTCCACCTGCAGAGAATAAGCAGTTGGTGCAACTTGACGAAACTATGACCCTGGAGCATCCTGGAGCATAGTCACAAGCAGAGACTGTTCTACAATAACGCCCCAGGACGGTCGGAAGCTGTGTCATGGAATGTCATGGATGAGGTCGCATGATATCCATGGAGTCAAGCTATAAAATTCTATAGGCTATAATCTCTAAACCAAAATCTACTCTTGCCAGTAGTCAAAATTCCAGAGGGACAACTGCAGTTGAAGTATTTCAATAGAATGTCCGGCCAGTCCGGCCTTTTGAGCTTTGATTGGCTTTTCTGGCACCTCCAGGATTACGCTTTGTTGCTGTGTTCACCGTGCTCAGTTCTGGATTTTCTTGAGATTAAATAATTATGTTGGACAGCCTAATCAATGATCTACAAACCCCTTCCCCTTCTCACTACACTGACCAATCAGGAGGAAGCCTTGCCATGCGGGGAGAGAAAGATAGACTCATGGGGCGTGGGTCCTTCCATTTTGGCTCCATGGTTGTTTGCATCGCCATCTTTTCATTTGGGCTTTTGTGCCAATCACACTGCAAACCATCTTTTTGTTGCAGCAGCACCACCTGGCATCTTTGGTACACTGAATACAAATTTTCAACCAACCCAGGCAACAATTGTAATGCCCTTTCGCTGCATGTGTTCAGTTTGGAGGGAAACACAACATGATTGTATTATAGAATAGTCCTCATGGCATGATGATATGCGATCATCACATATCAGTAGTTCAATCATAGCGGATATGACCCAAGGTTTACCAACAAAAAAAAAAGTGATCATTCTACGCACCAAAACTTCAGCATTCTGAAGCTGAGGATGGCTAAGGTTCCTCGAATTCGGAAGGGTTTGGACCTCGGTCCAAAGGAAGACAAGAACAAAAACCACACGCACACACGGATATCATGATAAAATGATCAATATACAGTTACTGTAATATATACACAATACCGTGAGCGTAAGTATTGGTGGTACGTATACATCGACTTCATGCATGTAGAAAATGGATGAAAATGGCGGCCGAGGTCCAGTGCCCAATCCCCGGGATGCACCGGGATGCACTGGGATGCAACAGGCATTGCTTGAGCCTTTGGGAAAAGGCAGATCCTGCTGCAAATGTCCCTAAGCTAACAGCTTGATGCTTTGGCGTCTGCGCACCCCACAGCCTCTGTGTATTGTTCTCTTTGGATGACCAAATAATATCAAATAATATCAAATATGGCTGGCATTTGCACTTCAAACATCTTCAAACTAGCATGGGGAGCGCAACCGCTGGAACGGCTGGATTCCTCCAACATCCTCCAACCGCATCAGTAGTATATTGTTTCTTGCTTTCAGGTCCTTCATGGGAAACACAACAAAAATGCTTCATATGCTACAACATCTCACAATGATGAGAATAATGATTCATGATGCATATATGTTCATGACCTTTCATGTTTTTATTGAAACCATTTGATTCATTATCACCATCAAACTCTTGAAGAGCTGCATGACGGACCGGAAGTTTTGAAGAGAGCAGTGATACGTGCTCATTGCAGCAAAGCCGCATGTGCCGAAAAAGTCATCGCCTGTAAGGCAAAAAACATAGATTGTTTTCCCATGTTTTTCTCACGTGTGAACCTCAGGCTCTGCTTTTCCCGGATTAAAATCCGAAATGATATGAATCCATTGTGGATGATTGTGGTATGGTCGAATGCCAGGAAACGGTATCAGTGAAGAAACATAAAGGGACACATAATCTGAAGGACGGTGAAAAACGTGCTTTGCGCAAATGCCTTTCAAGCGTCTTCAGCATCCATGTCTGGTGCCGCTGAAGCTGCCTGCAAAACAAAACTATGCCAAACAGGAATCCAACTCCTACTTAACCTGACCGGCATGCTATGGCATGCTACTATTCTGCAAAGTAGGTGGCATCATTCTAGTCACTGTGAGACTTAGTGGCGCGCGATGACATACCAAACATCAAACAAACATCAAACAACCTACCAACAATCCATGCCAGATGCTGGCCGTCAGGCGATGTCAGGCGAAGTCACCTGCAGCAGCTCTGTCCAGCGGTAGTGGTGTTTCGCCGAGGGGATGGCATCATCTGGCACCTGGCAGCTGGCAGCTGGCAACTCTCCGTTGCATCTCGGTATCCCAGGATCCAATTGCTTGGGAGTCCCCTGGGCTATGCGCACTGAATTTGGACAAAGCCTTCCAATAAAAATATATAAACATATCATGTGTATGACAATATAATCAAGGCCACAATGATCCGCATTCGATACAATCTTTGCCGGCGCAACCATGTCACGAGCAGTCTGACCCTCATCTGAGACAGCCTGCAGACATTCTTCCCAATCCGGACCGAATCTGAAAGAAGAAACGAGGAGATCGCAATTGGACAAACATGAGCAAACTGGTCCAACTCAATGCTTACTGGCATCTTCAACTTGACACTGAAAGAAACGCCCTGTCCCCACTGCAACATACTGCAACTACTGATCCTTTCTGGTGGTGTTCTTTGCATACACCGAGTGGCCGAAACGTCTGCACGATGCCTGAGCAGCGGAGCAGCGGAGCGAGCAAACAGCGTGCAAACGCCACCAAACGCCCAACCATTCCCGGAGCAAATGTATGTAGTCATTGATAGACAAAACGGGGAGCACGGGGATGCCCTTTGAGCTACCTGGGCTTGAACCTTTGATGCTTACGTTCCTACAAATTCTCAGCCTTCTTAGTTACTAAACAAATTAATCATAACAAATTAAATTGCACCATATTGCACCTTACAATTTGATTCGGTGTCACCTTCTGAAGAAATCGTCATCAAATACCAGAAGATTATCAGTTGTTATGAATTCTGAGTGCTTATTTGCACACTTAGTGACTGGATCAGCAGCTCGCAAACCGACAAATTTCCGCTGGAAGCAGCAAAGTGAAGAGGCCGCATTCCGTCCTCTCTCAGTGCAAACCCACAAAGAGTGGGTTCCAAGGCATCTTCTATCATCTTCTGGCAACTGCTGCTCTACTGATGGCTCATCTGCGACACACTCGCAAAGGCATGCTTTCATCAAAGAGTCTCTTGGTCATTGCCCATGTGATCTTTTCCATGTGGTTGCATGTCAGATTATGTCAGGGTGCACTGTTGACTCACCTTGGATAAGCTTCCACATTAGGTTGTATCAAAAAATCCATCCTGGAACTGCTTTACCCATCGCGGCCCGCAATGGTCTGGACGGTCTAGTGTCCTCATCTTCGCAGTTAGCATCTGCCCTTGCCATCAGCAAATGCATGCAACATTTGAAGTAACCACCTTGAGCAGCATACCTTGGTGGATCTGCACTGCACTGGCTCTGTTTGACCAATCTTGGACTGTCAATGCTGATATGAATTCACCCTCGAATGCCCCCAGAATGCTGGCAAGGCATGGCAAGGCACTCCTAGGCATATACCGCTAGTTTTCTGCATCAACATGCACCAACTTCTATGTATCGTTTGTCTATATCAGTATGCAGGATGCATGAATATATGATAATTCTATATGTACGTGCACGTCGGGAGGACAAGCAAACTAAAATCCAGGCACATCAGAGCTGACATTCCATGAACTCGACGAGCGTTGGCCGGAGCAATAACCGAAACATCTTCCTGCTCTCGCTTCATAAAGAAGGGCCGCCTGCAAACGGAGCCATTGCATCTGGCGCATCTTGTGATCCCCAGAGTATACATGAATCAGTCCGGGTGACGGGAGTGTATTAGAGATATTGTAATTTAATATTATATATTTAAATATATTTAATGTGTATATAATTGTGTATATGTGATATACAGCCCACATACAGTACCATATATAACAGTTATATCACAATTGTTTGTAGTCTTGCACTCACATTGGTGGAATTCTTGCTCACCTCGCTCCAAAAAGAGCTTCAGTATGCTTCAGTGTTTTCCACCAGTTCTCATCTCCTCTTAGGGCAAAAACAAAAACATGAAAACATGTATGAACAATTAAATCATATGATAAAATATAAACATAAAAATTATGCCAAACGATGCAAAAACTATGCAGACAACTTCGCCAAATCCTGGCAATGCCGCGCGACCTTCGATCCACTGGCACGCCCAAGTTCAGAAGCTCTTTCAGGTCGTCCTGCTGGTAAGGCAAAGATTGGGCGAAGTACTTCTCGCAATAAAACTATTTAAAAAAATAAGATTTTGGATGCTTTTGGATCTTTAGGTTTTTGCAATATAACACTAATTGTCAGCTCCCAAATCCAAAGATAACCAAAGGCAACACAGGATCTTCGAAAGTCTTCGAAGAGATTGGTTGGAAGGGCACATGGAATCACATGAAACCTCGTGAAATCGCATGAACCCATTTCAAATCAGATGAAACCTTGTAAGATCCTATGAACATCTATGAACTTTGGATAACTATGGCATTGCAAAGCACTGTTTCAATGGGCCGCATTGCACTGTTTCAGTGTCCTCTTTTCCATCTCTTGCAGCCACAAGCATCTTGTGGCAAAGCATCGCCTCTACATCAGCGATTCTCCGGTAGATGGTGGACTCTGATCCAGGCTTTTGTGCCAAGATTAGACTGACTCCTAACGGTCCTAACGGTCCTAACATTGCCCAAATGTTTGCAATAATCTATCAATTTCAATCATCTAATATCATCTAATTACTTTCTAATTATGTTGATTGCATTTCCTGAAAACTGCCAAAATCAAAACGACCAAATTATGTAAAAAAAACATTCACATAATCATCACATAATACGTTTTTGATATGTTGGTTTGGCATGGTTTGGCAGCACAGCCTCGCTGCCATGAAGATCACCATCAGGATGAGAGCCTTCGAATTCCGGCTGTAAAATGAAAAGCTGCAAAGGGAACTGCTGTGACTATGAACTGCTTCGCAATTTCACTCTCATGCATTTTCCAATTTGGCGTGATCCTTTTTGAGAGTTTGGAGATATTAGGCTGGAGTACGCTCGAAACCATCCACACACGAACTTACTCTCTCAACATCTCTCAACTGCATACCTTGAAAGATCTGACAAGGTTCAAATCACGGACTGGATTTGACCGTGGTTTGAGGCTCAGTTGGGCAAACTTCGGGTGCGGATGGGTGCGG
>CAMXCT020003753.1:1992-55101 GCA_947184155.2 Cladocopium goreaui
CAGTGAGGGAACGATCCTAGAGTTGCAAATAACAATAGAATTCCATCGGCAACTCATCCACCAGCACCACTTGCAATCCCATTTACATTGCGGGAACGATCCTGCAGGTGCAAATCACAATGGAATTCTGTCGACCACACATGCACGAAAAACAGTTGAAACCCCATTTACAATGCGGAACCGATCCGAGACCAATCCGAGACCAATCCGCCCATGATCCGACCACACACGAGACCGTCTCGCAACCGTCGCACCGCAGAGGTAGATCATCGACGTTCGGGGGCGCACTTTGTATGGAAAAACATAGGCTTTCGTGCATCTGCTATCTCTCAAAAACGCATTTCGTGCGAGACTTCCTTCAAAACTCCATCGGCAACTCCTCCACCAGCACCACTTGCAATCCCATTTACAGTGAGGGAACGATCCTAGAGTTGCAAATCACAATAGAATTCCATCGGCAACTCATCCACCAGCACCACTTGCAATCCCATTTACATTGCGGGAACGATCCTACAGTTGCAAATCACAATGGAATTCTGTCGACTGCACATGCACGAAAAACAGGTGAAACCCCATTTACAATGCGGAACCGATCCGACCATGATCCGACCATGATCCGAACATGATCCGCCCATGATCCGACCACACACGAGACCGTCTCGCAACCGTCGCACCGCAGAGGTAGATCATCGAGGTTCGGGGACGGACTTTGTATGGAAAACCATAGGGTTTCGTGCATCTGCTATCTCTCAAAAACGCATTTCGTGCGAGACTTCCTTCAAAACTCCATCGGCAACTCCTCCACCAGCACCACTTGCAATCCCATTTACAGTGAGGGAACGATCCTACAGTTGCAAATCACAATGGAATTCCATCAGCAACTCATCCACCAGCACCACTTGCAATCCTATTTACATTGCGGGAACGATCCTACAGTTGCAAATCACAATGGAATTCTGTCGACCGCAAATGAACGAAACAGAGGTGACACCCCATTTACAATGCGGAACCGATCCGAGACCGATCCGAGAATGATCCGACCACACACGAGACCGTCTCGCACCCGTCGCACCGCAGAGGTAGATCATCGACGTTCGGGGACGCACTTTGTCTGGAAAAACATAGGGTTTCGTGCATCTGCTATCTCTCAAAAACACATTTCGCGCGAGACTTCCTTCAAAACTCCATCGGCAATTCCTCCACCAGCACCACATGCAATCCCATTTACAGTGAGGGAACGATCCTAGAGTTGCAAATCACAATGGAATTCCATCGGCAACTCATCCACCAGCACCACTTGCAATCCCATTTACATTGCGGGAACGATCCTAAAGTTGCAAATCACAATGGAATTCTGTCGACCGCAAATGCACGAAACACAGGTGAAACCCCATTTACAATGCGGAACCGATCCGAACATGATCCGAGAATGATCCGACCACACACGAGACCGTCTCGCACCCATCGCACCGCAGAGGTAGATCATCGACGTTCGGGGATGCACTTTGTCTGGAAAAACATAGGGTTTCGTGCATCTGCTATCTCTCAAAAACGCATTTCGTGCGAGACTTCCTTCAAAACTCCATCGGCAACTCCTCCACCAGCACCACTTGCAACCCCATTTACAGTGAGGGAACGATCCTAGGGTTGCAAATCACAATGGAATTCTGTCGACCGCAAATGCACGAAAAACACTTGAAACCCCATTTACAATGCGGAACCGATCCGAACATGATCCGAGACCGTTCCGACCACACACGAGACCGTCTCGCACCCGTCGCACCGCAGAGGTAGATCATCGAGGTTCGGGGACGGACTTTGTATGGAAAAACATAGGGTTTCGTGCATCTGCTATCTCTCAAAACCGCATTTCGTGCGAGACTTCCTCCAAAACTCCATCGGCAACTCATCCACCAGCACCACTTGCAATCCCATTTACAGTGAGGGAACGATCCTACAGTTGCAAATCACAATGGAATTCTGTCGACCGCACATGGACGAAACACAGTTGAAGCCCCATTTACAATGCGGAACCGATCCGAGACCGATCCGAGAATGATCCGAGACCGATCCGACCACACACGAGACCGTCTCGCAACCGTCGCACCGCAGAGGTAGATCATCGAGGTTCGGGGACGGACTTTGTATGGAAAAACATAGGCTTTCGTGCATCTGCTATCTCTCAAAAACGCATTTCGTGCGAGACTTCCTTCAAAACTCCATCGGCAACTCCTCCACCAGCACCACTTGCAATCCCATTTACAGTGAGGGAACAATTTCTTTGCTAACTCTTTCTGTGACTAACTCTTTTCCTCACTAACTCTTTCTTTGACTAACTTGTTTCTTTGCTAACTCTTTCTTTGACTACCTCATATATCCTGACTAACTCTTTCTTTGACTAACTCTTTCCCTCACTAACTCTTTCTTTGACTGACTCTTTCCCTCACTAACTCTTTCTTTGACTAACTCTTTCCCTCACTAACTCTTTCTTTGACTAACTCTTTCCCTGACTAACTGTTTCTTTGACTAACTCTTTCTTTGACTAACTCTTTCCCTGACGACCTCTTTCTTTGCTAACTCTTTCTTGACTAACTCTTTCCCTCACTAACTCTTTCTTTGACTAACTCTTTCCCTGACTAACTGTTTCTTTGCTAACTCTTTCTTTGACTAACTCTTTCCCTCACTAACTCTTTCTTTGACTAACTCTTTCCCTGACTAACTCTTTCTTTGACTAACTCTTTCCCTGACTAACTAACTCTTTCTTTGACTAACTCTTTCTTTGACTAACTGACTAACTCTTTCTTTGACTCCTCTTTCCCTGACTAACTCTTTCTTTGACTAACTCTTTCCCTGACTAACTCTTTCTTTGACTAACTCTTTCCCTGACTAACTGTTTCTTTGACCTAACTCTTTCCCTCACTAACTCTTTCTTTGACTAACTCTTTGACTAACTCTTTCTTTGACTAACTCTTTCTTTGACTAACTCTTTCCCTGACTAACTGTTTCTTTGACTAACTCTTTCTTTGACTAACTGTTTCTTTGCTAACTCTTTCCCTCACTAACTCTTTCTTTGACTAACTCTTTCCCTGACTAACTAACTCTTTCTTTGACTAACTCTTTCCCTCACTAACTCTTTCTTTGACTAACTCTTTTGACTAACTCTTTCTTTGACTAACTCTTTCCCTGACTAACTGTTTCTTTGACTAACTCTTTCTTTGACTAACTCTTTCTTTGACTAACTCTTTCCCTCACTAACTCTTTCTTTGACTAACCCTTTCCCTGACGAACTCTTTCTTTGCTAACTCTTTCTTTGACTAACTCTTTCCCTGACATTCTAAAAGTCCGTAACACGGAAGTTTCTCCCCCTAAACTTCCTGTGATAATCCTTGAACAAAATATATGTATTAAAACAAAATACCCAACTGTTGGGTTTTGCACACTGCTCACTTTTTGTTGACCATCCCCCGTGGTGGGTGGCGATTATAAATGGGAGAACCTGTTGGTTGGGGGACTGACAATCACCGGGGCTACCAACATCTACCAACCACTTACCTTTCCGGGATGATCCTATTAGGCTCTGAATTTCTGCCACATGTAGTGGTGATGTACTGGGGATATCATGGGATATATATATATATACCCTCTGGTTACTTAACATAGCCATGGAAAATGGTTCATTTATAGATAGTTTACCTATTAAACATTGTGATTTTCCATGGCCATGTTAAATAACCAGAGGGTATATTATACATATACATGGGATACATTGGGGTTTAATGGGATTTTATAGTGATCACAAGGATTTAACAAACACAAATGGAATATGAATAGACATGTCCCTCCGGTCATTTAACCAAGCTATGGAAAATTGTCCACTTAGTTCCATGGCAAACAGCAAAGCAACAAACGTACCAATATTACTGCAAAAGCCTGAGACTTCTTACCAAAACTCAAAACGAGCTTCGGGGCAAACCTTGATGATGATGATGATTATGATGATGAACATTAAAATGAAAACAATTATGATGATTATGAAGATGGGGGTGGGGATGTTATATCTTAATCTATCTTAATCTTATGTTTACCCTAGGAACCCTAAGTGCATCTAGTCTGATTGTGGCATGGTTGATTGTTCCATGGGCGTGAGAGATGTTATATATATTATTTATATCTTGTGTAAACCTTCAGCAAAATCCTACATAATAATGGTACAGAACTCTCTTGCCAAGCCGCAATGCAATGCTCCACATTACTGGCGATGGGAGTTCCTGTTGGACAGTATAGAAATTCCAACGACAAAAAAGGTGAGACTCAAACATAGCACTTCCCAGCATTGTTAAACAAAAAAAACATGAGAACTGCAAACCTCAAGTTTCAGGTTTCATTTTTGATTTGGGGTACTGTACCTCCTATCTCTCTAAGCATCCTGGCCAAGAGTCACATCAGCCTGCAGTTTTTTCTCCTTCAAATTCTTCCTCGTGGGCCATTCGCTGGGCAATTGACCCGGCTAAAAAAAAATTATTTGTAGATTATCAAAGGTTGTCCAGCCAAAAGTTCATAAGTGTGATAAAACTAACCTTAATACTCTGCCCCTCATACTAAATGCCCTTCCCCCCAGGCTTTCAATATGTGGGGTACGTTTAGTAATAGGGGGAAGGGATTACTGTCGTTTTCTCGGAAAACCTTTGCTTGGTGCAGTGTGAGTTGCATCAATTCCAATGCTATCTGCCACTGCCCACTCTTTCCGCATGCGCTGATGACGCTGTTGAACAGGATGGTATCGCATTGAATGGCCAGTGCATCCAATTTCTCCAAACAGCTCAAGGCCTCTTGCCACAGATTGCCTCATGAGCAAAAACACAAAATGGGACCGCCTGTTCTCAACCAAAAATCGATGCATCTAACCGAACCTTGGGTAATCACACATGGCAATGGGAAATCCATGTCTTGATGGGGATATGAACTCGTCACTCACCAAACAATTCCACCAGTTGACTCAAAAACACCCACAACAAAATCCACTGTGGCTTTGTGGGTTATAACTGATTGGCAGTTAGTCAAAAACCCCAGTTATAACTATTGGATCGTTGGGATCATCATCCCAGGGTTTAACAAAAACACCATAATTTATGCTGAAACTAATAATGCTAAGCAAAGAACGTGTTTAGAGATCTTGAGGGACCCTGACCGGCCCTGTACCACCCAAAACCCTGGTAATTGGAATTAAGATTCTCAGGGGAAGTGGCTGTAGTTGGTTGACAACGGTTTCCCTACAATGGGCGGTTAATCTTAGCTTCCGATGACCAAAACCCCCTCAATAATATTTAAAAAATCGGCTGACCCATTAATCCGAAGCTAAGATCAGCTCATAATTCCCAATAATCTTGGTAGCATAGCTACCTATTTCACAACCAATCAACCAGGGTATCTTCTAAAGCATGTGGCGAACCCAATACCACAGTCACCATCCCCAAAGTCACCATTTTTATGGTTGGGATTTTTCAACCATCCCAAAATCCCAAAATGGTAGGTTTATGGCATTGGTTGCCCACATATCCCACACTAAATACACTCTCTCTTGGTCTAATTATGGGTTGCCCCAATCATCCCCAATCCAATTCCCATCATACTCTGGCTCAGGGATGAGGATGATGATGATGATGATGATGATGATGATGCTCCTCATCCAATGACCATTCAAAACATGAATGGCTCAGCTGCTCTTGTTCAATGCGCCAATCGCCTTGGTATAGCTCCGCAGTGGCCATGGGGTGTCCATTGGACAACAAACACACCACGGCTGGAGCCAAAACTTCGGGCTGTTGGAGGTAGAACTATAAGTTGCACTTGTACTAAATATATAAATGTTACTATACTATATAACTATGGGGCAATAAATAGCATCATTATAAATTATTATTAGTAGATTTATATCTCTATAGAAGAATGGACCATGCGCATCATAGTAGAGGTCATTATGTTTTGATTATGGTTATGATATTAGATAACCAATTTAAATGATTTTGACCTATTCCCACCATCCTAATCATCGCCATTCATCGATATTCCCCCTTGGCTGGGTATCATCAGCGGCAGCAATCGCACCAGGTTCAACCCGTTGCATCTCAACCCTCAAGCAAATTTGGATATATAAATTTGGTCCGTCCTGGACCCCACACAAACACAACGAACAACAGAAGACAACATCAACAACACATTTCATTAACGACTAATAAAAATGGAACATGCTGCTCCGTTCAGGGCCTGTGGTGAGCAATTTATCTATGATCTTTAAATAGTTAATGCTTTAAGAATGGAAGAAACAGTGCTGGTAATCGTGGTGATACCTGCACATCATGACTGCCACAAAATGGGCTCAGCCACAAGGTATCACCACGTAGTGTGGGCATGCTAGCCCCATTTTGTCTCTGAAGCTTCCCTTGATCATGAGGCTCCCTGGCATGCCTTCCTACAAAGGTGACACCTCAAACTGTGAGGTTTGATGAGTCTTTTTGTTTTCCAAAGGTCAGGTCGATATTTACATCAACATGCAGCAACATGTATGTGCAAGTACATATCTGGTGTGTCTGTGTGTATCCACAAATACATACAAATACCCTATGTCTCACGAATCTTTGTCTGCTTTTTGTCCCAAAAAGCGCGCGCTTTTTTTTGATCATCCCACGGATCTTAACTGGTTCATAGCCCTGGTGTGACTTCAAGTCCCAATTCAGTGGGGTTTTTGCGTATGATCCTGATATGTAAAATCCCATGAAAAATCACCATTGAAGTCCGATAAAATCACCATTTCTCATGGGATAACGACATGTATAATATACTAACCAGTTAGGAACCGGGATCCGATGATCCTTCTCATGACGCTCGCAGTGCGGCAGACTCCAGCTGTGTCATGGCCAACACCGCCGACTGCGGCTGCTGCGCCATGGCACAGGCCTTCAATGCACTGCTGAAGGATACCACGTCCCCTGGGCGCCCCGGTGGCATCGAGAGTCGAAAAATGGGGTTGGTTCAATAAATGGACCCAAGAATCCGAACTATAGGGAACACATGATCTAAAAAATATATAAAAACATAAGATGATCATGTAAAAGGTAACCGATGTTTTGGACAAAGCCAAATGGCTTCGGTTCAGGAGATACCCTGGGTCTATTTCATGTCTGCGGGCAGATTTGAATCCTGGATCCCAAGGGCCGAAGTGAAAGTTCGTCATGCGGTTCCCAGGCCTGGCACGGTATCGTCCATCATCTTCTGTAGCAGCCCCAAGCTCTTTTGCCATGCGCTGGCTTCGCAGGCCGCCAAGACGGCATAGAAGCTGATGCGGTCTGCTTGCAAACGCTGGACCTGTGGGATGGGGCAAATGTCAGTGCATGTACTATGTATTTTTTGAAAACGAACATCTGCAGTATATTGTCATGAAATATACAACTGCTACATGTTAAATGTTAATTGGATATGTTACACTGATTGTACATGTATAATTTCATCGGTCATGTTTAAAATGTGTAATTGGATCTGGTGGGGATACCATTCACATACCAAGACAGAAGCGTTTTACTTGTGGAAACAATCCATGAATTCTTGTGGAGGCAACGGCTATATGGCCTGAAAATGCCTGAAAGACATCATTGGCCCGAAATGGTCTCACGCAAAAATATGTTCAGCCATTTCCATTCGTTTCATGATACCCTCTGGTAAACTAACATAACTATGGAAAATCACCATGTTCAATGGGTAAATTCACTATTTCTATGGCCATATTTTCAATAGCTATTTTGACATAACCAGAGGGTATTTCATGATATTTCCACATGATTCCGGAGGCCTGCAAGTCGTGGAACAAGTGCAATGCCACCTGCCAAGTCGTGGCCTTTTGACACGCGCTGATGGATGCGTTGTAGGTGGTGATTGTTGGCTGCAGCCTGGCTGGAATTTCTGCAGAGCCATGGGAAGGTGGAACGTTGAACTGGAAACATCATCTACAAATTTCGGGACTTTTACCTGGAAAAATCATCCAAAAATGGATATCAGGGGGATGTGGAATTTTCCAAAATCATCGGAGGGATACTGGAATAATCCATAGGAAACTCCTGACTGGTGAACACCCTCCGGTAATTCAACGTAGCTGTTTTCCAAACGCCTGGCGTAGCGCAGGTGCCGAAGGAGCTCCACGACCTGCACCCAGCGGCCGCACTTCTCGCAGGCGCTGATGCTGGCAGAGAAGGCGATGACGTTGGCGGCCTTGGTCGTGGGATCCCATGGGGCACAAAATCTGCTTGGTGCACCATGCCTACCCATCTGCAAACAAATATGAGCTCGTCAGTTGGGATTATTATTCCCAATATATGGGGGAAAATGTTCCAAACCACCAACCAGTATATATATATATACATATATATATAGAGGATTAAAGGTGTCCATAAATGGGATATTCCAACAAACTTACAGCAACCCAAACAATCATTGACAAGTGAATCTATATACCTTCTAGAAATTTAACATAGCTATTGAAAATTGCACATTTAGTTCGTTGATTTACCTATTCAAAATGGTGAGTTTCCATAAATAGCTATGTTAGTTTACCAGAGGGTATGCGTGTGTATATATATATATATATGTATATATTGGGACATTGCAATAAACTCAGAATCAATCTACAATTTATGTGCAAATATAAATCAACTTACCCTCTGACCCTCTGCTAATTTGTTACATATGGATTACATATGGTATAGATGTACCATTTATAATTGATGTTTCCCGATGATAGCTCCGCACCCGCCACGCAGCCACACCTCGCAACGCTCCAGCAGCAACAAAGCGTCACCTGGAGCTTTTGGCAAGTACCCCCCAAATTTCTTGCGTTACGCATTGGAAAATATCACAATGTTTTATCATTTTTTGATGGTAAATCATCATAAAGCATCAGAAGTCATAAAGCATCATAAATCATCTACATATTCGCTATGTTCCATAGCTATTTGAAATTACCAGAGGGTACAGCCAAATCTTTGTTGCCTTTCTTTATAAAGTATTCTAAAGTGATATTTGAGCCATATCCTCCAAACCTTTGGGAGAAAAATCGTGAATCCAAATTGCAAAGCAGCTCCTCTTGACTCCCATGCTTTGTCCCATGGTGCTTTCAGAAGAACCGACGTTTTGACATATCAGGAACCTATGTTTTAACTTGTCAGGAACCCATGTTTTAATGTATCAGCCTTCAATCATTCACCAGCCACCTGTTTTTTTTCCAATTTATCATCAACATTACCCCATATTACCTGTTAAAAAACAAGATGAAGCCCACGAACCCGAATGCTCACACGTATGTTAAAAGGGACAGATGTCAAAACACATGGTTATGCAGTCACGCACAATACCTTTCTGCAATAGTTTATATTTGAACAGTCTTGTATATGTTTCCCTTGTTACCAGTCCGCAGTGTGGGGTGGAAAGTGTAGAGTGTGGAGTGTAAAGTGTGGATTATGGAGTGTAAAGTGTAAAGTGGAAAGTGTGGAGTGTAGAGTGTAAAGTGTAGAGTGTAAAGTGTAAAGTGTGGAGTGAGGAGTGCACAGTGTAAAGTGTAACGTGGAGTGCGGAGCGTAAAGTGTAGAGTGTGGAGTCTGGAGTGGAAAGTGTAGAGTGTGGTGTGTAGAGTGCGGAGTGTGGAGTGTAAAGTGAGGAGTGTAAAGTGTGGAGTGTGGAGTGAGGAGTGTAAAGTATAAAGTGTGGAGTGTGGAGTGCACAGTAAAGTGTGGAGTGTGGAGTGCGAAGTGTGGAGTGGAAAGTGTGGAGTGTGGAGTGTAGCGTGTGGAGTGTGAGTGTGGAGTGAGGAGTGTAAAGGGTAAAGTGTGGAGTGTGGAGTGTAAAGTGTAGAGTGTGGAGTGGAAAGTGTAGAGTGTGGTGTGTAGAGTGTGGAGTGTGGGGTGTAAAATGTAAAGTGTGGAGCGTAGAGTGTGAAGTGTAGAGTGTGGAGTGTGGAGTGTAGTGTGTAAAGTGTAGAGTGTAAAGTGTAGAGTGTGGAGTGTAGAGTGCAAAGTGACGAGTGTAAAGTGTGGAGTGAGGAGTGTAAAGTGTGGAGTGTAAAGTGTGGAGTGTGGAGTGTGGAGTGGAAAGTGTGGAGTGTGAAGTGTGGAGTGTAAAGTAAGGAGTGTGTAGTGTAAAGTGTGAAGTGTGGAGGGTAAAGTGTAGAGTGTGGAGTGTAAAGTGTAGAGTGTGGAGTGAGGAGTGGAAAGTGTAGAGTGCAGTGTAAAGTGTGGAGTGTGGAGTATAAAGTCTCAGGTGAGGAGTGAGGAGTGTAAAGTGCAAAGTGTAAAGTGTGGAGTGTAAAGTGTACAGTGTGGAGTCTAAAGTGTAAATTGTGGAGTGTGGAGTGTAAAGTGTGGAGTGCAGAGCTTCCCCCATGGACACGGCGACCCCACAGGAAAACCAGGGACTCGAGATAAGACACGTGGATGCAGAAAAAACAGCATTTCGTACGAGACATCCTCCAATTTTGACATTTTCAACACATCATCAAACAAGTTTGGATTGTCACAAAGTGCCACGCCTGCCACGCAAAACGACATGACAACCTGCTTGGACACATTCGAAAAGGACATGTTTTCCAGCTTCCCCCATAGACACGGCGACCCCACAGGAAAACCAGCGACTCGAGATAAGACACGTGGATGCAGAAAAAACAGCATTTCGTACGAGACATCCTCCAATTTTGACATTTTCAACACATCATCAAACAAGTTTGGATTGTCACAAAGTGCCACGCCTGCCACGCAAAACGACATGACAACCTGCTTGGACACATTCGAAAAGGACATGTTTTCCAGCTTCCCCCATAGACACAGCGACGCCACAGGAAAACCAGCGACTCGAGACAAGACACGTGGATGCAGAAAAACCAGCATTTCGCACGAGACTTTCTCCAATTTTCACAGTTGGCAACATGACAAAAGCAGCTTCCACCATAGACACGGCGAGGCCACCGGAAAACCAGAGACGCGAGACGCGACACGTGGGAGCGCCAAAACGAGCATTTCGTGCGAGACTTCCTCCAATTTTCACACTTTGTAGCTTCAAAATCGACGTTTTCCTACGAGTTTTCCTTAGAACGTGAAAATTGGCAACCTCAAAATCGATGTTTCGTGCGAGGCTTCCGTCAATTTTCAACGCATCGCACAAAATGCCACGCCTGCCACGGAATTTGCACCTTGTCGCCACTTGACGCAGCCCTGCCAATGCGATTTGCAAAAAACACGCAACATGACACGTCTAAAGTGCTGCGCCTGCCACGAAAAATGACGATGGACACGTCCAAAGTGCTGCGCCTGCCACGAAAACTGCAACACATCTTCTGAAAACGTCGCAAAAGTATTGCGCCTGCCACGCAAAACGACTTTCGACACGTTCCAGAACACGTCTGAATGTCACGAAGTGTCACGCCTGCCACGCGAAACGAAGCAACGACACGTCTGAAACCTCCAAAAAGGACCACCTCTGTAAAACTTCCCATAGGCACGGCCATACGGGGATCGCGCGGACGGTTGCGAACGGTTGCGAACGGTTGCGAACGGTTGCGACCACAAACGCAACGTCGAGCGAACACACCCTCAGCCCCCAGACCCCCAGAGTGAAACGGGAACCCTTGCTACGCATTCGGGAAAAACAACGCATGGGTTTTCCATGGGTTTCTATAGGTTTTCCATGACTTTGTCTCCCGATTTGTCCCTTCACGTCCCCGATTTCACCAAGAGACGCCACTTCTCGCCCTTCTCACAGGCGCTGATGGCGGCCGACAGCAGAATCACATCCGGTTGCCTCGGCGCCAACTGCCGCAGCCGGTGCCATGTTTGATTCACTGGAAGGATGGGATTCCAAGAAAAAAACAGTGGTTACCATGTGGAATAAAAACACTATTAATACTATTAACCACTGTTTTTGCAGTGGTTTTTGCACATGGTGATATCATTTGTTAAACATGGTTGACATCACCAAGTGTTAAACATACGGTACAACCATGCTTGATCGGAGCTTGAATCCTAGGATTCGAGACAAAAACCGCCAGGCAATCGCACTGTGCTCAAGGGGTTCACATGGGTTCATTGAGCAGTACACCCAAACAAAATTAATCAAAGATAGAACCCCAACAAAAAAATGTACCGTCGCACTAAAAGCATCATCTTTGAAACCCATAACTTGGAGAATTTGGAGGCTCTTGTCAAGCACATGAAATCTCTCATTGGATGTACTGTCCTGTACTGTGAATGGGATCGCTCTCAAAATTAGACTTTGCTCCCATTCTGGTAAAGAAACATGGCAATGGAAAATCCTCTGGCTCATAGCAGATTTTCACATTGGATCCCATTTAATTGTAAATGGATAATTCTCCGAGCTAGCCATGTTTGATGACAACGGCAAGCAACTTGAGACAATCATGGTTTGATGCCTCGCGTCAAGAGAGCGAGTATCGTGGGGTAACCTTGGATATATAATCTTCGACTGGTTTCGTGAATCTAGATGATGATGGTCGTTCAAGAGTGGACAGTGGACAGGGCACGCTTATTTGGGTCCTGAGCATTTGAGTTACCATCAACACATCCTGCTACAAGTACGATCAGCATCCTGTCCTAAATATCCGAAAACAGGATGGAAAAAATGTTTTTGGTGTCAACGCCCGTAGGGGGCCATGCGCAGCTTGCCATGTTTGATTCCCGGAGGGCAAATCCATCAATCACCATTCATCAGCATTAATCACCATTAATCATTCTTAACTCACTATTATGAATCATGAATTATGAAGTTATTAACTGTTAATCCAATGTTAAAACATGTTAAACCATTACTCAGCCCATATTAATCACCATTCATCACCCATAACTGGATTTGTCTTGTGCCCAGGCTCAGCTGTTCCTGCTCGACCTCTGCCAGAATGCTGAGAGCCTGCTGCCACTGCTTGGCCTCGTGCGCGTGGCGGGGGGGTGAAATTCTGAAAGTCGACATGGAAACCAGAACTTGTACTGGTTGGTCATCTTCATACTTGGATGTTAAAAATAAATAAACATGAAAACAAACATCTGTTGGAACTCGTTCATGATACCTGTTCAATCACAGACCTCGATCTATCCATGATTTTCGGCGGAACTGGACTCTAAAGTGCTCACCAGTTCGTACAACCAAAAGTATTCCTGGTTCTCAACTGGCCACATATCCATGACCCAATGACTTATAGAATCCATGGTCCCTTGGTGGTGATCCGGACGATACAATCATGGCAATGAGTTCTTTGGAATCATTTCCCAGTAACATCTACCTTACACCATCCAAAAAATTGAGAGATTCCCGCATTCTGAGCCATATCTGGAATGACAAGCAACAAGAATAGCAAATTGTGTTGAAACATGTTAGCAGTTTCAGATGTTTAAACTCCCAGTTTATCTCCACTGCCAATTGTTCGACGGTTTTCTGTCCTTCTCACAGCTGCTGATGGCAGCAGTGTAGGCTACCAGATTGAAGCGCAAGCGACCTGATGGGATTTGAAGCCTGAGAATCGTCACCGGAAGTTTTTTGGAAACCCATGGCTTTGACAGTTTTAAAATGAGGGGGTTCAACTTTTATTTATGTTCCAATCATCCAATTCTGTGAAAACAGGGTTTCATTGGGGGTGTATTTGATGTTAGGGGATGGGATTACATGAAGTAAAACCAAAAACAAATCCCTCCGTATGCGTTTCTTTAGCAACCTCCCAAAAAATGGAAGACACACACGCGCTACTAAATTGTTGGTAAATTGATGTAAATTACGTTCTACCTGTTTCGGGTTACTGTCTAATCTCTGGACAGAGATATGTGCGTAGGCAATGCGTGTCAGTGATGCATCAGCTAGGCAAAGCGTATACCGTATACTGATGACTCGCCCTGCGAAAGCTTCAACCCCTCGATACCGATAGACCTATTTAATAGCACTAGAGATCACTAGAGATGGAGGTAGTTCCCAATGAAACCACCGGACCATTGGTGACCAACGCCCGAAAACTGCAAAACTGCAAACCAAAGATACACTTAAACGAGGCCCACTTTTTCATGGGTGCAAACGACGACTCCCAACGAGATGATCTCAGCAAAAAAACTCAGCTGAAACTTCTGCAGCAAATCCATCGCCTCACATGACCCGCAGTAGCCGACCGGGTCAACATTAAGTTGTTGGGTCAAGTTGTTCTAAGTTGTTCTTTTCAAGTATACCCACGCATTGAGGGGTATTAGCAACCCATCAATTTCATTGCTTTATGATGCTTTATGTTAGAAGCTGGGTGTGAACGCAACCCTTGATGGATTATAATATAACATGATGATATAGAGAATGTAATAATAAACAAGTCTAATAAAATAATACAGTAATAGCACTACCCTCTGGTAATTGAACATAGCTATTGACAATGGCCCATTTAGTTCGTTGATTCACCTATTGTATAAAATGGTGATTGTTCGAGTTCGCAAACTGTCAAATTACCAGAGGGTAAACATTATATCCCATCAATTCTTCCATAAATTGGTTAATGTTCGTTAACGTTGGCTAATGTTGGCTGTCATAATTGGTTGGTTAATGCTGGTTAATGGTGGTTAATGTTGGTTAATGTTGGTTAATGTTGGCTAATGTTGGCTGTCATAATTGGTTGGTTAATGTTGGTTAATGGTGGTTATATGATTATCTCCTTTGAATACCATGATCCGTGGTCCCCTGGGGATTCCTTGGCGTTTCTCCTCCCCGCCTCCTCCCATCTACTGCCACACGCACCGATGCAACATGCCGCAGTGATCACATCGGCCTGCAGCTGTTGGTCAGAAGCTGCCTGACGCAACTGGCACGGAACTGGGGGTTACCGTCTAGAGATCATGGTTCTTTAGAAATATACTGGTTGATTGGTGAGTTTCCTGTATTTAAATTGAGTATATGCCCATCTTTTGGTATTTATCCCAATTGCTATACAAGAACAATTAAGATTATATATAATTATATATGTATATATATATATATTCAATCGATAGCCTTTATTAGCATTACAATATCATGTAAATGTATGATATGCCACTGATATTCACATAATCATATATAATGACCATACACACCATCCATTTTTTAGTCCATCGAAAAGAATCTGAACAAACATTGTGTTAGTTGTACAGTTATATAAATTTATATGTATCCGTTGTATGACCATGAAATTTACCCATGGTTGATACCCCAACAAGGGATGTGTATCCATTGTCCATATCCCATCCCATATCCTATATTGAGGCACCCCGTCCATTTAGATTTTGCAACCGCATGGCCATGGATAATTATCTAGATAATGGTTGAATTAGATTATCTTGAATTAGATTTTTATTCCATAAGGATATATAGATTATCAATCCAATTCAATAATGGAAACACATATTATAATGTGTCTATATTAATCGTTTTATATAGAGAGATACTCATGACCAAAAACAATGAAAAACAGTCATTTACCACAATAGTACCCTCTGGTTATGTCAAAATAGCTATTGAAAATGGCCATTAATAGTGGACTTTCCCATTAAAAATGGTGATTTTCCATAGCTACGTTAAATTACCAGAGGGTAGTTAAAAAACAAAAACCCACCTGCAGAAGTGCCAGGGCTGGACTCCACTCACTGACAGCTTCGCAGGCGCTCAAACAGGCGTTGTAGGTGATGAGATTGCTGCGGATCCTGGGGATCCACGATCCATGAGGAGTTACCGAGTTACCCACCAGTTACATGGGGATTTACCCATGGAAAATGGGGATTTACCCATGAAAAACCATGGGTTTTAGCCGGCTTAGCCATGAAGAACTGGGATTTCACATGTTATGGAATGGTTTTGTCGATCAAATCTGACCCTACAGGAAGCCATATAGTTTTTACTCACAAGTAATTTTAGGGGTCTTCCTGTCGATCTTCCCTTACACCAATACTGGGATAGAGCAAGCGCAAATCTAGAAATCATGTGATAGACATAATTTTCCACATGCCGGAAAAGCCTTTGGTGGTTCTATATGCACAATTTTGATCTATGAATCTATATGACATGTCAACGGTTTAACCATCACTGGGGATGTGCAAACGAGCCAACCATCCACAAATAGACATGGGGGTTATCAAGCTTATCTAGGAATCTGATATACTCCTTGTGGGAAATTGTGATAACCTCGGGATTGGAAAGCATATGACATGTTTTCAAACTGTGACAAATATAACCCCTGGATATCCCTGGATCAGGTAAACATGTTGGACCTCGGATAACCCTCCCTAAACAGTGTCTAATTGTTGAACATTTACCACTTTTAAAGCCACAACTTTGGCCGGCAAATCTTTGCGGTACATCCCAGCTTCCTCAACAAAGGGAACAAACCATATTTGTTTCTATATTTTCTACCGAGCAAACAGTCTGGTTGGTGGTTTAAAGCCATCACCAAAAAGACTTTCGCCACCTCAAACAATCAACCACAGTCTAATTGAAACAAAATACAGAAATTTAACAAAACCAATATAAAACATTATAAAACAGTTATATAATCCACATCACCAAGGGTTCCTGATTTCTCCGTAAATGATCCCAGCACCAAGCCATCCCGTCCCCACCTCAGCAGTTTGGTCTGCTTGAGGAGTTGCAGGCAGCGCTGCCACTGGGCGGCCTTCCCGCAGGCGCTGATCACCGCACCCATCAAAACGATGTCCTGAATTCAGCACCGATCAGCGCTGCAAACTTCGACTTTTCATGTTTTGAATTTGTTTTTTGATGAGAATGTGGTATAAATATAAATAGCATGTTTGGTTGAGTCTGAGATGGGCTAAAATGGATGATTTAAGGCAACAAAAGTACATTTTCCGTTGTCCGCAAGCATGCCTTTTCGGACAAGGAATTGATGATTTTAAGGGCTCTTAAGCAGCAAACATTGTATCGACAAACCAGCAATAATTAAGGGGTGGGCTTGAAAAAGGATTGGTCCAATCAAGGGGGAAAAAGGACTTTGCTTTCAAAAACGAATTCACCTGAGATTCAATCAACAAACATGATAGTCTCTGGCTGACTTGCGGCGAGTTTTTCAGGAAGCCACTTGTTTTACCTTCAGCTTTTGTGTTGAAAGCAAATGATTTGGGAGGATGGCCAGGGGAAATCCCCATCAGTGGTGCCCACATGACCAGTCAAATGAGTCGGGCACCACAGCTGAAACTTCCAACGAGCGTCAGGTCCGCGGTCCATCTGGTTGGCTTCCTCGAACAGCGCCAGAGCTGACTGCCATTGTGAGCCCTTCTCACAAGAACTCGCAGCTGCAGACAATAAGATCCTCCGTTTTGATCAGTAAAGGGCGGGCCGGGCGGGTGGTCTCAGGTGGTTTGAGATCCTTCCCATTCCGGTCATGACGTCCCGAACCATTATTGGACTGAGTGAGTAGGGCCCTTCCCCTTTTGGGGCTGTTCTAGGAATACTGCTGGTCCCCAAACACCAACCGAGAAAGGCGCCCTATTGTATGCAATAGGGTGGGTAGAGCGCCATGCCATGATTTCCTCCCCCAATGCAGGTGCCAAGGATCAAGTTTGTCCCAAGCTGCTTGGAACGAAACTCTGCGAAAAGGGTTAGCGCACTTTGCCACGCTTCCCCTTTGGCACATGCGCCTCTCAGTAGGATCTGGCAACATGATCTGGAAAGGAAACAACTGCCAACAAATGTATACAAAGCTAGTCTCCCCAGTTCCATCATGCCCGAAAATAGATAGATTAATTGAAAGTTATGAGCCAGGACAAGAATTATCAACCCATCATCACGCGCAGTTTCCACCCATCAACTCCACCGATCCGCCCAGCTGCTGATGCTGGTGCTGAAGGTGATGATATCAGGCTGGGACGGACTCAGCTCGCTGAGGTTTTGCAGGACCTGCAGGGCCTGCTGCCATTGACTCCCGCGCTCGCAGGCGCTCAGGCAGCTGTTGTGGCTGATGATGTCCGTGCCCTCCATCTCTGTGAGCAGTTGCAGAGCGAGCTGCCACTGCCTGGCGCAGAAGCCAGCCCAGCTGGCAATCAGCCCACATAGCTAGGAAATTTCCGCACGAAAGAAGGGGGTTGAATGGGAGAATCATGGAACTGAATGGCTAAATATCCTGCAAGTTTGATTGCCAAATGGATCCAACCGGAGTTCAGTAGCAGTGGGGGAAGTATGAAAGCACTAGAGACACGTGTAGCGGTTGTGAAAGTGTTCACCTTAGACTAGGTGCCACATCATATGCGTATCGTAGTTATGTGCCAAAATTGAGTTTGAACTGCAAGTGTTGGTCATTGTCTTACTGTTACTATTATATATTGTATCACTATGCAATCAATTATAATCATATGCAATGTACGAACCCACCAAAGAGGGAAAAGTGAAACCACTAACAAAATAGAGTTGATTTACTTATATATATATATATATGTGTGTGTGTGTTCGATCTTGCTGACATTACTATTTTGGGCATCCCGATCTTGACCCTTCCCCTTTTGGCGATATGACGTTAACATCTTGGCAAAACCATGCTGAAGATGGCGATATTCCAATCTCCTCATAAAATAGAATTCGGGAATCATGCAAATGTTAGGGAGAAACATTACTGTATTCAATCAAATTGGAGTACAGTAATCAAATTCTGACATGCAATCAGTTTCAATCCAACCACTACAGTGACCATGCAAATTTTGACCCACACCCGCTGGCAATCAAACATGGCTAGAAAATGCTAAAATTACTTTACTTCGAGTGATCCCCACCATGACATTTCAAAACAGCTTGTTGACACCACTTTTGTTTAAACAGGTTTGTTTAAACATGACCAAACAGGCCAGTGGACAACCTGAGCCAAACAAACAAACATGCCCAAACATGTCAGCATGCCGCCTGTCAAACATGTTTGTACAAACATGACTGAACCAAGCCAGTGGACCCCTGAACCAAAGTCAAAGGCTCGCAAGCTCACGTCTAAACTCAACAAAACCATGCCAGTGTTACTTCATCAGATCGCTGCAGCTGCAACTCTCTATTTCTCCACCAGACGTCTTCAATCAAAACCGATTAGGTCCCACAGGTAGAGCAACGTGTCAGGCCTATGCCTCTCCCGGACCTCTTCAGTCAAAACCGATTAGGTCCCACTGGCAGAACACTGTGTCAGGATGCTTGCAATGCATCATAGACAGGCCAGGACTGCAGCCGCTCCAGCGTCGAAGCAGCTTTGGCTTCCAACTTGTCAGTCAGTTCTCGCAAGTAGGTAGGAGGGCCTTTGCGTAAAAGCTCCTCCACTTGCTCCGTGAACCCCAGCAAGATGAGATTCTTCAGTTTGCGGGCACGCGTCAGCATGACATAGATGGCTAGCCACCAGTCCGCATCCTCTAGGCCACCACCACGACGCAAATCAACCAGCACACCTCCGTCCAAAGTCAAGCCTTGCGCGCTGTAAGCAGTGCGCAGCATGCCATGCAAAAGCGGGAACTGCCAGCGAATCACTTCAATTTTCTCCGTTTCCTCGCCTAGTTTCAAATCAATTTTGAACTCTGCATGCACCAATTCCACAAAGAACAATGTCTTTGCGTCAGTTGTGTGATCGGCCACATTCTGAAACTTTTCTTCCCACGTCTGCAACAGAGCATCTTCCATGGGCGAATTCTTTCCTTTAAGTAATTTCACCCAGATACCTTTGGCCATGTAGTCCGGAAAAAAATGACAGAATCCAGGTTCACGACGGTCCAGGCGCTTCTGATCTTCATGGTGCAAATCCACTTTCACTACCACTGCCAGTTTGTCTTTAACCAATCCAAGGTGTGGAGCCAAGACATCCGCCAGTCGCACAACCATGTTCTCGTGCACCAGTAGCATGCCTTGCAATTTGCCAGTGCGATGCGGGTTTGGAACAGTGAGCAGCTGATGCGTCAGCTGCTTGTCTATGGTTTTATTTTTTCTGGAATGCCTTTGGTCAGCAGCTTGCAAACAAAATAACGGCACATCCAGGTCTTGCGCATCTCGATTTGCCCGTTCCACCATGCTGCGAGCAATGTTCTCCCAATACATGCCAATGACGTGACCATGCTTGAACAAGTCTGTGGTTAGTTCTTTCTTGCAATTTTCGATTTTGCGAGTGCGCAGCTGAGCCAAGTGATTCTCGGACAAGGGAGCAGCAGGCGTGCACGTGCGCATGGCTGTTGTGATTTCTGGCAGGTGAGCATCCAGAAACCGCTTCGACTTCTTCAAATGAATCACTGTATCAATGGTCATCAACCGCCTGGGCAGCATGGTGTTCTGTCTGCACTCTGTGCGGCATTTTGCGGATCAGCTCTTCGAGATTGTCAGCTAAGGAGATCTCGTTGGCAGGCTTGATCTGCAAAAAATCACCTGCAATCAGCAAAATTGGTATGTGTCCCATGAGCTCTCCTGGGTGGAAATAGCTGGCTGGATCAAGGCCTTCATCTTGACGGGCGCGCATGCTGCGGTAAAGCATCATGTTTTCCACTGCAGCTGGCACCAAACTGATTTCATAGAATGCCAGAAGATATGCCAGAAGATATGCCAGATAGAATGCCAAATAAAATGTCAGAAGATATGTCAGAAGTGCCAGATAGAATGCCAGAAGATATGCCAGATAGAATGCCAGAAGATATGCCAGATCATATGCCAGAAGATATGCCAAATAGAATGTCAAATAGAATGTCAGAAGATATGCCAGATAGAATGCCAGAAGATATGCCAGATAGAATGCCAGATAGAATGCCAGAAGATTTGCCAGATAGAATGCCAGAAGATATGCCAGAAGATATGCCAGATAGAATGCCAAATAAAATGTCAGAAGATATGTCAGAAGAGCGGTTGAGGTCCGGCAGGGACCACTGGGCGCGGATGGTCGCGGTTGAGGTCCGGCAGGGAACACTGGGCGCGGATGGTCGCGGTTGAGGTCCGGCAGGGAACACTGGGCGCGGATGGTCGTGGTTGAGGTCCGGCAGGGAACACTGGGCGCAGATGGTCGTGGTTGAGGTCCGGCAGAGAACACTGTGGATCGCGGGTCGCAGTTGAGCAAGGACGACGAGGACGACGAGGACGACGAGGAGGACGAGGACGACGAGGACGAGGCAGGAGGAGGCGGAGGAGGAGGAGGAGAAGGAGGAGGCAACTGACATAAAATCTAACAACCCTCACCTGGCAGGTGGGGAAAAATCCCCAGCTATAGCTCGATGATTTTACCTGCAAACGACTGTAAACCTCCATTGAGTTCGGGGGTTTCCCAGCCATGTTTGATAACGCCGGAAGGCAACAAGACCAAGTCACTGCCCTTGGGCCAGTGCACTGAGAGTGGCGTTGTAGGTAACCTCAGTACACTGCCAGCGGAACCCTTTTTTTGGGTTTCGACAAATGTCGTCTCTTTGACCGAACTTTGGCCCCTCCAAATGACTTGTTGGATTTTCGCCAGACCGACAGCCAAGCAACAAACACATCGGTCAATCACCATCCTAGGATTCCTGGAAAAGATCTGGATCCTTTAGCCCAAATGTGTGTCAAAATTTGTGTGTGTGCATGAGTTGTTTATGCCTTTCCCCCCACTTTCCATTCGGTCAAGTTGGGTGACCTGGCCAGGCACCTGGAAGTGCAGCCTGCAGACAAGCAACTAAGCCAACTTGCAGGGAAGACCTGGGTCGAGAGCACCAATTTTAGCAATTTAAGTCCCAATGTGGCTGCCTTTGATTCAATGCCTGCAAATACTAGCCAACCATATGAATTGCCAAGTGTTGCACTATGATTGATTGATTGATTGATAGATAGATGGATAGATAGATAGATAAATAGATAGATAGATAGATTGGATAAGATAAAGCAGACAGACAGACAGACAGCCAGACAGCCAGACAGACAGACAGACAGACAGACAGACAGACAGATAGATAGATAGATAGATTAGAACGATTAGATAAGTTAGATAGATTAGATAGATTAGATAGATTAGATAAGAAAGATAGGATAGATAGGATAGATAGCATAGATAGGATAGATGGGATAGATAGACAGACAACCAGATAGATCGATAGATCGATAGATCGACCGATGGATCGATAGATGGATAGATGGAAAGATGGATAGATCGACCGATGGATCGATAGATGGATAGATGGATAGATGGATAGATCGATAGATTGATCGATCGATAGATTGATAGATCGATAGATCGATAGATTGATAGATTGATATATTGATAATAGATAGATAGATCGATAGATCGATCGATAGATAGATAGATTAGGTAGATCGATCGATCGATCGGTCGATCGATAGATAGGCACAAGATCTGAAATCCGTAGCCCTGAGAATGTGATTGGGGTTGTGTCTGGGGGTCTAAACACCTCCTTAAAAGGCATTGTGAGCACTAGGGATTGTTGAATATTCCGCACTCCCACATTTACAGTAGATTGTTTAAAGAATGTTAAGCCATAATCCCGTTAATATTCCATTATCATCGTCCATTTATCTCAATGATAATCCATGGATAATCCCATGATTCACTATTTATAGTTGATATTCCCAGCTATAAACTTCCATTGGTAGTGGATTTTCCCATATTTTCCAATTCATATCCAATTAATAATCCATTGATAATTCATTGGTTGGGTTAACTCATCATAATCCCACTAATAATCCATATGTCATATTCATGAATATTCCATAGCATGGAAACTCGTAGTGGCCCCCAGGCTCCCCATTTCATAGGAAAAACATGGATACCCCGGGGTATCCATCCGGCATCCTAAGGCCCTAGCTGGCCCTAGCTCCTTAGTTCCCTCCTAACGATGGGATAACCAACGTTGTTCAACAAAGGAACTGCAGCCGCTGGAGAATCTCCAAGGCCCATGTCCTGAGAACTGGCTCTCGCAGGTCATCGGAATGCCATGGCAGAAATCCCGCAAAATGGAGGAATTCATGGAAATATCCGAAAAAATCATGGGAAATTATAGGACCATATATGGAATTTCCGTATAAATGGAGGTTTGTAGCTAGAAAAGTCTTCGAACTTCGAACTATTGGATTGGAAAAAACTCGCCATGGTCGACCGGAGGATAATTCAAGGGATTTGCAATGCTTTATTGCCGGTAATGAAAGACACCACCATGACTCCATGATGCTGGCAGGGTCCCAGAAAGCCTCCCCTCAGGGCCTACGGCCATTCCTTGATCAACTCATCTCCACTCTGATCATGTCCAGTGTAACAAAGGCTATTGCAATATTACCCAAATCATCCAATCCATAATTGAAGATTCATCATTTTTTCATACTTCTTCCATTCAAAACTTCAATTTTGCTGGTTTTATCTCATCCCCATATTATCCTCGTCGAGTTTCGGGAGGATGCCCCATAGTACCCCCAAATTTTCTGGAGATGACAAGCTAAACGATTGAACTAAAGATCATGGCGTCCATAGCTATGTTAAATTACCAGTACTTAAATGGTAATTCCTCTTGATATCCTCATGTTTGTTGCTTAAATCCCTATTATTCACATCGAATCACTGGAAAATCAAATAAGTTCCTTATTAGGGGGTATGAAATCACTATAAAATCGCTATAAATCACTGTAAATACTATAAATCACTTTAATTTCCTATGTTCGGGGTATGGGCCCGCTGTTTTTATTGGCCTCTAACCACCCCAAATATCTGCGGCTTAGCTTCCACCTTGTCGCCTTGCCCATCGCATTCACCGCGGCAGTGGCAATGAATTCACGGCTGCTGGGGGGGGCAGGCAACTCCTCAAGGTGCTGAAAGGATGCTTCGGGAAAGTAAAAATCCTCAAATGTAATTAGACATATGAATGTATAGAGAACAAAAACATACACTAGTATGTAGTATGTATGCGTGGATGCGTGGATGCATGGATGAATGGATGAATGGATGCATGGACGCATGGATGCATGGATGTATGCATGCATGCATGCATGCATGCATGCATGCATGCATGCTATCCATGGATGTATGTATGTATGCATGCATGCATGCATGTATGCATGTATGTATGCATGCATGTATGTATGTATGGATGGATGGATGCATGTATGCATGTATGCATGTATGCATATATGCTTGGATGCATGGATGCAGGGATGCGTGGATGCATGGATGCAGGGATGCAGGTTGCATGGATGCATGGATGCAGGGATGCAGGTTGCATGGATGCATGGATGTCTGTATGTCTGTATATCTGTCTGTGTGTATGCATGTGTGTGTGTATGTAGGTATGTAGGTGGGTAGGTGGGTATGTAAGTAGGTAGGTAAGTAGGTAGGTAAGTAGGTGGGTAGGTATGTGTGTGTGTGTATGTATATAGTCATAAGTGGGTATGGATTCACATACATATAAATAAAGGATGACTTTAGCACCAATCGAGTCATTTTTGGGGGGGGCCACTCATAGCTGATCATGAATTGCCATATTCCCGTTCCATTCCTAAATGGCAAACATCTCCGGTTCCCTGAACCTGCAATTTTGGCATCAAATTCCCAGGTCGCATGTTTGTTGATCCATTCCAAACTGATCTAATGTCCATTCCCAATCACCAATAGTGTAGGATACATTCCATATCAGTTAGCAACACAGTGAGCCATTACACACTGAAACTTTGCGATTGGTGTGGGTTTATGATCTATCTAATGTTTTATGAGCAAATCCTTCCTTCTGCTATCACCGGAAAACAATCCATATTGATACATATATATATATATGTATAAATATTAATAGCTATAGCATAACCCATAGTTAACCATTACAAACCATTCATACCATATCCTTATCTTGGATTTGCTTAAGGATCTCCACCCAAAAAAACACTTTTGCATATGTATATATATAGATAAAAATAAATAAATGAATAGATATGATATATATATATATATCTATATATATATATGTTCCCTATAGATTCCCCAGGTAGTGCATTTCCCATTGTGAAAATCCGAAAATCATCGCCAAGACAGTTGATTTTCCTAGCTAGAAACCTCCATTGATAGTGGATTTCTGTAGATTGTCCCATTACTTTGCAATGAAATCCCAATTTCATGCCATTTTCATCCCATGATCTTGCCATAGTTTCCTATGCTAGCCATGATTTTCTAGTATAAGGGCCACAAAAACCACTGCGCTGCAGTCCGTCACCAGCAAGGCGTGCTGCCACTGCACGCGCTGCGCGCAGGCCTTGACCACCTGCACATAGACGCGGCCGTCTGAGAGCGGCCCTTGCTGGAGCAGACAGGACAACGCCAAGTCCTTGGAACGGGAAAGGACAAAAACATCACAAAACTATACAAACATCTGGTATTTATCAATGGATTGACTTAAGGGAAAATCTACAGGAAACCATGTTTTTTCCCATGAAATAAAGAGGTTTCCTGCAAAATGTCTCTTACACCAATCCATTCAATTTAGCCTTTGGTAATCTAAGATAGCTATGAACAATTACCATTAATACCATGACCTATAAATAACAATTTTAGATTGAATAATAATATGATATAGGTGATTTGATGGTGGTTTATATAATGGACATTCATGGGATCTTATGGTGACTAAATGGGGGGGATTCTATATGACTTTATGGTGATGACTAGGGACTTAACAAACAGTACTTCGGAAAAAATAATGGGCATTTACCCTCTGGTAATCTAAGATAGTTATAAACAAATTACTATTTGTAATAGGTACAGTAAATCAACTATAATGTCCATGGTAAATGTGATAATACTATTAAATGTTGGCGTTGAAACAGAAACACGACACGTCTTGAATTATATAACCGTAGAATACTAGTGTTTCAAACAACAAAGGCAGCGTTGTCTTTTGCTAACATGCGGACTTAAGCAGCAAACATAGAGGATTTCTATGTGATTGTTGACAAAGAGGTAGCTTCACATAGAACTATCACAAGATGCATGGTGAATACAGTATATCCATGTATATCCAATATAGTTTCATGGGGATATATGGCAATTACCAACTGATTACTTGCTTTGATTTGTGGTTATCTTTGTTTTTGGATTATTTTGGTTTAAAAAATGTGCCAACATAGATATGCCTACAAAAAATGTCAATGATGTGTCAGTATATATCTATAAATTCAAGTATGTATATATATATGTATATACATATATATATATATACATATATATATATATATATGCGCGTGTGTATGAATATAGGCATAATTAGTAATATGTATCTAAATCATGTATAACATATCTTTAGTATGCCACATTAAATGCCACACTGGGCATACATTGACCTATTCCCATCCCGTTGTACTTCCCATTTCTCTAAGTGTCCCAACTTTGCCGCTTAGCAAAGCTGGAGACGCTTCCGGGATCTTCCCCCATTGGGCCCATGGCACAGCGCTGCTGGTACCATCCGTACGTGGCGTGCTGATCCAGAAATGGCAGGCTAGTGGTTGAGAGACCGTCATGGAGTTGCTTTTCACTTGCGGGGTTTTTCTCACCCTGAGGGGATTTGATGGTCTATATCAGAAAGTTCAGATAAGTTCAGATATGCTAGGTCAAATTATTTCTCAAACAACATCGTGTTTACACCCAATAATGAGGAGGGTTTCAACTGGAAGTTGACAAAACAGAACAAATACCCCGCAAGAAAACAGGAAGGACAGGTCCGAGAAGGGGCCCCTGAATGCTCAAAGATGTTACATTATGCTTCAATCAAACAATCCTATGCCCTCGGATTTTCATAATGGGCCCCAACGAGAGTACATCCAAGATCTTAAGTCAGATATACAGCACATTCAAATGTATCCGCACAATATATCCACGTGTACATTCATCTTCTTTCCAACACCCTGTAATCAAACATGGTTTGCTGGAGAAATTCCCCAGTTCGGTGAATTCCCAGCAAGCCATGTAGGGCCGGGTATATCCACTGCCGTGCCTCTGTAGTGGACCTGCGCAGGGGCCACAGGGTCATGTGTCAAGACCAAGGAACTCCACTATGGCCTATAATCACCAGCATATCGGTAAAATATAGATTAGGAACCAGAATCCAGGTATTAGTAAATACTATTATTTACATTTCTGGGCTGACCAGGAATAGCACCTAAAGCAACAAAATGGAACAAGTCCCAAAGAGACAATTAACATAATTCTAGGATATTCTAGGTCATGTTTGATGACTTCCCAGACAACCAATCATCATCAATCATCTATATCATGAAGCCATACGAAGTCGATCCAGCCCTATCTTCGTCCTACGATGTTCTGTGCCAACGTGTCACTGGTCATATCTCATCAGTTGCAGTCCCACTTGAAACTGATGGCGTGACCTCCAAAACTGGTGGCTCGATGACCACAATTTCCAACTCCCTGGCATGGTTATGTCAAGATCTACTGATCTACGGCAAATGTTGCCCACTTTGCTCATCTCAGATCCTCCCAGTCGCTACAACTACCCCAGCTACCAGCTTTCACCATTTCAAACTTAGGTTTCAACAGCCAAAACGAACTCATAACTGCTCTAATATGATATACACATATAAAAAAAATCTATAAAAATCATCTATAACCTAACAACACATCCCCAAAAAAAATCCTTCCAACCCTTCCATCCCCGGTTGTTCCTCTTGCCACGTCGGCGGGCTTCTTTTTAAGGCCCCGCTCCGTTGGTCACGGCTGATCGCCCACCTCCTCGGGCGGAAAGACGGGCGCGGACTCGCTCAGCAGCGGCGTGCGCGCGCCCACGGCGCGGCTCAAGGGGCTCCAGAAACTCGTGGAGCTGCTCTCCAGGCGCCGAGGGAGGCCCGGGAGCCGCAAGGGCATCAAGGTGTCCACCTAAAGAAGGATGGGGGTGGAACTGGGAAATGTAGAGAAAGATATGGAAATTAAATGGTAGATAAATTATTTATATATTGGAACAATTGATGTAAATGAAGTATAATGTGAGAAAACGGGGTGTTGAGAAAACAACTATGTGACATCGACTTACAGTAACCTGGAAGGGTAATGTAAGCTATCACACGTCGGCTGATTTAGTTATAAAATGTTATATACTGACCGGCTAAAAGATAGAATATTGTACTCTTAGTGGGGACAAGATATAATATCTCAAAAAAAACAAAAACACTGGGTCTGGCACCCACAAAATAAAATATTCAGAACTTTAAAAAAATAAAAAAAAATCAGTCGGTCACTTATAAAAATAATACTATATAATTATACAGATAAATATGGAATGGGGGGAAACCCACCTGAATCAACCAGGCATGGTAAATCCCAGTAAAACCATGGTAAATCCCAGTAACACCATGGTAAATCCGAGTAAAAACATGGTAAATCCCGGTAACACCATGATAAATCCCAGTAAAACCATGGTAAATCCCGGTAACACTATGATAATTCCCAGTAAAACCATGATAAATCCCAGTAAAACCATGGTAAATCCCGGTAACACCATGATAAAATCCCAGTAAAACCATGGTAAATCCCGGTAACACCATGATAAATCCCAGTAAAACCATCGTAAACCCCGGTAACACCATGATGAATCGCAGTAAAACCATGGTAATTACCAGTAAAACCATTGTAAATCCCGGTAACACCATGATAAATCCCAGTAAAACCATCGTAAATCCCGGTAACACCATGATAAATCCCAGTAAAACCATGATAAATCCCAGTAAAACAATGGTAATTCCCGGTAACACCATGGTAAATCCCAGTAAAACCATGGTAAATCCCGGCAAAACCATGGTAATTCCCGGGAACACCATGGTAAATTATCTTAAATGGATCAACAATTACAAATCATCATCAATCAACGTCATGTCTGTATAGGTCGGAGTATCCATTGAATCTATTGATGGATGGGGACGATCCGTGCAGGTCATGAAAATGATCCATCCCCCATGTGAACTCCAAAATAGCTTGCACATGGACGTTCATCCCGTCAAATATGGCAGGTCAATGTATGAAATCATCGGTGTTTGGATCCGACCCAGGTCCGAAAAACATCTAACTGGTCAACTGGATCCATCCAAGTGAGGAATATGCAGAAATTTGTTTAAACAAAAACAGCCGAAGGTTCTGGGTTTTATACAACGTGATTTTGTGTCAAGTATGGACATTTTAAGGTTGAGTTGAACTAGTAACTGAAATGCTGTTTCAATCCCTTTTTGACTTTTAGAGTGGAACTGCGCATACCCCCCAGCGAAAGAATCAAACTTGGCATGGCAAAAACGCCCATAGATGTTTCCATCAACACTCTTAAATCCTTACGATATTTGGGGAGGTTATGCCATGTTCCATGGCCAATCTGATTGCCCTGTACTCAAACATGGCAATGGAAAATCCCCCATGAATTTTCCCAGCGTTCTCGCCATTCCCCCGGTCTTGCGCGGCCTCCGTTCCCAGACATGCGGGCGCACTCTCGGCGCGCAGCGCATAGCCTCCGGTCTTCCGCAGCCTTCTTAGGGACCTGAGAGCTCCCAAGGCAACAGCCACGAGGCACAACCATTGTGGGAAAAAAGACCTGCTCTTAGGCCGTTACAATCTGAAAAAGAATGCAATTTCCATGGGGGAAACATATTGGACAATGATGAGTCACCAGGGGATGTAGGCGGTACGCTCTAAAATGAATCGGAGAAACATCAAACTACAGAAAATTATTATAGCTTAGCAATTTCCAGTACAACGTTCAGGTTAAGTTACTGGAAGGTCCTCAAAGGAAACCACCCCAGGACAACAATAAACGTTTACATTGGGAAACACATCAGCAGCATGTTACTTCAGAAGTAGCTTTAGAAGTGAGCCAGTTCTTATAAACAGCACAAGTTAGTTCATTGTATAAATCAAATCAAAAACCATATATAGGGAAACTTTGCATGAACCCCCGTCAGTTGACTCTGGCTGGTTGTTGCTTAAGGAACGTCCGTATATATAGAAATAAGATGGATGTGGAATAAAATAAAGGTACTCGAAGAACCACAAACCAGTGGAATACAACGCCACATGACTTATTTGTCAAATGTGTAAACATGATGCAATCATGACAGGTTATCCTGTGAAAGAGGGCATAATTGTTGTTCACCTCTCCTGTGGTAGCATGACGACGAGAACCCGGATGATGGCGGGACATAATTACCAACATTTTTTTTCGGCGAAATCACGAGGCAAATTGAAGCTACGTGCTAAATTACCCAACTGATTCATTGTTGGTTGAACGTTCTCACAGTTCAGTTTGGTGGCCCATCCTTGTTAAACAACCACAGGTTTCATCGTAATTAGTATAAAAATCTGACACTGAACCCAACAACGTCAACATAAATCCTCCTAAACTCAAGAAATCATCACTTTGTCGTTGGTCAAATGCAACGTTCAACCTTCGGATCTTTTCTACAATTAGATATTTGAACAAATCATTTGTTCAATATTCCTCTCTCATCATTTTTCTGGGCAAGTTGCACCATGTTTCACAGTTGAACCGAAGATTTTCAGGTCACATGTCCCTGCGGCCCCGGCGGATTGCGCGCCAGAATCACGGCCAGCTGCCAACGCTGCCGAGCCCGACGGCTGTGTGGACCCCTGGCGTCATTCAACGTGGGACATCTCCGAACTAAATGGAGGTTTAGAGTATATAGGTGGGGAAAATCATCAGATGATGTATTTTCCATGAACCATATTTTAAGCATCAAATCCAGAAAAACTGGGAATTTTGGGGGGATTTCGTACTGGGATTTAAGCGACAAATAGGGATAATGATGGGATTCACCCTCCAATGGAGGGACTCCCGCAGCCAGGTCACCAGGATCCCGCAGCCGAGGTACGGCGTCGTGCGCGCACGCTGTGGCACTTCATGGGTCAAGTCACTGACGCCTGAGAGGTGACAACTTCGGGGAAAAAATGGGGATTCGAATCTCAGGAAGTTAGAACATATCTAGAATTACCTAAAAACCCAACTAGATTCTAAATCTACTGTGGAGGATCATTTCCAATTTGGAATGAAGTTATCCTTGAGTTGGTGAACATAGCTATGACATGGGCCATTTATAACAATGTAGTTCGATGATTTACCTTTTTTTGCTAGTCATTGAGGGTAAATAAATACACAAATTACTATGTATTAACTATTGTGGGTGATGAATCTACAATATAGAATAACATAAAATTTGGATTTTTACAACTACGTATAAGTAGGAAAATAGTTAAATCATTAATAGATAAATATATTGATAGATAGTTAGATATATAATGTTAAATAAGTTCAACAACTCACCACGTTTCATGTAAAAAAGAAATGATAATAAGGATAGTCACCAAGAGAGTTATGATAGTCAACGTCCAAAATTCAAATCACTAAGGTTAATAAAATATAAACTTAGATAGTGAATTGAATCATCATCAAAATACTTGGATAACCTTCATATGGTGGCATCGATCCATGAAAAAGAAAGATAATTTCGTACAGTTTTGAATCAGAATCAAACTCTCGCATGTGGCACAAAGATGTACAAAGCCAAGCTGGAGAGCAGCTTTGAGCTGTCAACCCGATAACATCTTGCGCCCAGTCCTTACAACTCATTTCGCCACGAGGTCCCTCAAAAACTGCCATGAGAAGTTGGTGATTCTTCGAGGTTCTAGGGTCTTCACAGAGATGGAGTCCCAACTGCAACACATTTACTATTCCCGAATGCGTAGCAAGGGTTCCCGTTTCACTCTGTGGGCCTGGGGTCTGAGGGTGTGTTCGCTCGACGTTGCGTTTACGTCCGCAACTGTCCGCAACCGTCCGCAATCGTTCGCGCGATTGCTATATGGCCGTGCCTCTGGTAAGTTCTGCAGACGGTGTCATTTTTGGAGGTTTCAAACGTCTCGTTGCTTCGTTTCGCGTGGCAGGCGTGGCACTTTGTGACATTCGGACGTGTTTTGTAATGTGTCGAAAGTGGTTTTGTGTGGCAGGCGTAATACTCTTGCGACGTTTTCAGAAGATGCGTTGCAGTTTTCGTGGCAAGCGCAGCACTTTGGACGTGTCCATCGTCATTTTGCGTGGCAGGCGCAGCACTTTAGACGTGTCGCGTTCCGTGTTTTTTGCAAATCGCATTGGCAGGGCCGACAAGGTGCAGATTCTGTGGCAGGCGTGGCATTTTGTGAGATGTGCTGAAAATTAACGAAGCCTCGTGCGAAACATCGATTTTGAAGTAAATAGCAAATTTTCAGGTTCTAAGGAAAACTCGTAGGAAAACTTCGGTTTTGAAGCTGCAAAGTGTCAAAATTGGAGGAAGTCTCGCACGAAATGCACGTTTTTCCTGCGCCCACGTGTCTCGTCTCCAGTCTCTGGTTTTCCTGTGGCGTCGCCGTGTCTATATGTGTCTATGGGGGAAGCTGCAAAATTAAAACATCTCCTTTTCGAAGGTTTCGAAGCAGGCTGTTATGTCGTTTTGCGTGGCAAGCGTGGCACTTTGTGACATTCCAACCCGTTTTATACCGTGTCGAAAGTTCTTGTGTGAGGTTGGCGCAACAATGTGCTCTACACTTTACACTCCACACTCCCAACTCCACACTCTACACTCCGACTCCACACTCTACACTCCACACTCAACCACACTCTACACTGCACACTCCACACTCCACACTCCTTACTCCACACTTTACACTTTACACTCCACACTCCACGCTCCTCACTTTACACTCCACACTCCACACTCTACACTTTTCACTCCACACTCCACACTCTACACTTTACACTCCACACTCCACAATTAACACTTTAGACTCCACACTCTACACTCCACGCTCCACACTCCACCACACTCTACACTTTACACCCTCCACACTCCTCACTCCACACTCCACACTCTACACTCCACACTCTACACTCCACGCTCCACACTCCACCACACTCTACACTTTACACCCTCCACACTCCTCACTCCACACTTTACACTCCACACTCCTCACTTTACACTCCATACTCCACACTCCACACTTTACACTCCTCACTCCACACTTTACATTTTACACTCCACACTCCACACTTTACACTCCACACTCCGCACTCTACATTTTACACTCCACACTCCACACTCTACACTCCACACTTTACCCACTGCACACTCCTCACTCCACACTTTACACTTTACACTCCTCACTCCACAATTTAAACTTTAGACTCCACACTCCACAATTTACACTTTAGACTCCTCACTCCACACTCTACATTTTACACTCCACACTCCACACTCTACACTCCACACTCCACACTTTACCCACTGCACACTCCTCACTCCCCACTTTACACTTTACACTCCACACTCCACAATTTAAACTTTAGACCCCACACTCCACAATTTACACTTTACACTCCTCACTCCACACTCTACACTTTACACTCCACACTTTACACTTTACACTTTGCACTCCCCACTCCACACTTCACACTCCACACTCTACACTTTCTTTACACTCTACACTCCAAACTCCACACTCTACACATTACACACTCTACACTCCCCACTCCACACTCTACACTTTCCACTGCACACTCCACACTCTACACTTTACACTCCACACTTCATACTCTACACTTTGCACCTTACATTTTTCAATCCTCACTCCACACTTTACATTTTACACTCCTCACTCCACACTTCACACTCCACACTTCCCACTTTACACTCCACACTCTACACTCTACACTCCACACTCCACACTTTACACTCCACACTCCACGTTTTACACTTTACACTCTACACGTTACACTCTACACTCCACACTCCACACTCTACACTTTCCACTCCACACTGCAGACTGGTAACAGGGGAAGTACGTCTACACAAGACTTCTCAAATAAACTATTGCAGAAAAGTGTTCTGCGTGACTGCATATCCATGTGCTTCGACATCATCACCATGAACATACGTGTGAGCATTCGGGTTCGTGGGCTGCATCTTGTTTTTAAGAAGTTGATGCAAATATGTGTCGCACTTGGGGGTCGTGACAACTTACAACAAGCAAGTCACCTGGTTTATGGCTGCAACCCAACTTTAAATGGGGAGAATAATCACATACACATATTACCAGCATTCTTGCAGGTTTCCCTCACAAACATCTCATCTGGTAATGGATAACTCCCATCTGCGTTAATTTGTAGTAAATCAAATACCCATGCGTGGGTGGGGGGATTCCTTCGCCATGCCTGTTTTCTCTATTCAAAAAAAACGTGGGTTTCAATGCTCTCCAGTAAATCCCAACCAGATCTGTGATAATTCTTGGGATTCCTCTTACTAATCATATCTAATCATCCTTTTTGGTGTGCCCTTCAGTAAACCAACAGTGGCTATGGAAATGATAGCCGTGGTTGACACCGGATACATCCGGATATCCTAGTCGTTCTATGTGGTCATCTTCTGGTGGTTCCCTCTGGATCCCTCTGGTAAACGTTTACATATAGCTATGCAACATCACCATCTTCAAGTTCGGTAAACCAACGAACTTTCTATGGCCATGTTCAGTAGCAATTGGTAACAAATTACCAGAGGATAAAACAATATCAATCATATTGGAGGATAGATTTTTTCCTAAAAAAATCTATTGTGATCATATTGATCCCATGATCAACCACTATTCTCCCATTATTAACCACTATGAATGGATCTATCCCGTCGCGCCGTGTCCCCCCACTGGGCGGAAGTGTCAGATCAACGGCATCCACTGTGCCCAGTTCCTGTTCCTGGCGTCACGGTAGGTGTGCTGATGTAGATGATATGATAGAAAATGATAGAATATGATGAGGGATAGCCATTTGTTCTAAAGGATGTTCCAAGTTGTTCCAACGTTATTCCCCACCTGCCAGGTGAGGGTTGTTAGATTTTATGTCAGTTGCCTCCTCCTCCTGCTCCTCCTCCTCCTCCTCCTGCTCCTCCTCCTCGTCCTCCGCCTCCTCCTGCTCCTCCTCCTCCTCGTCCTCCTTGTCATCCTTGTCGTCCTCGTCGTCCTCGTCGTCCTTGCTCAACTGCGACCCGCGATCCACAGTGTTCTCTGCCGGACCTCAACCACGACCACCCACGCCCAGTGCTCCCTGCCGGACCTCAACCACGACCATCCCCGCCCAGTGTTCCCTGCCGGACCTCAACCACGACCATCCACGCCCAGTGTTCCCTGCCGGACCTCAACCGCGACTTCCAGATCGCAGTGGGCACTGCCGGACCTCAACGGCAAGAATGTCAGAAAAGATGTCAGATAGAATGTCAGAAGATATGTCAGAAAGAATGTCAGAAGATATGCCAGACAGAATGTCAGAAGATATGCCAGAAAGAATGTCAGAAGATATGCCAGATAGAATGTCAGAAGATATGCCAGATAAAATGCCATGAGATATGCCAGATAGAATGCCAGAAGATATGCCAGATAGAAATGCCAGAAGATATACCAGACAGAATGATATGCCAGAAGATATGCCAGAAGATATGTCAGATAGAATGCCAGAAGATATGCCAGATAGAATGCCAGAAGATTTGCCAGATAGAATGCCAGAAGATAGAATGCCAGAAGATATGCTAGATAGAATGCCAAATAGAATGTCAGAAGATATGTCAGATAGAATGCCAGAAGATTTGCCAGTAAGAAAATGTATAAATGTCATGGTGGGGATCACACGAAGTAAAGTAATTGTTTTTTTGGCATTGTCATATCCCATCCTCTCCACGATGTGTGAATTGAAACCGGTACCTCGCCGTGGAATTTGAAACCGGGCGGAAGAACTTGAAGAGCAAGATTCCATGGTGAGGGTTAAACCTATTGACTAACCTGGGTACTTTGAGGATTTAAGTGCATTACATATTATGTTTTTGTCCGGAAAATTGAGTCATCGTATATCTAGACGTACCATTAGCATCCATAAATCATAATTCATAAAACCATTAGAACCATAGAATTCATATAATTCACTGTCATAGGTCACCAATAGAGTTCATAGAATTCACCCATATGCGAACCATGTAGCTGGTTGGTGGCTTCAACCCCTCTGAAAAATATTAGTCAGTTGGGATGATTATATATTCCCAACGGCATGGAAAAATAAAAGTCATGTTCCGAACCACCAACCAGGTAATTATTATGTAGTTGTTGATAGTTGTGATAGAACCAGTGAACCAGAACTTCTGAAATCTTTAGCACGATATAATATCATGGTTGTACTTATAATCTCTTACGTTACCGTCTGGTAAACCTCAAAAAACTATGGAACATCACCATGCTATCATTGGGTAAATCCACTAACAATCACCATGTTCAACAATCTATAGTTGATTTACCCATTAAACATGGTGATTTGAACCATAGTTCTGGTTAATGTTTACCGATGTTTTCTGGTTAGTCATTACCAGAGGGTCACATATCCCATGACTGGGTGATCTCCGGGATTCACCGAGGGCGATCGGACCCAGGAGCCGAACGCCCTAGGCGCCTCTTGTGATGGAGGTCTCTGGGCATCCTGGCGTGGATGAGGCCCCATGGCTTTGTGAATGTTGACATATGGTAACATGTTGGCTTGTAAGGTAAATTATAAACATGAGTGACATGAGTATCCATTATTTATATGACTCTTAGATTGCTTCTAAACCCTTATTAGTTATATCATGTTATATCCATGGAGCAAAATGAAAAAACACGATCACCAAGTTATGTGCGTCAACTTCGCGATTTCGTTTGGAGGCCTCACCAAAAATCTGGTGATCCATCCTGCTGTTGGATGGGATCTACTGTAATACCTACACCCAACAAAAACACCAGCCAATCTTCATACTCACATGACAACTATAGACCTATCACCTATGTCATCAGAATGAAAAAACATGTCTTGATATGATATGTCTACGTTTTTTCTGAAATCCATCATCACGGAATTGGATGTTCACAAGCTCAACGTTTGGCACCTGGTACTATGGCACCATTCCCCATTTCACGCCTAGACTGTGATATGGAGAGCATTTTTATTCGCCAGTGGTGCGCCAGCCACGGACCGTTTGATCCGTTTGTTTATTGCTTTATCCGTGTGAAATTAGCATATAAACACAAATGTATAATGTATATCTCTCTCTCTCTCTCTCTCTCCATCGCCTTCTCGAAGAGTTCAGCTAAGCTAAGGGCACATGAAAAACAACCGCTCCACCAGGGTAGACAGGAGTAGGAGTGTCAGCAGCCTGTATAGTGTAGACTGCTATCAGTCTGATTGTCATATTACATAAATATTACATAATATTACATATATCAATGGATAAATTAGCATTACAAAATGCAGAAACACTTGAGATGTTTATTCACAGGCAAATTCAGGCCTCAGCATCGGGATATGGCCCAAGCTTATCCCCCACAATGGTGCAATGCCAAACATGTCCAACCGTTTGTGGGTCCATTGGTGATTGATTTTTTTCAGCCGCACCCATATTGTCTGACAAAGTCACCATCTTACTTAGTTAACTCACATTCCACCGACATGTTCGCAGGTTCTTTACCCATTTTGAGAGTTAAATCCAATTGGTTAACCAGTTATAAGGAATACATGTTTGCCGGCATCGAACGTTTTGCCAATGAAATCCTGGTGGTTGGTTGAAATCCAATTTATGGATATTTATGGCAACATCACCACTGGTTGGTGGTATACCTACCCCTCTGAAAAATATGAGTTCGTCAGTTAGGATGATTATTCCCAATACATGGAAAGTCATAAAATTCATGTTCCAAACCACCAACCAGACCAGACTTTGGATGCTAAATATCCATAAATATCCTGTAAGATTCCCCCCAGGACCTCCCGGGCCAGGCCTGTGCCGATTTTCCGAGCTCCGCCACTGTGGCCAGCAGGATGGGGTTCAGCCGCCTGGCCCAATTCGTCGCAGCATCAGGCTGGTGCCCTATGTCTACATGTTTCATCAAATGATCGGGTAAAATAGGGATTTACTCGTGATTTAATATGGATTTCCTGGGATATACCCTCCGAGAAACGAACATAGCTATGGAAAATCACTATCAACGAACTCAAAGTCCCATTTCCAATAGCGAACTGTTAGTCATTACCAGAGGGTACATAGATTCACTTGTCAATCATTGTTTGGGTTGCTGTAAAAGTCTGTATATAAGTTTGCTTATAGCTACTCACATACCTGCATATAACTCTCATCATGAACCCCACTTTAAACCGTTGTAGACCAAGTTATGGGGCAGCACCTCATCAAAGGATTATTACCAATGTATACCAATGTTATCGTATCAAAACATGTTTTCAGATTTTCCCGAAGGCTTACCAGGTTTACATCTGGCGGCATTGGTCACCACCTGCAGAACAAAAATGTCAGTTGGGAGGATCCAAAGACGGCTTGGACAAATGCTACCCTCTGTCTGTTTTTCTTGTTTTACATAGTTATAGTTTTGAAAGATTGCTCATTTATAGATGATTTACCTAGCAACAAGTGCGATTCTTGTTTTCCGATGCCATTTTGAATTACCCAATGGGAGTTTAAACACAAAAAACAAGGAGATGTTGTCACCACACCGTCGCCTGTAGGAGTGCAACACCAAGGAGACAAAGGGTTGGAAAGACCAGTCCCAATCGCACAAATCGCTCGGCAGGTACGTGATGTCTACCCTGGCGCTTGGGCAATTGGGATGAGCTGCTATGCGCATGGATAAGCCTCTCGGGATTGCGGCTCATGAGTTGAGATTTTAAAATAATTATAAGTATATCCTAGGTTTGCTGCTTACACATGTACACAAGGCGACCACAAGCTGTCCAACTAATTCTTCAACTTCCATCTATCGAATATAATTATACCATATTATATATATATATGTATATCACTATTTCTTGCTGCCAAGTCTTTGTCCTTACCTTTGGATCATCCATGAAGCTCCGCAACCCACAGCTCCCATCGTCCCATGTCCTGAAAAAGTGGATCAGCAGGTAAGGCGCTATGACCTGAGTTATGGGTCAACGGTCCCCGGAGCCTTTGCAGAGATCATCAGCATAGGCCGCATGGATCTCAGCTCCGGACCACGCTGCGGATGACAACACCTCGATTTGCGAAACACCGCGGCCAACAAAATGGTTGCTGATGAATTCGGGGATTCTACCCTCTAGTATTTTTTCACATAGCCATGGAAAATCACCATCTTCAAGTTCGGTAAATCATCGAACTAAATGGGCCATTTTCACTGGCGAACTGTTGAGCTACCAGAGGTTATATGATTCTATGCTAGCCAAGATGTTGAGATCATCTGAAAGTGGAACCAAAGATCTGGTTCCAGAAGATTCCTGGGATCAATTCGAACTATGGATACCGGAGGGCACCTTGGATAATTACATTCTCTTAGTAATTACAATGTTTGGTGAAAACAAGCAAAACCTCCACCATCCGAACAATCTGAAAAGATATGAAAAGATGAACATAAAAAGAACAGTGTACCAGTATTGCAGGTGTAATTAAATAGGTAAACCTATATTTTGTATGTAATCAGTCGTCTAACACCCTATGCTTGGAGCCTTTTGTTTTGACCCCTATGCCAAATTCGAAGTGAAAGGCTATTCACAGCTTTCTGGCATCATTCCAAGCTAGAAAGTGGATCGACACGTTTTTAAGTTAACAATGGTTGTCACTCGGTACCATTCAAATAAGTTGCTTTGGAGTATGATCCCAATAACATTGTCATGAATACTACTATTACTGAAATGAATTTACTAGGGTTAATATTAACCAATGCATATTCCAATGAAATTAATTAGCATTGATTTCATGACACATGCATATCTGCATATTATCATTACCACATGAATTACTGAAATGGACTGCTTATAAGGTGGATATTACCAAATGATAACAAATGAATACTACTAACATACTAATACTGGATTCAAACATGTATGATTAATCTTAGTAATATTGGGATATGACTGGAATTCACTACGTATTAAGCATATAATATGACTTGCTTCTACTAACAGACTAACATTATACATTATATCCATATTGGATTCCAATAGTAACATGACTTTCACCGATGAAAAAAATGGACTCCTCCGGTGAGGAACTGGTGGCGCCCAGCACGAAGTTCAACAAGGTCAGTGTGGGGAAGACCAAGTCCCAGACCTTGCTGACTGCGCCAGCACCCAGTCATGGAAAAACATAATGGATCAATATGAAAAATATGATATGTATATATGTATATATGCTTTTACTCATATAATTATATAATATATGCTCTAGAGCTCAATTTTAGAATTTTCCGCATTTGGGGGGCAAATAGATGTTACTAATATTGGTTAGATGTTCCTACAGTTACTGGCAGTTTTTGGCAACCCTGGCACGGGAAAATCTCTTGGCTCCCGTTGGTCGAACATTGGCAAAGGGTAGCAAGGATGTCCTGTACTTTCAATGAGGCTGGACTAGCCCAACTACCAGTTCCAATTCTCCATTTTCCCACCGAATTTGTGATCAACTCCCTCTGTTTCTGCTGGTTCATACTGAGAAAATCCCATGGTGCATCTTCGAGAAGTCCTGCCTTCGGTGTTTTTTTCCCCTGTTAGATGGCAACTCTTGGCCACGCTTGACGTAGCGTTTTGGCCAGGTTTCTTGCTCTGGGTCTGATTCTGGAGAACATATGAGAACACACAGATAAACACATGGTTTCCAATGTATCTTAATGTCAGGTTTCGGATGTGTACAAACCTTTGCTCTCACCATCTGGCCATGACCACATCCTCAAGATGAGCAAGACGTGCTGTCACCAGGGCATTGAAAAAATGGACGCCATGGGTTTCCTGCGGAAAGCTCGGCGGCTCGGCCCTCAGATGCCAAGAGTAGGACCTGAGGCGTGGCTATCAGAAAATCTATAGGAAACACATGGTTTTTTCCCATGACAACATGGGGGGGTCCTGTAAACATTCCTTTAAACCAACCCAATGATAATACCACACTGTACTGCTTGGGAATTTGGAAGGTATGAAATAGCATACCTCACTGGGGGGACTGTTCTTGGGTTCACAGCATTATGTGACTAGTTTCTTCTGACTACCTCAGCGATTGAATAAACCCACCCAAGCTAGGAAATCAGTTTAAATCTCAAACTACCGTTCCATTTCAGAAGCACTCTGAGGTGGAAAACACACATGTATCATGTATCATGTATCATGTATCATGTATCATCCATCCATCTAATCCATCAATCCATCTAGGTATCCATCTAACTATCTGCATGTACAAACATACAATCTGTGTATATATATATACACTTACAGACACACATGTATGTATATATATATATATATATATGTGTGTGTGTGTACATACTACTAATATGTGTTATTGTTATTATTATTGTTGTTATTATTATCATTATTATTGATATCATTATTACTGTTATTTTGATTTTATTATTACAGCACTATTATTATTATTATTATTAGTATTATTATTATTTATGATTATTATTATTACTATTATTATTACAACTATTATTACTATATATATATTATCATTCAATGATAATATATATATATATATGTTATTTTTATTGCTATTATCATGTGTATACATATATATATAATGTATATATATATATATATATACATTATCAGTTATCATATCCGAAACCACCAGTGACTGTGCCATACGGTCTTGAATTTGAACTCAGCAGCCTTTCTTGAACTGCAGCCAGGCGGAGACGAAGAGACCCAGGACGGTGATGGGAACCTTGAGTCGATCATCGTTGGCACCATGGATTTTGAAGATATCCGTTGTTTTCAAGGATTATCCAGGATTGATTTCAATCAACATTACCGGAAACAATCTTCATTGGATTGGTTTTGAAAATTTACAGGAAAGCATTGTTCGTATTGTTTTTTATCCCGACATATGGGGCGTTTCCTGTAGAAAACACCTGAACAAGCAATTCCAGGACCGAAGAAGTTCTTTTTGCGGAGTTCTGTTGGTCTTCTCCAACTGAGCAGCTGAAGTTGTTGTGAAGCTACCGCAAAATATGTTTGTTGCAAAAACAATTCTCCGCCCTACCATTTATTTCTCTATTTATGGCTGAACAGGGTCCATGTTCAACCCCAAAGCTGGGATTCACATCTTGTCCCATCTTGGCTTTCTCTTTATATCAGTATTCCCTTTTTTTCAAAGATTTCAGAGCGGAAACCATCTCAGTGTTTGCCTGGCCAGTTTGCTGTATACATGGAAAGTGTATCTCACGCATTTTCCCCAGTTTCATGAATCCATGTCTTCAGTATTCCTCGAAAAAACTATACAGGATGTTCCAGATGATTTTCCCAGTTTCAGATCATCATGGATCCACCACCAAGGTGCAGTGCCCAGCACGATGCCCAACATCAACGCCTCCACCGTGGCGGAGGTGCTCACACTAGAGCCCACCTGCAAAGCTGCGGCCATCAAGCCAAGGGGGGTGCAAAAAAAGGGTGGAACATTATTTGGGGAATTCTTTCGGAGGATTTTTTTCGGATTCCTGTTCCCTATTTGCAGCATTTAGAAACTATAAATTTTCACGATTTTGCAGTTCTTATGCTTGTCGGGTAGGGGGTGGGAGGGGTTAGGCGTTTAGGTGTGGGGGGTGGGGGGTGAGGGGTGGGGGAGTTAGGGTTTGAAGGTGTTGAAAGTGTTAAGGGTGTTGGAAGTGTTGAAGGTGATGCAGGTGTTGAAAGTGTTAAAGGTGTTGAAGGTGTTGAAGGTGTTGAGGTGTTGAAGGTGTTGAAGTTGGTCTTGTTGTTGGTCTGGTTGTTGGTCTCGTTGTTGGTCTTCTTGTTGGTCTTCTTGTTGGTCGTCTTGTTCTTCTTGTTATTGTTCTTGTTCTTGTTGTTGTTGTTGTTGTCGTTGCTGTGGTTTATGTTGCTGTCGTGAAGAGAAGAGAAGAGAAGAGAAGAGAAGAGAAGGGAAGGGAAGGGAAGGGAAGGGAAGAGAAGAGAAGAGAAGAGAAGGGAACGGACGGGAAGGGAAGGGAAGAGAAGAGCAAGAGCAAGAGCAAGAAATTCAGGCAATCTCATCCAGAGACTACACAGAAGAAGAGAGACGAGCACATCGCATTAATAGCACCCATACAGAAACGAGAGAAGCATCCAAGCGCAGGCGAAGAACAGGAAAGAAACAAAGAGGCCAACAACATTAAAGATGTACACGGGTTAAAGAACCAGAACCATACGTGCTAGGGTCAAAACATGGTATATAATGTATGATCTGTATGATCACCCATCTCATAATGGCAACCCTTACCATGGGTATACAAATCCCTATGAATGGATTCATGGCAAATTGCTTTTTTGGGGAAAGTAACCAATGTTTTTGCCATGGCACATCAAACACAAAAAAGTAGAGAAACACATAATAAAACAAACACCAAAGCATAAAAAAAGACCCAGAGAAGAAGAAAGCAGAGAAACGACAGCAGGCAAGCCGAGGAGCAGAGAAGCAGCAAAAAGCAGAAAAGCAAAAAGAAAAGAAAAGCGGAAAACAAAAACGGAGAAGCAGAGAAGCAAAGAAGCGGAAAAGCAGAGAAGCAAAGAAGCAGAGAATCAAAGACTAAGCAGAAAAGCAGAGAAGCAAAGAAGCAGAGAAGCAAAGAAGCAGAAAAAGCAGAAGAAGCAAAGAAGCAGAAAAGCAGAAGAAGCAGAAAAGCAGAAGAAGCGGAAAAGCAGAAGCAAAAAAGCAGAAGCAAAAAAACAGCGAAGCAAAAAAGCAGAGAAGCAAATTTGAAGCAGAAAAAATAAAGTAAAAAAAAAAACTAAAAGGCACCCTAAAGCAGAAAGCAATGGACGGTGTAACAAGAAGGACGAACAAAAAAACAAACTCACCCGGAAAAAACAACTAAATAAATTCCTTCCCGTGAAAAAAACTCAAGTTATCATAGTGATTTATGGAACTCATAGGGACCGTGACCATTGGAAATTCTGGAAATTCTTGTGTTTCAATGGGGAGAGAACCAGCCATGTTTGGGGGGATATCACTGGAATTGCTGGGATGACTATCGTGCATATGATTTTCCAGAGAGCGCGCTCTATGCTTGCTCTCATAAGTTGTAGTCCAAAAAGAAACTCCAGTGCCAATCTTAGGTACCCTGCCCCCCCCCCCAAAAAATAGCTGGTTAATTAGCAAATAATCCAATGGATACCAAAAGACTAAAGGATTAAACTGCCCGCCTAAGATTGACCTAGAAACCACATAAGATCATGAAAGCACCAGAACCAAACAAAAACATAACTACAGAACCAAAACCAATCAGCGATTGCGATTAGATGCAGTTCACTTCTCCCCCCTCCGGCATCTCCACTGCCTGCGCCGCCGCTGGCGCCAAGGCGGCCAGGACGGCTGGGGCCGCGATCTCGGGCGCGGGTCTGGGGGCGATGAAGGTCCAGCTCAGGCTGGCCAGGCCTCAGTAGATGATGCCGTGGAAAATGACGGTGTTTTTGATGGGAAAATCCATGGAAAATCCATGGAAAAACAATGTTTTTTTCTATCGAATAATGGAGATATATGGAGATATTTGCTGTGAAAAATCCATGTGATCTTAGAAAACTGGTAGGCTGATTTGATGGAGGATTTGCCAATGGCATGGGTTGGATTTTCCATGGTGTGTGTGTGTGTAACATCTAAATAGATGTAAAACTTCTCTCTCTTTTTCTTCCTTTGTCCTCTCCCTTTCTAATTCTAATTTTAATGCAGGGGGCCACCGGGGTCCCGGGGGGGTCGGTGGCCACCGAAGACACCCCCCCGGGACCCGTGTAAACGTACCTGCATTGTTTCGTATCTAATCTGCATGTTTCAGGATTCAGTTCCTGACGGATCATATAATGATCCATTCTTGTCTAGTGTGATTTCCATGGTGGCTCCGACATGGTGCCATGGAGCCATTTGAGGCAACCCTCTTTAGGGTGAGTGATGACTGTCCTGACTGCCGAATTAACACATTTTAATTTAGTAATTCATCTAAGTAAATCGCAACAGTTGGCCTTTCCGTTTTGCACCTCTTTGTGAAGTCCCGCGTTTCCGGCTGTCCTTTAGGCACCCAGTGGAATGCATCTCTTTTGAGTGAAGCCACTCCGAACCACCAAAACCTCATTTTTAGTACTGCAGCTCGCACTTTTGAAGTTCAGCATTACATGTGAGACAACAGGCAACAGGCATGTCCTTTTCCTGCAGGTGTGGTCTCTTTGGTATCTGGTGAGGTGAAACATGTTGTGCATCTAATTCGATGGAACCTGTAAGCCGTTTATGCCCTTGTGGCTGACTGGAACACGGGCCTGTTGTGGCACAATTGCACGAACAGTAGGTATAGGAACTGAGTCCTGTTTTTAAACTAATTGTTTTGTTTTTTGTCTGGCATCAACTAGTTCCCCATTTGGTCCCTAATCTTTCCCTGCGTGCCTCTCCGTAACGTGTTGTGGGGTTTAGGTTTAGGTGTGTGCGCTGTTTTGGTCAGGTCCGTTTCGCCGTGTAGGTTGGTTCCGGAGGTCCGTCTGTTCCCCTCCCCCCCCTGCGCTGTTTTTGGCCGTCTGCCCGTCGTGTGTCCGTTTTTTTCTTCCTCTTGCCTTTCAGGGTTGACCCGGCTCCGGCCGGGTGTGTGTGTGTAACATCTAAATAGATGTAAAACTTCTCTCTCTTTTTCTTCCTTTGTCCTCTCCCTTTCTAATTCTAATTTTAATGCAGGGGGCCACCGGGGTCCCGGGGGGTCGGTGGCCACCGAAGACACCCCCCCGGGACCCGTGTAAACGTACCTGCATTGTTTCGTATCTAATCTGCATGTTTCAGGATTCAGTTCCTGACGGATCATATAATGATCCATTCTTGTCTAGTGTGATTTCCATGGTGGCTCCGACATGGTGCCATGGAGCCATTTGAGGGAACCCTTTTTAGGGTGAGTGATGACTGTCCTGACTGCCGAATTAACACATTTTAATTTAGTAATTCATCTAAGTAAATCGCAACAGTTGGCCTTTCCGTTTTGCACCTTTTTGTGAAGTCCCGCGTTTCCGGCTGTCCTTTAGGCACCCAGTGGAATGCATCTCTTTTGAGTGAAGCCACTCTAGTACTGCAGCTCGCACTTTTGAAGTTCAGCATTACATGTGAGACAACAGGCAACAGGCATGTCCTTTTCCTGCAGGTGTGGTCTCTTTGGTATCTGGTGAGGTGAAACATGTTGTGCATCTAATTCGATGGAACCTGTAAGCCGTTTATGCCCTTGTGGCTGACTGGAACACGGGCCTGTTGTGGCACAATTGCACGAACAGTAGGTATAGGAACTGAGTCCTGTTTTTAAACTAATTGTTTTGTTTTTTGTCTGGCATCAACTAGTTCCCCATTTGGTCCCTAATCTTTCCCTGCGTGCCTCTCCGTAACGTGTTGTGGGGTTTAGGTGTGTGCGCTGTTTTGGTCAGGTCCGTTTCGCCGTGTAGGTTGGTTCCGGAGGTCCGTCTGTTCCCCTCCCCCCCCTGCGCTGTTTTTGGCCGTCTGCCCGTCGTGTGTCCGCTTTTTTCTTCCTCTTGCCTTTCAGGGTTGACCCGGCTCCGGCCGGGTGTGTGTGTGTGTGTAACATCTAAATAGATGTAAAACTTCTCTCTCTTTTTCTTCCTTTGTCCTCTCCCTTTCTAATTCTAATTTTAATGCAGGGGGCCACCGGGGTCCCGGGGGGGTCGGTGGCCACCGAAGACACCCCCCCGGGACCCGTGTAAACGTACCTGCATTGTTTCGTATCTAATCTGCATGTTTCAGGATTCAGTTCCTGCCGGATCATATAATGATCCATTCTTGTCTAGTGTGTGTGTGAAATCCGCTATCACTCATGCGGACCTGAGTTTCTGTTAACAAGTTGATTCAAACAATCCATCAGATGCAGGGGCGTGCAGCACCTTTGGCATACTGCACGCAACGAAGCTATTGCCATTGGTGGGAAGGGGAGACTGATCACCTCCCTGTACCTGCAGAAGTTGGTTTTGAACTGTTGAACAAGCTGTCCATTTTCATGCGTATATGTTGCTAATTTGAGATTATCTCAGAAATCAGAGTTTCCCACTGCTTTCCCTACTCGACTGACCAGGATTTTGGACCTAGGAACCCTCAAGGCATGAACTACTTCACCACTATAAAGTTCCTCATTCGAGTAATGTTACTCAGTAACATGCTCCCATCAGCAGTGTGTAACGGGCACAGTGTCACTGACTTGTGACTGCCGTCCGCGTGTTTGGTGACACGCGTTGAATCGGTACCGGCCTTCCGGAAGAATAGTGGGGTACTGCAATACCTCGAAATCTGACGGGTATTAATTCCCGTGTGAATTGGCTTCAGGCCGAAATACATGAATCAAATACAATGCAAGATTTCACAAGATTTGGAATACGTCACAAGACAGCAGCAAGCCGTATGGCTGGAATTCTGAAAGACAGACACGAATTTATTACATTCTACACGTTCGGGCAACTCAGATCTGTTCTGTCATCATTTAGTTCTTTTGTTTTTCACCTTTCCTCTGTATCTGTTTGAGCCATGTCGAAATCTGATATTCCAGCTGCAGTACCAAAGTCGCGATGTCCACCTAGTCCTACTCCTCCACCATCCTGGATCACACCTGTAAGTCGCCAAAGTCGTCCTACAGTTCTTGAATTTACAGGACAATGCGGACAATATCGAATTGAAGGATCCAACATTCAAGAGACACGGGACTTACTCCAGACTGTTCTTCATACGGAGTCTCAACATGTTCAACATGTTCAACACATGCAGTTTCAACAAATGTTGACTTTGTCACAAAATATGATGTTCTCCAATGCTCTTGGCATTCAACCCAGCTCATTTCGTGCACCAATTGTTGATCGTGATGATCGAATGGACGGATCGAACGTAGTTTCTGGATTGGGCTCTCATTCTGCACTGCCCTCAGACACTGTGGAACGTCAGAACCGTAGCTCTCAAGTTGCACTGCCCTTAGTCACTGATGATCGTCAAAATCAGATCACATCAAATGACCGAGTGGATCGAGTACGTCCCACTGTTACAGCTGATTTACCAAGAGATGGAACGGTCCGGGTGCCTCTGACTTCTGAATCAGATCAACGGGATCGAGTTCGGGCATCAATGTTTATAGACCAGCCGTCAGTCTCAGTCGCTCCCATTCCACGTTGGGGATTGTTCGTACATTGTTTACATGACCATCATGGACACAAGAAGACCTTCACTAGTGATCGAAGACTACCCGGACCTAGACCAAAGGTTACGACTCGCATTGGACGGCCTCCTTTGACTGTTGAAATTATTGAATTTTTACACCCTCAGAGTGATCAGATTTCTTTTTGGACGCTACCCACCACTGCCACATTTTGCTGTGATTGTATTACTTTAGAACAACCTGAGAAATCACCTTGGTGGTTCCTATATCAGTGCATGGGCCGCATTCGTGAAGAACTCTATCAAGATCCTTACCGTATCAAGAATGCATATGAAACTGGTGCACTCACTTTGGCAGTTGACAAATGGACGCCATCTTTGACATATTTTCAGCAACAATACTCTTTTCGAACTATTGACTCGATTGCGCTGTTAAAACAACAACTTATGACTGACCATATGCAGATCCTCAAAGATGAGTATTCCGCCAAGTTTGAAAAATTCTCTTCAATCATCCATTCCGCACTCGAAGTATTGATCTCTACTCTCCTTCTACATTCTGAAGTTTGGGCTTTCGTGGAGTGCATCGACTTACTCTTTGATCACCAGAATCAGTCTCTTGTGGCCATTGTCGCTCGCTTGGAACCAGTCGTTTTTACACAAGAACCAGAAATTCCTGCTGCAGAATACATATGTTACGCACACAACACGAATCCACAATCTGCTGCAGACAGTTTGTTCCATGGGTATATCAGACCATCATCCACTGACCCACAAGACGAGACATGGATCCCGGCATTGACCTTTTTCTGTCGTGGCGTTACTGTGGCAAGACCTGTTATGACCAGATCAGAGATGCTCACAACCTTGAGAAAGGCACAGAAATATTCCAATTTTACCACTGATCGTCCTACATGTTTGCTTGGTATGTCTAAATCAAGACAACCACATGTGACCAACGTTCTCGGCGGTGTTATTGGAGAACATGCTTGTACACACTATTTTGACAGTGTACATGGACGTGACAAACGTTGGGGTCTTCGTTCTCATTTGAGTCCGCTTAGCCATTTAGCTTGTATCATCCCATCATCATGATCAATGATCATGGAAGTCACACAATTTTGTTGCGCTCCATAGATCAAAAGCTGCGCTCTGTTGTATCACTTTTTGAGCGGTTTCATTTATCAAGCCATCTCTTCATGAGTCATTTCAGATTTCGTCCAAGTCACCTTTTTGTGAGTTACAGTCACATACGTTTGATGTTTTTCCCAGTGACGATTTCGAAATCAAGAGTATTTACATTTTGTTAAGTCTAATTCAGCTGCTGTTATTCTTGAGTACTACAATTTGACTTGCATCAAAATTGTCTGGTTCTGTTCAAAAAAAAAATCACTACTGTTTTCCATGATTGGTATAATTCACAGTGGATCAAACCCGTCAGTAAGTCGTTCTTCAATCCGTTTGTGATCAGTATTTGGACAGATGCAGTCTCAACGCCGAGATTCTCGATCCAGATCTCGACATCGCAGTCGTGGACATCGTCGACATGAGTCTAAGGAATACCGTGATCGAAGACGACCGCTGTCCCGGACCCAAGACCTCAGTCGTGCACGATCACCAGACTTACCTGATTCGTGGCAATCCACACGAACCCATTATGACACAAAGACGGAGTATGGATTGACTTTTCCACAACATGTTGAGTCGACCAATTTTTCACGAAAGAACAATACAGCTGGCATTCCTATTTCTGATGTTAAGCTTGTCGACATTGTGTCCAACGGTCTTGAAAATTGGGCTTTGCGCCTTGTTGCCAATGGTAGGTATGTCGCATGTGAGATGTTTCGAAATCGCCTTGAAGCCACATTTTCTACCATGCTTTTTCGTGAACTCTACCGACAAAAAGACAATGTTGATTTTGCGAAGCTCATCCCGCATTTGTCTTCAGAACCAGGTGATTCTCAAGATTGGAAATACAAGCTTTCAGGAATTGAGGCGTTGATTCAACAGACTGTTGATTTGTTCAAGACTTTGGCACCCAAAGATTCCAATCAATCATTGTTAGAAGAACTGGAAAGAATGAAGAAAGAGAACGCAGCTCTTCGTGCCAACCAAAGTCAAGTTCCTACTCAGGAAGGATCACAGACTCAGAACACTGAGGAACCACCAGGCGGAACACTCCCATCCATGTTTCGTCAATCAGCAACAGAGGAACTCAGACGCCAAAAAAGTCAGTCGATGCCAAGTATGCCGGGAGCCCAAGATGACCGTTCTCCACTCTCACAATATCGACGTGGACAAAACGCACCCATCTTAGGCGCACACACACCCAAACATACCATGACTGAACTCGACAAGTGGATCAAGAACAATGTTCCTAAGACGGAACAAGTCAATGTTGATGCCATGTTGAAGACCATTACTGACGAATACAATCAGTTTCCAGCCTCTGAAAGACCAAATTTAGAATCGATTCTTTCAGATTGGGGTCTCCCCAGTACAGTACTGGCCAAAACAAAGGCGGAATACAATTTGAAGGTTTTGGCCGCCGTTCAATTCCTTCGAAACTGACATTTTGGATTACAAACCAGTGAAGTAAGTCCTCCATCATCATGGGGGCAGCCATTTCGCAAGTATTCCAAGCATATGCATGGTGCAGAGACAACGAAGCTTGCCTCACATTTTCAGTCGCTGTGGTTTGCTAGCATCCAATTCATGATTTACACTTTGCAATTTTCTCTAGCTTTACCATGGCATGTACAGGAACGGATCATGTGGATACTTAGTGTTTGGACCATTTTTGCTTACATCATTCGACCTTTTTCAGCCAAAAATCGACGTCTTCTGACTATTTTGCGGCAGTGCGAACTTCCAGAAATTTTGTCATGGACATGGTGGAACAGGTCGAGCATCGTGTACTGTCGTTTACATTTTCGAAATGCTCAGTTTTACATTGGCTCCACTGAACAAACCATGTTTTCGAGAGAACAGAGTCGGTTACGAAAATACCGACAGTTAAAGAAAGACCAACTTGCTTACTACGAACCAGCTTTGAAGGCCTGGTCAGCACAACGCAACTATTTTCAATTTCTTGGTTTTCCTTTACTCCAGACTGACGTTGACAAGCTTCTTGCAGTTGAAACAGCATGCCAAAGGACTTTTCGCCCCATTTACAATTGGCCTTGGATCAATCCTTTGATGAAACAACTTCGGATTGGTAAGCAACAATTCGGACCTTCAACTTTGAAGACCAGTACTCAAGGGATGAAATTTGTGAAACGATTTCGCAAACGCAGTCTGCGAACTGCTCAATGCATTCTTAGTCGTCGGATTACGGATACTACAAGTTTGTACATTTTCATGTATTCCCTTGGTTCTGACACGCATGACAAGTTCATTTGTTCTCGCATTCTACGTTCGAAGTTGTCAAATGTGCAGTTGATTTTCTTGTTATGGCGCTTGAGCCACCATATGTCGGAACCTTTTCGGACCAGAGCACAATCTCAATTGCGTTATATTTTCAAATTCTATGCTACTGAATCGCCACCAGCGAATATACCCATGCAGTTACAGGTTTTGTCGGATACAATGGAACGTCGATTTCGACAATGGTTGCTGGGATTCACTCACCATCATCGCTGTAACTTTCCCATTTTTCACAAAGTTCGTGCACCGTTTGTGACAGTGAAAAATCGAACTTTAGCTCAATATTTGTACAATTTTCGTTCCTTTCTAAAGTTGTGGACACCTCAGTTTCGCCCTCAGTGTGCTTGTCAGTTGTTTCCTCTTCATGTTCAACGCAATCCACGGAAAACAGATCATATTTCATCCTTCGCCTCGGAATGTTTTCCACTGGATCCTATTCTGACTGCACATTTGGAAGATGAAGTTACACCTACGTGGACACAATTTTTCCATCAAAACACCTTCCAATTTGAAAAATGGTTACGACGTTGGAAACTTCGCCGAGATCTGATCCAGTATTGGCAGGCTTTTCTACAAGACTGTTGGAATTTGCAACTTGATTCAGGTCAGTTGTACACTCAAAAACGTATTCGACAGGCTTATTGCTTCCCCAGCAGATCATTTTCCATCGTCTCTCACCTTACATTGTCCTGTCCAGTGGCACAGTTTGCTGTGTAAGACATTTCAAGACACCTCTGTTTTTCATCTTTGTAGTGTTGATTCAGCCACTATTCTGAAGAATATTCAGTATGATCTTCCTGGATGGATCACTGACAGATATCCTTGGGCTTTCGATTTTCATTTGTCATTAAGCAAGGCGTATATTCTTCCAAAACCTTCACGCTCGTTTATGAAAGCACGACCCATCGTTAATTACAGTCGATCTTGGCCAAAACAGATGGGTTATATTTTGTCTGTGGTGTTGCAAGATATTTTGAAAGTTGTTTATCCATCCTTACTTCGCTACAGTGATATCAACAAGGTGATGAACGAAATCAAATGCTTTTTCCAAATTGATCATGGTGCTGACCTTCTTCTCTTTCAGACTGATATTGCTGGTTTCTACAACCAAGTTGAACATGACCGCATTCTCGGATCTATTGAATTCGCCATTCATCAATATATTTTACAACATGGACAGACCTTCGATTCTGTACTTCAAGCACACGTATATCAACATGAACGCACCCTGCGAGTTTTTAGAGGTCAATGGCGACAACACACCAAGATGTATCGTGATATTCGCTTGGGCGACATTCTACCTATTTGTAGCTTTCTGTTGAATCACAGTTTTTTCACCGTCGGAATGTCTACATTTTTACAAAAACGTGGTGCCAGCATGGGTAGTCAATGGGCACCTATTTTCTGTGCAGCTGTCGCACTCATGCGAGAACATACTTTTCTGTCCTGTTTTCGTCAATTTACCAATAATTCCACTTTTCA
>CAMXCT020003754.1:0-26145 GCA_947184155.2 Cladocopium goreaui
TGGATCATCGGATCTTGTAAAGATCTTCAAGTCGGCGTTCGAGATGTTCGTTTGTTTTCAGGGGGTGGGACGATCGATTCATGGCCATCAAACTTGGACTTGGACTTGGAGAGACCCGATTCGGACCAACGGTAGCGAATGGACAACTGTGATAAAGGCGATAACCCTTCGACTAAGACTGAACAAGTATTCATCGCTAGGTTTGGCAGAGGGGAGTCGAGCATTGAAACCAAACCACTTGTTTTTCGTTCAAATTCTGGGGGAATCCAGTAAGTTTTCACTTGTAAAAAAAGTCGTGGAGAGAAGATCCAATGTGGAAGTGAAAACTCACCTGTTGCGATCATCGCTGGATTCCTACTGGATTGCCGTGGGGAAACCCCCATCTAGCCAGCAACATTAGTGGGTATAAGCCCAGCACGAAGAAGCGAAGAAGCTGAGGATAATACCACCGGTGATTGCATGCAAGTTGGCAAGGAAAGTTCCTCGGCTCGCCAGTGCGAATCAAATTCCACTGGTTGATCAGATTTTTCATGATTTTTTCCAGTCACTGGCCAAATTGGGGGGTCCATCTCCCATTGTCAGAGACACAAAAACAAAAAAAAAGTGGGCTTTGGATAAGTGACTTGGATAAGTATGTTGACGTTGGAGGTGAAATTTCCTGCCATGAAGTGCTGAGGCAACTTCCCCTTTCTCTTCCGCTATCCGTGCGCCTCTCGGGCTCAAGATGGTGTCTGGGTAGGCTGAGAAGAGTCCATTTTCGTGATGTATTTTTTGGAATTCAATTGGAAATCCAAGCTTTTATGTGAAACATAAACCACACAACAGGATGATACATGCATAATTACACATGTACACACAACATAATACAACATGCATGTGCTGGAGGAATGACGCGCCAAGAGACCATCTTTAACCCTAGGAACCAAGGTATCTCAAGTTGTTGGCGATCCATTTCAAGCATTGCTGGCAACTTGCAATTTGTATTTAACATTGGCATGTTGCCATGATATGCCATGATCCAATGATCCCTTTCTCCTGACCCGAAAAACCATGGCTTAGTATTGGAACTTGAGAGTCTCCACCTTCTCACTCGCTGGACTCCGTCCTTGGTGCTAAATTGACCAGTTTTCAAAGCCCCAAGCTTTGACGCTCAGTTTCCAGCTTTTCGGTGACCCATGGGATCCCATAGGAAAGCCATAGGAAAGCCATAGGAAACTGGGGCACCTGGTGAAGCACCGAGGATCAAGACAAGTCTTCGCAGTTGGTCAATCCGCTGGCCTTGCCAAGCCTCATCTGGAGCACCTTGGAGATGCCCGATTAGGTGATCGAACTGGTGATCTTAGGGTAGCCCTAAATAATGTATATATATAATTATATATATATATATGTATATATATTATATATAATATATAATATATTATATATATTATATATTATATATTATATATATTATATATTATATATATATTATATTATATATATTATATATTATATATATTATATATATACTATATATATATATTATATATAATATATATATATATATTATATATATATATTATATATATATTCATCATTTTCTCATTATTTTCCATTATTCCCGAAAGGAACATGACAATCTTGCGGTATAACTCCCATTTTCAGACACGCTCACTGCCGGAACAAGATATAATCAAAGAAGAACATGGCTATATATACATATATAGACAACGGACAGAGATGGGAGAACGGTGGGGATATAACCGGCATCAATTCCTGTGCCATGATTTCCGGTTTCTGAAAGTTGCCACCCGTGGATGTGCGAACTAGATTGGTTCTTTGATAGGAATGCACCTTCTGATGGTGACGACTGGAGTATCGAACAGCAACGCACTATTGTGAAGATCGTTTCTACGCACATTTCATGGTTAGTTCGTTCATGTTCCCACTTTTTTAGGTTGTCCAAGCCCCATTTTTGCCAGTAAATGATCATGAGTGCTACATCACTTCGACAATACAACAGTGGGCCCATACTGAAGGGATTCCACCACTTCGATCTCCAGGTTGTCGATATCTGGCAGTGATAGCCCATGGATGCCCATGCTACGTCCACCGTTTCTTCATGCTTCTTCCAAATGCCATTGTTGTTGGAGAATTCTACTGTCGGTGGTTCGAATGTCCTGGGATGTCTTGGGTTACCCCAAAGTGAATGCTGGAAATACCACTTTACTCATCCATAGTTATCCATATCCGCAATGTCAGATACCCTCAACGTTTCGGACCCCAAAATGCAAACCAAGATTTCGTTTGGGTTTTTTCATGATTTTAGGAGGATCGTATTTACATACTTTGTACTTCTCTACGGAAAATCCACAGGAAAAGCCTTGTATTTGGAGGTCAAGAACAGTTTCCTGCAGATTTTCCCAATCCATTGATGGGTCCCTCCTCTCCGTCGAGGTATGCATCAGCAGTTCGAGCGCAGTGCCCAGCACGTGCATTTGGCCTACAGCTCCTTCTGTGGCGCCTCGGCTCGACATTTAAGAATTACAACCAGGAAAGCCGTCAGTTTCTATTGACTCATCGACTTTTTATGGTGGGGTCGTTTTAAATTTGACATATATTTTGACCCGACACCTTTTCTTTGGAAAAAAACTCACTATATCTAAGTTATCTATAGTTTTTTGCACGTGGGAAATGACCACCGGCGATTTACGAAAATCATCCCAATGGGGTCTCCCCATCTGGTCCAGCTAAATTTGGGTCTTGTTCAATAGGGTTTTTTCAACGGTTACAACGGTATACCACCAAAATGGATCAACCTATGGAGGTTTTTTTTTCAGGGGAACATGTGTCAAAATGCTGATCAACCTATGGTTTTAGGTTTTTTCTTCTCTTTTTCAGACAAACCCTTCGAAGATGAATTGGTTACTGTATATATCCCATGATATCCCATGATTATCATTTATATCCTCATTCTATTACCCATAGAATATATGTAATAAACCGTTCATTGGGTAATTTAAACTGTCATTGTGCAGATAAATTCATATAGGATATATATATATACACACATACAGACGTTTATCCTTTTTGGACACATGATAGTGTATATGTGGTATATATGTACACTCATTTATACACTTGGTAATGAATTGTTTGTTTTATGTAATATGCGAAATCGTAAATAACAATTATATACATATACCATGATTACTTGTTCTTCCAGTATATCAACATAATATCTACATATGCCACTATTAGTTATTATCCGAGTCTATCCCATTGTACATAATTCATTGTCAAAATTAATAAGTGTAATTGATACGATAAACCACTAATACACATTGATATACTATAATATTGACAATTAATATACCATTTATTGCTAAACATCATTGTAGTAGGGGTTAATTATCCCATTAATAATGGATAATTACCCCAATGTGGATTAGTGTAATATTAATTGCTTATGAATGGTTTACTTAAAACCATTTATGAATCATGCTTGTTATCCCAGAATATCCCATTGAAATAAACAACTATAACAATAGTGGTGTATCATAGTATAACCACTGAGAAAAACAATTCATATGAATATCCGAATATACAATTTATTAATGCCATTGATAACCCATTCATATTTTCTCCAAATACGCATAAGTATAAGTCTCCCAATGTGGATTAGTGTAAAATTACGTACTTACAATCTGTTTACTTATTGCCAATATGATTATCCAATTGAATACCCCATTCATATAAAATTCATATCTCATTCACATTCCATTGTAAAACCACCATGATTAAACCATCCATGTCAAGCGAGAGCCTAGGTGCTCATGGAGCCTTGTCCAGCTTGGCGTTTCAGCAGATCTTCGCGGGCGAGAGCCGGCGCCGCATATCCAGGTGATCCATGGTCCTAGGTGAAATGATGGGAAGATACGGAGAACATATGGGGAAAATATGGGGAAATACAGGGAACATATGGGCATATATGGGACATCATGGGAAAATATAGGGAAACTATGGGGGACATATAGATACATCCCACTATAAGTGGAGCTTTCAATCGGGAAATCATCCCCATAGCTGGGAATTGTAAGGGAATTACAGTGAATATTAACCAATGAACTATGAACCCGGAATACCTCATAGCTGGCCATATTTCAGCTATTTTTAGGTTTTTTTTAAAACTATTACAATTTAGCCAGATGTGGTTTCCAACCCAGCTTGAATGTAGATCATTTTCGGGAACCAAAAAGGTTTTGCACCATTTTCAACTAAACGTTGACCCATCAGGGATCATCGAAAAAGGGGGCACCAGCAAAACCCGGCACCAGATCTTCGGCAGATTTTTTTGGTGGTTTTTTTTGAAGAGATCCTGTGGGGAAAATCAATCTGTCTATCCATCCATTTATCTATCTATCTAGCTATCTATCCGGCAGGAAGGTCTCGGAATGTCACTTCGCGCCAGTGATCCGCTTTGGAACTTTCGTGGCGTGGACGCAGTGGACGCATGTCGCACCCCCTCCGACCTTTTTGGTCGTCAGAAGCCAGAATCCACGAGAATCCAATGGTGAAAATACGGGTCATTTGGATTTTGTGGGAATATTGATATATAAGTTATATAAGTTATATAACTGTAGATCTTAAGGGGAATTCTACCTTGATGTTTGTTGTTGAAGTCCGATTTTGTTCGGCTCAACATACCACACTTGAGGTGGAGACGGGGATCATCTACGACAAGACCAGTGGGGATTGGCCCAACTGGAAGCTGAACCGAAGTTGGTCATTGGTGGCGCTGTTGTGGCAGTTTTCTAAGGAGGTCATTGATGTCATTGGTACTTGGAAGGCCAGTTGGCTAAGTTGGGTGTCTAAGTAGTTTCAATACTGCAGGTGGTTGTCACTACATTTAGTGGGATTTATAAACCAACTTACAAGAAGGCGGCAGCAGCTGATGGTGGTTGTTTCTTGAGTCGCTGATGGTTGAAGTCTTTGTTTTTTCCAACATCCTCAAAGAATAAATGCCCCTTAATATTGGGTTCCACAATGAACAGATACAGTACTGAACCAGGCCAAAATTGGCAAATCATCTTGTCTCAATGTTTCCGTTCCTCCCTCAGTCGCAGCTGTGAAAAATCTCCATGATATTCCCATGAAAACATTGGGAAATCCCATGAACACCCATTTATATATATATATATAACCCCCATTAGATCCTTATCAAACAGCAGTGCTTTTTGCTGAGGAACACCTTGTTGGCCGACAACCCAGTTCTTTGTCCTCCGGGCGAAGCACTGACAGGTTGCGGAATGTTGCGGATCGTTGCGGAATGTTTTGGGGAAAACGGTGGTTTCGGCATGGGTAAACACCCGTGGGAAACGGTAGGGTTCAGGGATTCAAGCACTCCGAAAGGCCTGCAGATGTGATTGTGGGTAATTAGGCAGGTGTGACCCATGACATTTTGAAGTTTGTGCAAAGTAGACCTTTAGATGGGTTTTGAAAAATTGACGAACCCCTCCATCAAAATCCATCAACAGCTTGGGATTACGTGAGGACCAGAGACTCTTGGATGATTTATATGACGACCTCTCAACGTCTCTCACCACATGGGCACATTGACTGAACATTGCCCTGTGGGTCAAAATTCAGTTGACAGGGGTTGACCAAGCTGGATGGCGGGTCAGAGTACGGATATGTGATTGGCTTAGTTCTTCTTGACTTAGAAGAACTGGGATGAACTGGGATAGTTGACTACAAGAATTGGCAAAGCCATAGCTATACTATCCAATACCTATGACACACCTACCATTGTTTTCCCAGTTTGGCAGTGTTTGACCCTTCGAGACCCGCCTTTGGATCGTCCTTCCATGAGAGGTTTCAAACTCGAGTCCGGCTCCAACAAGTACATGCAGCTGGGCGGCGCTTGCGAATGAACGGAGAATCCCTGAAGACACGGAGCCATCTGAAAATGGCATGTTTATTCCACATGCAAAAAAGAGTCGCACCTGTGAGTCCTTACTGTATATATATAATATTATATATATATATATATATTTATAATATATATGTAATATATATATATATATGTACGTATAGATAGATAGTATTTCGCGCAACCATCTTTGACAGAGATCAATAACGGCCTCCCCAATCAAGACGAGCATCGTGTTTTTTCTTCCAGACGAATCTAGCTGCGTGAGGTGAACATACCCAGACCTCTTAAGTTTTGACTGACAATCACCCAACTGTTTGTTCCAGAAATCTGAAGCTAGGTTTCTGAACGGGGCGTCCATGACGCCCCTCCCACTGGTTTCTTCGGAGTGCCTTTTTTCAGGTTCGAGTGCAGCCGCATTGGAGGCTTGGGCATCCAGTACGAATACTTCAGTGCACAGGTGCGACGGATGCTGGTCACCACTGGTCACCGATTCCCAGATGGAAAACCATGGGCGACATGTGACTGGTAGTACTGAACTTCGCCGAAGCAAGAGGTGATCTGAAACCATAGCCGTAAAGCAATGTGAAGAATCATTACCAATCCACATGCCGGGATGGCCAACATCATTGAAGTGCCAAGGCAAAGTAACAGGACATTTTGGAGCTTTCGATACTGAAAATTCAGTCTGGGCTCCGAGTCATGATGTTTTTTGCCATCTGGTCGATCACGACGTCACGACGTGGTTTTAGTTGAACTTCGCAGCGACGCAGGTGGAAGTCACGAAGTTTGACCACGTACGAAACAACTGGCTTGGAGCTGTCAGGACGGTCAAGTCATGCCTTAAAAAGCAGGATATACCTGGCCACTCCTATCTTTATGCTATTGTTATAGCCTATAGCTATATATATATATATATTGCTAATGGTATGTTCCCAAGTTGACCACAGTTTTGCCATGCTCCAATTTTTGTTTCCCAATTGTTTGAACATGGTGTTTTTTTCCCCAATATTGGACATACTTATCCTGTGGGCCATAGAGTCATATGAGTCGTATGATGATCTTTGTCTCTGGGTATGTGGGATTTATCTGAAACGACTGGGGATGGTTTATCAGCACAAACAGCAGCTAAGCTCAGGTCAAATGGTCGAAATCCCCCCAAAACATAGTAGTGAACTTCATGAAATCCGATTTTTCGTTAGGTAAAATCATGGTAGATCATCATGAGTCATCCATTCAAAAAGGGACATTTTGACATGTTCCATATGTTAAACAACCTGCACGGCGAGGATGCTGAAGGTGGACTGCGGCGAGAATGCCCTGCTGAGCGGCTTCCATTTCGAGTTTTCGGAAGGAGGCGCCAGAGATCCAAACGTGGCTAACGCTAAATTGCTGCACGAAAAATGGAGGTTTATAGCTGGAAATAGCCTTTGTGAATGGTGGATTTTTCATGATTTTCCATTGCCATGTTTGCCGATCCCTGCGATTGGATAGTATCGGCTTTTTTGAGGTCCATAGGAACTCCAAGGGTCCACATCCACATCCACATCCATCACCCATTCCACGTCAGTCTACCCGCACCATACTGGTGAGTCATAAAAGTGATTGCTTACCGTCACATTTTCAGCACCGCATTTGCATTCATGATACTGATGATATGCATTAATTAATAGGCAATCTTTACTGTATATGACATACTAGACACATACATCTACATCAATTATAACCTTTCTCTGCCACGTCACACTAGAAATGATAGGTGGGTCATCCCGAAAGGGCCTTATTCGTCCTTATTCGTCCTTATTCGTCCTTATCCAGATCATTGAAACATCCAAATGTTGCATGGGCCACGTCCCGTCCGTTGGGCCGGATTTTGCGAGGTCGGTGGGCCCGTTCCAAGTACACCTGTTCCAAAGCCGGTGGTGCCCCAGTGGTCATGGAACCCAGCACCACCATCGAGAGTCGGTGCCTGGGCGATGTCCTGGTGCCAAACACCAAAACACGGGATGGTTTTTGGCTGTTTTTAGAGCCATTTGCGATAGCAAACAATGGGTTTGTCTGAAAATAGTGTACCCCTACACCCAATGGATCCCAATGGTTAATGATCATTATCCCTACTAAATGGCTATAATTGGGGGTATACCCAATTTCAGACATACCCAATCAGAAATACAATGGTTAAAACATGTTGAAACAATTGGGCTACGTTGTGGCGGTTTGCGCATTTGGGCAAGCAAGCACGCTGCCCGGCCTTTTGAAGGGGTAGGACTGATTTGGAACCAAGAAACTGAACAGCTTTACTTTGAAAAAACTACTGTAACAGACTTACGGACCTAAGCATTAGGTGTCTGTCAGAAACAGTCAGATCACACTTTACAATACTTTATATATCTTTATAGATATACATACAACATCATATAACGCATTGGTATATATATATATATACAGTACACATATTTTTCTAACCGCAAATCATCAGTGAATCATCTAGAAAAGGCATCCCACAGTCACTGGAGCCCCTTCTGAACTGGAGGTTCCACAGTGCGGAAGGCATCTTCTGCCCCAAGTTCCGCGACATGACGACCGGACGATACCGGTGCCTTGGGCCGAGAGATCTGAGATGATCCATTTCTTGAAGTGAACAAGTACCCTCTGGTAAACTAACATAGCTGTTGAAAATCACCATTTTTAATGGGAAAATCACCATTTATAGTGGATTTTCCCATGAAAAATGGTGATTTTCCATAGCTATGTTAGTTTACCAGAGGGTAAACATCATATTTGGATATATTTGGCTATATAAAAATAGTGGATCAGCCGTTTCTGATATTTTTTTCTAAGGCCAGGGCATTGAATGCATGGATTTGCCGAGGTATGAGAACACCGCGGCCAGTGGTGAGACCTTGACGTTCCAAGAGGCTCCGTTGAGTACTCCACTTGACTCCCATCTGGATAGCTAACCGAAACCTTGGTGCAGTGCATCTATTCGTTTTCGGGTCAGTTTCTAAGGTTAGTCTGTGGTGTTGCTTGCGGGACATAGCCATGAAACAAAACCAGGAAAAGTCAGTGTGGATGTTCAACATTTCGCCATTGCCATTTCGCCAACACGCAACTACGGATCCCATATGGTTTTGACTCCGTGTGGTATGACCACAGTGGTTCCGCCTGGGAAGATCCCAGTCGTGGCAAATTGCCGTGTCCAAAAATAAGCTGCTACTCCATGATCCATGAAAATCATGTTTATTAGGGTGTATGATCATGTTTCCCTGTAAAATTACTATAGATATCATCAATTGGGATATGCTACCCTTATAGTAATATAATTTTGGACACATTTGCATCATATTCCAATATATTCCAATATATACATATGTAATATATATATATATATGTAAATTTCCAATGCATCTGTCGATCCTTTCATGCCTCAGGTTGGAAGTGATTCGTGATGCCGCTGCATATCGGCTGGACAGGCCTTGAGCCTCTATTGGCTGGATGGTAGAAAAGAGGGTGAGCGTTGTTTGTGAGGTCATTTGACCTAGGAGCTAGAGGTAGGTAACCCCATAGCTGTTGGGCCGCTACCCGTGCTTCCGCATGGTAGCGGAGCCCTAGGCTCCAAGCCAGGGCATCCGTGCGCCAGCGCTGTTTGCTGGTGAGTTTGGCCATCAAGGTCAACACGTGCAGCACCGCGACCTTTGGTGCTGATCAACATGGAGAAGGACTCTGGATCATTCAGAGATCTTGTCTTCGATGGCAGACCTGGTAATTACCGAGAATTCCGGAGAAAGACAATCCTTGCTGTAGCTGGTTTAGAGGAAAGACATGTGCATTTAGCTGGACCGAGGTTGCTCACGAGACTTCAAGGAGAAGCCTACCGAGCCACTGAACACTTAGCAGTTGCGGACTTGCGCCGAAATGATGGTTGGTTGCAAGTCATTCGAGCCTTGGATACCCACTATGCCTTCTTGCCAGAGACTGAGTTGCATGAAGCAATAGATAGCTTCCTGTTTGACCTGCGGAAAAAGCCCCATGAAGGTGCCACAGCCTTTGCATCGAGGTTCAAAACAGCCTTGTCCCGAGTTCAAGCACTGATAGCCCAGGAGAGGTCAACAGCCAAGACCAAGAAAGTTGGAAAGAAAGGAAAGAGTTCTGTTGCCAGTGCCGAGCCCGACAATAGCAGCTTAGAACCTAGTGATGATGGGTCCGAACCAGGATCAACCAGTCGTGAGCCAGCAGCCGCCCCAGTTGATGCATCCGCAGAAGCATCCGGCCAAGCAGCAGGTAGTGTGCGATCTGAAACCCCTGCACCGAAAGCCGCAGCCTCACCGCCTGGTGATGCTGATGAGCAGAGAACTGCCCGGAGTCATGATACATCCGAGCAGAGACGTCGCCGTCATAGCAGTCGAGGTTCCAGAGGTACGCACTCAGGTGATAGAAAGAAAGAAGAGCTGAAAATGGCATACATGCTAGGAACCATAGAGGTTGGCCACACCAAGCCTTCGCCGATCTTTCCGTCCACTGTTTTGGGTCATTTGTTCATGCGCAAATATGGTTTGAGCCGAGAGCAGAGAGCCCAAGTCATCCGTGCCACTGGCGGTTCATCCCGCTTTGCAGAAGTCGAGAGGATTCTCCGTGCCTCCGATTTTGATGAATCCCGCAGCCGTCATGATGAAAGACGCCCACACATGCACCATGGCAGTTCCCGTACTCCCCGACGGGAATCATATGCAGTTGCCCACCGGGAGCACGATGTACATGCCATGGAAGATGATTCGTCCGATCTGCAAGAGCCTTTGACAAGTGGTTCAGGTTCCGATGATGCATACATGGCCGATCAACATGCTGAAGGTCCTCCTGACCAAGATGAGAATGATTCCGGCTTGGAGTTGCAAGAGATATATGAGATGAAACAAAAAGCCAAGAAAGACTTCAAGAAGTCATTCAAGACCTACAAAGAAAGCCGTAGAAGGGTCAAGGAAATAAAGAAAGCAAGACAGCCATACTACCCAGTAGTTGCCTTGAGTCAGCCAGGTGACAGCAGTGCCAGCACTTTGCAGCCTGCCAATGCCTCATCTGCACCAAAGAAACAAGAGTTCCGATATGACAAGTCCAAGCAGCAAAAAGTGTTTCCGCCAAAGCGTCAGCCACGGAAAGAAGATGCCCATTTCACCACTGGGACCGTAGCCACTGACTTTGCTTATATGGTTGTCACACAAGAGTGGAACAACGAGAGTCCTACCTTGGATGTTTTGTTGGCCTCCATTCCCAATGGGTGTGCAATCATTGACACTGGATGCACTACAAGCGTGATAGGTCTTGACACTGCAGTTCGCTTCCAGAAACTCTTCGAGCAGAAGGGCCTCCCTAGCCCTGAAAAGTGCACTTTGCCAGCTGTTGAGTTGAAAGGCTTCAGTGGGGACCGTAGAATCACCACCTATGGACTGAAATGGACAGTGAAGATTGGAGAACTTTGGGGTACTATCACAACGTATGTGGTCAATGGCCCGACACCTTTTCTCTTATCAAGGCGAGTTCTGGAAGGGATGGAAGCCAATTTGGATATGGGGAAGGGAACAATCAGTAGCACCAAGCATGGTATGAAAGATGTGCCGTTGAAACGTGCTGCAAATGGCCACTTCCTTTTACCGTTTTGTGATGAGCCTTCAGAGTTTGAGCCAACATATCCGCCTTCGAGCAAAAGTGCCGATGTGGACATCTACGATGCCACGGATGGCTCACCTGATGTTGTCTCCATGTCAGAGTCCGAGACTGCTGGATCCGAATCAGCAGTGCCAAGCAATGAGCCCAATGACAAAGCCGCAGAAGATGCCACAACATCCAGTTCCATGGAGAGGCGTGACAAACCGCCGTGCCGTCGAACTAGGAAGCAAGTTTTGCAACATGTTGTGAAGAACACTAGGAAGGGTGTTGTAAATGTGGATAGGTTTAGAAATGAACTTGTCCAGTTGTTTGGAAGTAGAGCCTCAGAATGCACGCATGCATATGTAGCATATAGGCCACGTTTGGAACGTATTCCAGAAGATGCTGATAAGCAGCCATACTTGAGAAGTATCGCAACCCTGACCAGTGAGGGTGAGATGTCCATACAGCCATGGAACACCCGTGCCGCAGGCAGTGAGAAGGCCAGAGTTGTACAGACCAACATAGCCCTGTATGTTTACATCCCAGTGCAAGGTGTGCAGCTTCCGCCGAAGCCTGAATCCGAGAAACATTCCGGATGCCATTGTCTCTGCTGCAGCGAAGATGTTGACCCAAGTTTGCAACCGTCCATTCCCGATGGACCCGGATTAGAAACGGTCTATGAAGAAGTTGATTGGGTTAACTGTAACAGGGATAAAGTGGATAAAACTGTGGGGGATAGGATTAAGAAGAACATAAGATCAATAAGAAAACTGAATACCCAGGTGATCCTTTCCCGGCTTCATGATGAGTACGATCAGGTTCTTGACGAGTTGAGAAACTGGTTAGGTCCACAAGCTCCAGCCTTAGATAGCCCAGTTCACATGATCGAGGTGTTCACTGACCATGCACCACTTGCCAGAAAAGTTTCCGAACGTACTGGTAAGAGCAGTATCATTTTGGGTTTGAACCATGGACAAGATTTCAACAGACTTCAGGACCGACGTTTGCTCATGTACCTGTTAGCTGTTGTAAGGCCGAAACATGTTTGGTTTTCTTTTCCATGTGGTTGCTGGGGACCCTGGAGCCGTTTCAACATTGCCAAGGGTGGCAAGTCAGAATCCACAGTTTTGCAGCAGAGAAAGGAAGCAAGGCGCCACTTGCGTGCAGTTTCTGAAGCCTGGCAACTTCAACGTTTGCTCGGAGGACATTGTCATGCAGAAAACCCACTCACCTCAGAAGCATGGTCCGAGATTTTTGTAGGTGAAGTTTTCGATGTACGCATTGACATGTGCAGTGTAGGAATGCGATGCCCCAAGACAAATGTTCCAGTGCTAAAGCCAACTAGGATCATAACCACCATGAAGGAACTTGCTGATAGGTTGACTTCATGTCGTTGCGATCACAAACATGGTCATGCGCACTTGGAAGGTAAATTCAAGGGTCGAAACTTGTCGTCTTGGTGTGAAGTTTATCCCAACAAAATGTGTCGCATCATAGCCGAAGTCATGTCCGAAGTGAACATAGACCCATGCATGTCACATGATGTGTTGTTTGATGAAGATGATGATGAAGAAATGGAACAGCAGCAGCCGGATGAAATGGTTCCATACCAAGAGGGCGAGCCTCAGCCCTTAGCAGTTAGCCAAAAGATCAAAGCAATCGTCCAAAAACTTCATGTGAACACAGGTCATGCTTCACCAGAGCAAATGTTGCGTTTAGCCAAGCGTTGCAAGTCCTCAGCGGAAATGCAGACAGCCATCAAGCAGTTCAAGTGTTCCGTTTGTGAAGAGCTTAAGGTTCCCCAGAGCCGTAGGCAAGCCACCATGCCCCATGCTGAAAATCCTAATGACATAGTTGGAATGGATTATGTCCAGGTAGAACTTAAACGGGAAGATAACCAAGGGGTAATGAGGGAGATAAAACATAATGTACTGACATGTGTTTGCCTTGCCACCGGTTTTGCCCAGCAGATCATATGCCCAACAGGCCATTCCATGGCCGAAGCATTTCATGATGTGTGGGCCAGACCTTATGGCCTTCCCAATACGATATACATGGACCCTGCAATGGCCAATGTCAGTAAGGAGTTTCAAAATTACCTTGCCCAAAATGACATAAAGCTTTTGCTGGCTGCTGCAGAATCCCACTGGCAGCTTGGACTGGTCGAGGTGACCAACCGCGTGCTGAGACATATGGCCCAACGTGTCTGGAGAACCACTTCCAGACCTGCCAAAGAGGTCATAGAGACTTGTGCCACCACCAGAAATGAGCAGTTGAGAAGATGTGGATTCAGTCCTTCCCAATGGTTCCTTGGAAAAGACGGTCGCCAAGTAGGAATGTTGAGGGATTTAGATGAACAACACAACATAGCCACTGCTTCCCAAATCATCGAAAGTCCTGATTTCTACGAAAAAGTAAGACTTCGAGAGCAAGCCGCAATTGCATTCCATGAAGAGCATGCAAAAGACATATGGCGCCGTGCCATAGGGGGAAGATCTAGACCAATAAGGGGCCCTTACCAAGTAGGTCAACTGGTTTATGTGTTCAGACGCCGAGCCAGGGGTCTCCTTTCTACTAGACATGGTGTTTGGATTGGACCAGGAAAAGTGGTAGGCACAGAAAGTGAAAGCGGTGGTCCCACGCCACGTGTGGTTTGGGTGTCCTACAATGGATATCTGTACCGTTGCAGTCCAGAAGGTTTGAGACCAGTCCCAGAGGACGAAGCTGAGTTTAGAAGCCTTGCCAGATCCCTAGCCGAAGGGAGATTGCACCCAGAGCTGGAAAACGCAGAACAAAGTGTTTCAAGTAGGTCAGGCCAGTTTGCTGATCTCACCAAAGAGCATGAGCCTATGGATGAGGACCATGAACTGGAGGAAGATCTATGGGAGGAACCTAACGATCCCGAAAGAGAACTTGATGAAGGTGCACCAAGAAAAATCCGTAGGAGAATCACTAGGTCCCCTGAATACTGGGAGCATAGGGCAGAGGGCGCGCCTCCTCTAGGACCCCTACATGCAGATGCTGAGATGCCAACAGTCATAAGACTTAAACCCAGTAGACCTGGTCCCCCAATAGATAATGAACCTGACCCCAAAAGAAAAGTCCAAATCAATAGTGAAGCAGAAGAACTTGAATATGAGCCGTCAATAGCCAGCGAAGCACCTGAAACAGGTGATCCAGCCGTGCAATCCGAGCAAACTTCTCATGCTGATCCGAGCGTTGCAGCCCAGGAATCTCCAGCAGATCCATCAACCGATGGTGCCGATGCCATGAAACAACCAGATCCACCACCAGAGGAAGAACCTAACCCAATAACCACTCCAGTTCCTAATAATAGAAGTGATGATGAGTTACTCCTTGAACATGAAGATGCATGTCCAGTTCCCGACAAACATGAGGTCATGGAGGTGTCAATTGAGGTTAGACCAGATGACATAGCTGAGAATCCACTGTTCCTGTGGGGGGTAATCGAAGACTGTTTCAATGTGGTTCCAAAAGCAAAGCAGCGTAAGGTAGAGGTCAACTATAGGAAACTCAGCGTAGAAGACAAAGCAAAGTTCGAAGTAGCCATGAAAAAGGAGTGGCAATCTTGGATAGACAACAAGGTGACATCACTGTGCCATTCTAGAGGAATCCCGAGAGAACGCATTATCCGTGCACGTTGGGTATTGGTTTGGAAGAAGTCATCACACCCTGACAATCCTTCACAAACCCCAAAGGCACGATTAGTGCTAGTTGGATGGCAGGATCCAGAGCTGGGCCGTATCAAAACAGACAGCCCGACACTTAGAAAAGAGTCGAAAAATCTTATCCTTTCCATTTGCGCAGCCAAAAAGTGGAAAATATGGGGTGCAGATATAAAGACTGCTTTCCTTAGTGGGGATCCCAGTGATAGGCAACTTTACTTTAGGCCGCCTGAGGAAATCAAGTCATGGATGAAACTTGATAGAGACCAACTGTTTCGCCTAGAGAAAGCCGCATATGGTTTGGCAGAGGCACCGCGTGCATGGTTCTTGCGCCTAAGCCTTGAGCTATCCGAGCAAGGACTACAGGTGTCACAGCTGGACAGATGCCTTTTTACCTTGAGAAACAAGAAAGGTGAACTGATAGGAATTTGTGGAGTCCATGTAAACGATCTTTTGGGAGGTGGAACCCCAGAAATGGATAGAGTCTTGGATTCCCTCAAAAAGAAATTGCCTATTGGAGATTACCGTACATTCACAATTAGGTATACCGGGATTGAAATCCGTCAGAACCCCCATACTTATGAGATAGAGATAGGCCAGGAAGCTTACATAGATTCTTTACAGCCTATATCCACCAAGTCCTTGGGATCTGCAGGTACACCGATACGTGATGTTTCTCTCTTACGGCAGTGTGCCGGACAGCTGGCATGGGCCGCTGGGTCCACACGGCCTGACCAGGCATTTTTGGCTTCCTATCTTCAAGGGGTACAAGATAAGGGCACTGTCAGCCATATCACCATGTTTAATAAGGCCCTCCGTGAAATGAAAGAACGTAGGATAACCATTAAGTTTCCTTCAAATGTGCCGATTGACCAGTGGCGTATCATCTGCATAGGAGATGCAGGCCATGCCAAACGTGCCAATGGAGACTCACAACGTGGTTACCTGCTAGGTCTCACCAATCCAAGCATGCGCGACCGCAAGCAAGCACCGATGTGGTTGGTAGACTGGGGAATCAATGCGATGGATGCAATTGAGTTCTTTCAAGCCTTGTTAGCAGAGACAATTCATGGTATAACCCCAAAACAGTTCAGACTGCAGGTGCCAAAACACACCGCCTTGTTGGTTGTGGATTCCAGAGGTTTTTACGATGCTGCAAGCAAGTTGAGCAGTGCGTCAACCAGTGAAGAAAAGAAATTGGAAATCGACTATGCCATAGCGCGTCAAGCCATGAAACTGCAGAATATTGAAATCTACTGGATAAACAATAACTACATGGCAGCCGACTGCCTTACGAAGCTGAATGGGGAAACCAGATTGTTGTTTGTTTTGCTTGAAACAGGGGTATATCAAATAAAGAGATGTCAAGAGTCCGGAAGTAAGGAGAGAGCCAGAAACCGCCAAGAGCAAAAGTGACATCCAGTCACAACATGTGTTGTACAGTTTTTCCAAACAAGTGCACTGTAATGACAAAGTCGTGTTTGCAGTGAAAATCATAATATAAACCATAGGACTGATGCCGTTGTACATGTATAGATGCATTCGTCCGCCAGCAGTGTTTTCATCAAACTCAAGCCGTGAGCCTAGAGCAACTAAGAGCCTGAGACTTCAAATTTCCGAGTCAAATGTCTCGCAAGATGCAGAAGTCTGATCCAAGCGCACCATTGACGCCAGATGAGTTCAATGTTGTGTGCCACCTCGTGACTCGTGCAGCCATGAATGGACAGAGTGCCGAGCTGTTCAACCTTCTCTTTCGTGAGAATCCTGGATTGAGCGACCTGGTGAAAGATGATGTAGCCAAGGGAGCCACCGGCAGCATGCATGCCAACGGCAGCATGCATGATGGCAGCAAGCGCCAGCGTGACGTGGCCGATCCTTTTGATTTTCCTGAAGGTGACAGTCCTTGTTCGTCCAAGTGGAGCGAGGTGACCAGCCAGCATCCTGACAAGCATGTCGGTAAGCTGACCATTTCCAAAGTTCTCCCAGGTGTGAAACTGCAAGAGAATGTGAAGATCCCACTGGGGAATGAGGTCACAGACATCGATGATTGGTCCACAACCAAGTTGACCATGAAGAAGTACGAGAGTAAGGGATGGAGATACTCCAATCTTGTGGAAGCCGCCAAGAATGACAAAGAGGTTCAGAAGTACATGAGCTGGATTGTGAAGACTTACGGAAAGGACATTTCCGAACCTTGTGAGAATCAGGCGACCGATCTCGCCCGTTTCCTACTTCGTATCAACTGGTTGGAATTCCATGGAGGTGCTGGAGGTTATCGCCGCGAGCGTTAGATTTGTTGAGAAGTTTTTGTAGCAGCCTTTGCAGCCGCCTCTACGAGAGGGCGTGTAAATTTCCAATGCATCTGTCGATCCTTTCATGCCTCAGGTTGGAAGTGATTCGTGATGCCGCTGCATATCGGCTGGACAGGCCTTGAGCCTCTATTGGCTGGATGGTAGAAAAGAGGGTGAGCGTTGTTTGTGAGGTCATTTGACCTAGGAGCTAGAGGTAGGTAACCCCATAGCTGTTGGGCCGCTACCCGTGCTTCCGCAATATATATATTTCAGAACATTCCAATATACTTCAATATAATTCAATATATTTCAATATGTCCGGCAATGACCAGCCAGCCTTTGGGAATTTCGGGCAGGATGGGCGCTGGTGCATCGGCAACTCCTGTTCCAAGAAGATTGGCGGAGAGAATCCGATCGGTGCCATCCTGGAGCAATTCGAGGCCGGATTTCTACGATGCTTTTCTTGGAATCCAACTGGCACAAGAATGGAATATGGCTATGAATCAATACCTATAGATACATTTTTAGTGGGATGAACATCCACACATCCATTTACCAGCTATTTTGATGTTCACCAGGGGTACCAGGGTTTTGACACACTGCCATATTGGCAAATTGGGGGATGATCCTGGATTGACTGTGGTGCCATAGCTTGGGTCATCGCCTAAATTGTTGGAGAAAAGTCGGTGAACTCTGGGATTTGCATGGATTTGTGGTGTATAGATACAACAAAGTAATGAATGGGGTGAACATAAACCTATCTGTCTGTCTGTCTGTCTGTCTATCTATCTATCTATCTTTCTGTCTATCTATCTATCTATCTATCTATCATTCATCTATCTATCATTCATCTATCTATCTATCTATCTGGAGGTAGCCTTGTGGGAGGTCTAGGTTTTGGAGAAGGACCTGTAATTTGCAGAATTCATTGGGATGTTTTGGGGAAAAACGCCACAGAAAACCATTTATTTTCTTTCCTATTACAATAAATAATCATTGAAGACGTTGGTTTTCAGTAAACCCTTGCGGTTGCGGCTGGGCTATGATGGTTTATGACTCGACCTTTCCGACTTTTCCAGGTGGCAAATGTCACGGACTTCGACGGTGAATTCGAAGCGAAAGGCGGAGCACTGATGCGAAAAGCATGTTTTGGGAATCATGTGGTAAACCCAAGAATAAACCATCCCATCAACTAACCATTTGGGTGTAATTTTTTATCATCCCACTTAAGGGTAATATATATATGTATATATATATATATGTATACAGGTCACAGGTGCGACCTTGGCCATGGGATATGCTGCACTCTCTGTAGGTTAAGGTAGGTTGCAAGGGGACAAGGTTGGTAGCTACCTCTGATTCTGTGATATTTTGTGGACCAACCGTTTGATCAGTTCGAGTGCATGAAAGATCCATCTCCGTTTGGAAGGATGGTGGTTTTTGTGTAATCTGGAGCAACCGGAATCGCCATGGAACGTACCCCATCAACGGGCGAGTACTGGGTCAGGAATGTGCCCTTTTTCGAGGTGGGTCATCTAAGGGTGGCAGGTATCAGATTGATGCCCAATAACTCGAACAATTTTTTGAGGGGGTGGTCTCAACCGCAGCCTTTAGACACCAATCATGTCTGATTTTCAGTGAATATCGTAGCAACTATAACTAACACTATCACCCGGTCTTTGCACCACCTTTTCCGCTAATGTTTGGAGCAATTCCTTATCCCCCCTAATGTAAAATACCACCATATGAGCCGCAACATGAACAGACCCAATACTAAACCATGGTTCTAGGGAGGTATTCAATATCAGGAGGAAGGGACAGCCGCTTCAGCTTTCATCTCTTCCTGAATTGGAACAGAACATCTGCAGGAAACCCCCATATCTGGGGATGAAACCATGGTTTGAACCGTCATTTTTCCCTTCGAGCAACCCATTGTCAGTCAATGTTGATCAAACACCCACTATTTCTGGTCAACTCCCATGATTAGTGAAAGCCTCAGATTTTTATCAGGTTCCCTTCCAAGCCATTGTCGTTTATTCAATGATCAATGGGCATCAATCATATTCAATTCATCAATCCTGATTCTGTTAATGCCATGTTTGTATATGTTTGTTGGATCCCGAAATGGGAAACCGGTAGCATCGGGAGCCGATCATGGCATCCTTCCAGGTGTGCCGGACATGAGTGCCGGGTCGGGGGGTCTGGCGGCGCAATTGAAGTCTCTCGATGGCGAAGCTGGAGATGTCGCGGTGAAATCCAAGAAAAAGAGTGAACCAAATCACGATGTTCCATTTTTTTGGGGTACCCAATATATCCATTGGTTGATCGTCACTTTCCCTAGATGCAAATAGACATCCAATGTTGACATTAACGTAGTTCTGGGACTCATGACTGGGGTACCATAAATTTGCATGACTTTACGTGGCCTTGTTTGAAAATTCCAGCATTTTTGGATGACCCTCCTGTAGGAAAAGCCTGTTCCAGCCACATTGAATGCCACCTTTGCGGGTAACCCAGAAAATTTCCAGTCATATTCCCATTCATATTCCGCAAAAACCATCCATTGTTGGATGGTTAAATCATGTTAAAATCCATATATTTGATGGTTAAAATCGCTAAAGCATATTAAAATCTCCATTTTTCCCTGCATTCCCCTGCTGCGTTTCCAGGTTGCTGAAGCCGCCCAAGCGGCCAGCGCAGCCGCCCAAGCCCAAGCTCCAGGACTTCAAGGCGGAACAACCCAAGTACTCAGAGGCGCGGGGGAAAAGCCGAAGGTGAGATGGAAAAAATATGGGAAAACTATGGGATCAATTGTTATTTTATGGGTTGAACACCATGTTTAACTATCAAATGATTGAACTGAAGAAATTGATGTTCTCAAGGGAAAAGAAACTGGGAAACCCTATAGCCTGTGCTTGTTGCTTCTGTCGGCGGGTGATTGAAGGGAAAATCTCTGAAGGGAACATCTGAACCGGGATCACAACGGTTTTCTCAAGCATCAAATATGAGGGGGGGGTTCCTGTAGTTCACCTTAAAACCAATTCTGGATTCTGTACATTTTGAAAGGCCTGATTTTGAAGGAACATCTGATTTTGATATTTGGTGGTTCTGGATTTTCCGAATGATGGTCCTGGAAAAAGATATGCCGTGAAAATACGTGACGATAATATGTTGGAAAAGGATCTGTATCCATTGATGTCATTTGTAGACCAGCTTTTTGGACATGGTTTTTGAAGGGTTAGAATGAAATTAAGGATGATATCCCAACTGATGCTGGTTGTAGTATTATGAGTACAATATACCATAAATTGTGACTGGATACATTAGCAATAAATTGTATTTGGTTGTACAATACTACAATATACCATATTCTGAGTATCCCAATAACCATAAAATATACCTAGTAAATTACAATAGATTATACCCATGAACCCCAACTGATAACCCGGTTCAACGTCCGATAGCCGCAAGGAGTGCCTGGACTACGAAGACCTCTGGAAGAAGGTCATCGAAACCACCAAGGGGGAGGAGCCTCTTATGACTTGGCACGATGACTTGGAGATTTAGACTCGGTGAACTCGGTGAACTCTTGAATTTATGGTTGGTATTTTTTGAATATGAACTGGTATGAAATTGGGGTGAAATTGGGTGAAACTAAAACCAACTTAAACATTTCACTGGTGATTCGTGGTAGATATCTCCATAGTATTCTATAGTTATCTATTGTTGTATCATGTTGTATCTATCTGATTAATTTGTGGGGTTCATAAAGCCACAAACATCACCTGTGCGGCTTTTTCGGTGCCGCACGTCGTCACCAGGATGACGAGCCGGTGACGGAGGAAGCAAAGCTGGAACCCGATGAAGGCACCGTGGATGAGGACGACGTGGGGCGGGGTGGGGGGCACATGGATCACATGGATTTTAGGATTTTGCGCAAAATTCACAGGAAGAATTGACAGGATTTTCATGGATTTTCTGCTCCCATGGAATTTTTCCTCAAAAAAGACGAAACATATGAGGAAAATATGTGGATTGAAGCATAAAGATCATGAGTGGAGTTCAACCGGGGATGTGAATTTTTCAGAGAAATCATGCAGATGAAACACCAGGGAAAAATAAATATTAGATTGGATCAGCCAGAAGAAGAGACTTAAGCTGCAAAAATCTAGGTGCTTTTTTTTGATATAGATAGTGGAATATGCCATACCCAGCTGAAGATCCCCTGCTTTTTGCAATTTCGGCCGATGATCCTCCCTGCGGACGGCAATCAATACATGGTCTACCCATGTATATCCTCAGTTGATCACAGCGTTGGAATGCCCATCATTCCAAGCACCTGGTTTCTGAGATGGAACCGATCTCCCAAAAAATCCTCCATTCAGTTGGTGATGGAAGTCATGTAGTGGATGGAGGTCGATGCCGTTTGAGAAACTCTGGCTTTTCAGCCCTAGCATTTTGCGTTCATGAACTCATGAACGGGTCATTTTTTGAGGCCCCGTTCAACAGATCCCCAAACTGTATATATATATATACACATATTGTTTCTTTGGCTCTTCTCCATGGTTGCGAACTGTTCACTACTTAAGAGGACCAGGCAGGAAAGGGGTTTTGAAAAGGGCCAGGGCCAAAACCACCCAAAAAAGTGAAGGCCGGAACTGAGAGTCTAAGAGAATTACTGATATTACTGTAATTCGAAGATAATTCGAAGATCTGCCAAGCACTTGGATTTTCCAACATGGAGGCTACTCAGGCTCCGTCAGCTTCCCTGAGGAGCTTGTGGATTATCATCCTTGTGCAGCACCTTGGGGACCAAGGGAAGGATCAGCGAACATGGAGAATTTAAGATCTGGAGAAGTGAGGGTTAGTCAGATTTAGTAAGGGGATGGAAGGCAAGGGGAATCCTCCCAAAATGTCCTTATTTCATCTGATCTCGGGCTGGCGAATTTCTGTAATTTGTCCAGATTTGAGATGATTGATGTGGATTTGACCCGCAAAATTCTGCAGCTTTACATGGAAGATGACAACTTTGAGCTGCGCCTGTGGTATAGCCATGAAGCCATCCCATTAAGCAACCATGACAGGGGGTAATTTTACATCCTAGTCATAGAGGTATTATATACCCGGTTTCATAAAACCTCTATTGATGATAATGTGGGTAAAACTATGTCATAAACCATCCCCCAAAACACAATTTTTATAGGTGGTATAAACCATTCCCAGTCATGGGTGGTTTATGGCATTTTTTGATTGGGTGATCCCCACATTCTCAGCCCAGGTGGCAGCCAGTGCGGGTGGCGTCTTCGGCAAGATCGCCGGGCAGAGCGGCAAACTGGCGCCGGAGAACATGCTCTACTCGGATTGGAACGACTGCATGCAAGGAGCGCTGTAATGCTGGAGTTGGAGCTGTTGATGAGGCATATTTTGGACAAATCTGGTGGGGAAATGTGGGGAACATGTGGTTACTTAACGATGTCGTAATGCTTCCATGGGAGTGATTCTGGCTAGAATGATTGAGGGGTCAGTCATGGGGTTGGTAATCGGAAATCAGACCTCCTGAAAAAAACACCTATCCGCTTCAAAGCCATGTTTGGGCGCCATGTCGGGTTTCAGGGTAGATTCAGCTTAAATGTCCGCTCAGGAGATATCAACCGCGACCTCTACGTCGCACATTGGGACACCGATGGGAGGGTGGACCTGGGGAAACGTCAAGTCATGGTTCCTACTGAAGTTAAGAAAACTGGTGACACGAAAACCCAAGTTGCAAAGGGTATGGCCTTTTGGAAGTTTCAAAGAACATTTGGGTACACCAACATACACCAACACTTCATCGGAGCAACGTTTTTGTTTTTTCATCCGGGTCTTAGATTCTGAGATACCGCAGGTCCAATGGCAGCGCCATGCCCTGAATTGGTGCCCCAGTTTCGTTAGCTGAGTTGGTTTACTGTATAAGTAGCTTAACTAGGATGACGGGTGCAGATATGATATATCATGATATATCTATTATAGTTAATAGTCAATGGGATTTATAAACCATCTTACAAATTGGGGCGCACCAGCTTATGGGAATCTGTATGAACGAGCAAGATGTAGCCAACAGCCTTCTGCTGGATCACTTCCAAAAAAAAGAGTCTTGGAATCTTTGGAATGTGGAACAGTGCCACATTTGTAAAGTGCAACACCCCAAAAAATGGTCAAAACAAAATCGCCTGATTTTTTTTCCCCCGCATTTCCTGTGGTGAAAATCACACGAATCGGTTGATGACCTGAAGGACTTTGCAGGGGCGCTGCATGGCATTTTCACGCAGCTTGACTGAAATATGATGTGTGTGGATGAGTGCTCCAAGTGTCAGGAACCAAGATCATTTCCGTGTTTAAGAAGCGCAGACTTGAAAGTTCACAGAGCTCCGGGATTGAACATGATGTGTAACATGATGTGTCATCTTTCACTTTCATCCTTCGATGTTTTCAACACATCCAATTTGACAGCCCTATGCTGCTTAATTCGAGCCTTTGGAACCAAATACTTGCACCCCCATCGGATGCTTCCTTCGTCGTTTTTCGGCATCTAGCGTTGCAACAAAGCAAGCGAAGCCGAACAAAATAAATGTATACAAAGTGGTCTGTGGCACTTTTTGCAGATATTTTCATTAATCCTGTTGCTGCTATTTCATGCGTTTGACCTTGTTCCCCAAAACACTTCTTGAATCCACCCACTGTTTGGGGTCTACGGTGGTGTAATTTCTAGAAATTCTCAGTGTTTTTCCTCGGTGATTTTGCATGATTTTGCCAGTCGTAGCTTGTGACCTTGTCGTACCCAGTTTCACCAGTTGGGGCCCGGGGTACTGGAAAACTCTGATCGAACTCTGTCAGGGACTTGGTCGAGAAGATCGCTGGAATGGTCTGCAGTCTTCCACCAGTGGCTTTGAGAAAGAAATCTGGTTGGTGGTTCTGAGTTCTGGCCTTATATAGGCCTTGTATATGGTAGGTACCTCCAATTTAGGTTCCTGAAATAACCATTGACTGGTGACTTCAACGTTTTTGTGCTTTCGATGATCGTGACAATTCCGAGGAAGGAGGTGATGATCATGTTGATCGTGATCGTGACGGTCATGATGACTACCTATTTACTACATTGACTTTCATATTTGTGCGATGGGAGGATAAGCTAGTATATATATATATATAATGGGGATGAGTTTGCTGAATAATTTCTAGATATGAAAATCCCTAGAAACCAACCAGTAGAAAGGTGATTACGAAGGGTGAACTGGACCCATAATCTGCTATCCAAAGTGCAATGTTCAGCTACAACTTCTCGCAGTTATTGTTTCTTTTTGCAGGTCGGATGAGTTTCAGAATCTACATTGGCTAAGACCTGCATTGCTGACCATCATTGGCTAAGAGTCCTCAAGAGGCTCTCTTCCTGACTTTTGCGAAACAAACATTTCTGAACCTGAACCAAAGACAACTCCGAAAAAATGCTTTCTCAAATTTTCCCTATCAAAAACGAACAATTTTTTTGTGAGGCGGCTGCCAGCCCATCCCAGCCCTTTCTTGCCATAAGCCAAGGACTTGGAGATTGCACCTTTGGGAGCAGGTATCCAGGTGCAGCCTGGAAAGCATTGCGACAAGGCGAGAGGTCCGGGGCAGAGGTCCGGAGCTGGGGATGGGGTGGAAAAACATGGAAAAACGATGCAACTGGGATTGGATGGGTTCCAAGTTTAACTATCGTTTTCTTATGTTTTCTTTGGAAAATCAATGAAAATCATCTTGTTATTCTTGTTGTGTCACGTTGTGTCCAACCTTTTTTTATCCCGTCTGAATTTCAACATCTGACGACCCCATAAAAATGGCGCTGGCGCATCTGCTCATCTGCTCAGTTCAGCATGTTGGCGACTTTCCTGGGCGAATTCCCCTACGGCCCGGGCCACAGGTTGCGGCTGATCTCAGGGAACTTATGGGAACTTGGGAGAAAAATCTCCAGGAATCCGGGGTAGTCCCGGGTAGTCAATATCATCCTGGATCTCGATTTGTTGCCATGTCAAGGTTTCAGAGGCCATGTGAGGGCTACACAGCTACGCCAATGTTAGATGATAAGAGCACTGGATGAAGGTGTATGCCAGCTGGTTCCCCAAACATTCGCAACAAAAAATGCAGAAAACGGGTCTGGAAATGTCTGGAAGATAATAGTTTTCCCATTGGATATGGTTTGCTGGGGACTTCGGCTTCAAACAATCGCAACTGTTAAACTATTTTGTTCCAGTGTTTGAGTTCCAAACTGCTCGCGCAGCGCGCATGGCAATCTAATTAATAGTTGGACACCTAGAGTTTATGTAGTATATATATATATGTGTAAATATCATCCAAGACATCCTGGAACAACAACTTTTCTATCACCCCTGGGGATCCCTTTTTTGGACTTCCGATATTTGGTCCAGCACTACCGCCGAAGCCGCCGCTTCGGCACTGAGATTTCATGGAAGCGGCCAACTCCTACGCTGTGGAGAACGAGGGTTTCATGGCCTGCAATCCCTTCCAGGCTGGGCTTGGATGGGGATGACATGGAAGCGGGGATTGATGCTGGATATATATATAATATGTATAGTTATAT
>CAMXCT020003754.1:26245-28745 GCA_947184155.2 Cladocopium goreaui
CAAATCTTCTGGCATTCTATCTGACATATCTTCTGGCATTCGATCCGGCATTCTATCTGGCATATCTTCTGGCATATATTCTGGTATATCTTCTGGCAAGTCTTCTGGCATTCTATCTGGCATTCTATCTGGCATATCTTCTGGCATATTATCTGGCATTCTATCTGGCATATCCTCTGGCATATCTTCTGGCATATCTTCTGACATTCTTTCTGACATTCTTTCTAACTTTCTTCTGCACATTCTTTGTCCCATATCTTCCTACATGAGGTCCGGCAGGGAACACTTGGCGTGGATACTCGCGTTGAGGTTCCGGCAGGAACACGGGCTTGGTGGCCGTGGTTGAGGTCCGGCAGGGGGGGGGGCGGGGGGGGGACCACTGGGCGTGGATGGCCGTGGTTGAGGTCCGGCAGGGACCACTGGGCGTGGATGGTCGTGGTTGAGGTCCGGCAGCGAACACTGTGGATCGCGAGTCGCAGTTGAGCAGGAGGACGAGGAGGACAACGAGGACGACGAGGACAACGAGAGGACGACAAGGATGACAAGGATGACAAGGAGGACGAGGAGGACGAGGAGGAGAGGAGGAGGAGGAGAGGAGGACGAGAGGAGGACGAGGCAGGAGGAGGAGGAGGCAACTGACATAAAATCTAACAACCCTCACCTGGCAGGTGGGGAAAAAGGAGTTGTGACCATAATTATAACATGATATTATATGGTATTATTATAAACAAATACTCTTATCACTATCACCACCATTCTCATAGTTTATCATTGTGATCATTATCATTGTCATTCTTACGATTGTAACATTATTTATTATGATCGCAATCAGGTTTATCACTATATTAGTATCAATTCATATATATATATGTATATAATATAGTACAATATATATATATATATATCATACCTATCTAATATCATCATCATCATCATCATCATGATTATGTAGATATATACAAAATCATTACTAATATCATTACCATTGTCATTATTATCCTTCTCATTCTTATTGTCATCATGACAGTCATCCCTAGGTGTGCGCGACGCGGTCATCCGCGGCGATCGCACCATCATCCGCAACCTGGAAAAGGTGCCGCGGTGGTCAGCGGAGTTGGGGCTCAGGTGAATCCCAGAATATGTATATATAGATGCATACATATACACATGTAAATAAATAATAATAATAATAACAACAATAAAATAATGACAATAAATATATAAATAAATATGCAATATATAATATATAATATGTATTATAAATATATAGGTCGCACATTTTTTGACCCACAGTCGCAATATTCACCCGGTTCGAATAGTCGCTCCATGGCTCCAGCGAGGCCACCAAGATCTCCAACGACAACATGAAGAAAATGGTGGAGTGGTCCACCGAGGCACTGCTGGGATGGATTCCATTTTTTGGATCAACCACTCTACCTCTGTGAAAATCTGATGTATGATGGTTATTAATGATGGTTATATGATGGCTATATGGATCTATCTATAATATATATATATATATATTATATATATATATGATGTGTTATGTTGGCATCTGATTTATTTTTTGTATCTTGGAAAATCTGAAAATGTCATGGCCCAACAATGAAAAGGTCTGGAATTCATGAATCGATGAATCTTTGCGCAGGATGGCTAAAGAGTGAAGAATCGCCGATCCCAATCCAAGGCTATGTATAGCATCCAATTCTACATCCAGAGAACATTAAAAATCCAGCAAAACCGATTAAGATATATTAAGATGATGATCAAAACTATCGAAAGATTAGTTTCAGAACGTCCATTCAACCATCGCTTTTCGCACTGCGAGGCCAACCGAGTGGAGACCGAATATCTGGATAAGAAGATCGACCACTCCTTGAAGGTGCCCATGGAACCCACCCTCTCATTTCTGGGATTCGACTTTGGTGGTACCAAAAAAATGCGACCCGCAGATTGGACCCATAGAAAAAAAGATGATGATGAGTATACCTTTGCTGGCGGAACTAAAACCCATGTTCAAAAAATCCCAACATCAAAGAGTGATGCTTTGGAAGATGAGTTTACTGTTTCAGATGGTCATGTTTCAGGTTGCCATGTTGTCATAATCGTAGGACTAGACCTTTGGATATATTCCCATCCCCCAATCAAGATCATATTAAACACCTCCCATGGGCACCCAAAATGACCAGGGCCAGTACTAAACCAGCTCAGCTAGGAGGCGTATCAAATATTAAGGTGATGGGATTATTTTGAGTCTTGCAGGATTTGCAAGATTTGTAAGTCCAACTGTTGGTGTTTCGTCCCTCACGTCAAGTCACATCAAACATGACGTCCACGTGTCGAGGATTGGAGATCGCTTCGTTAGGGATACCTCAAAAGAATTAATTTTTAATCCGAAAAACATTTTAATGGTATAACTTTCATATAACCATCATATAACCATCATATAACCATCATAAGAATTGCATCTAGAACAGATATCAAACACTGGAAGCATCTT
>CAMXCT020003754.1:33745-46245 GCA_947184155.2 Cladocopium goreaui
CTCCAGGTTTTGGAGCTGGCTGCTCCAGCCATTTTTCCGCGGGCTGTCATGTGTGGGCTGGAACAAAAGTCCCTGGACATCGTCTGGCATGCTGCAACTTAGCTGTGATAAAAATGAGATCTCATACAGCAAATCATTAACCCAAGTCCATGCAGACATGTGAGCGACACTATTGCATTTTTGATTTCGAACCTTGCAGTTTTAATATATATTGAATAGAGGAACTAGCCTACTATGTTTTCAGAATCTTCCCCTTGTCAGGCAGAATGGCTTTGGATTTTTCAATCTTTAGTGAGCAGCAGGTTTCGGTTTTTAATTGATATATATATATATACACGTATAAATATATATATATATAACTATTTATTATATCAATGATAATAATTATTATTATACCATTATTTATACTAAGTAACATTATTAAATTAATAATAGTTTTTTTTAAATGATATTTGCTAAAGTGATCCCAATTTTCAGAATTCAGGCGTCTGACAACTGGCCATGGGATAAGCCATCGGATAAGCTGCCCACTCTGCTCAAGGCCGACTTAGTGACTCAGCTGAAAATAAAACAAAGGGTAGTTCTGGGTACTGTTGTTTACTGCTTATGACTTATCATATTTTCAAGTCACAGATATTGCACTGACTGCATAAATTAAAAATGAAAAATGCAGTGTCTTCAAGGCACGGGCGGTCGTCAGAAAGTGGGGGGATCGCAATGCGGAAGAGTACAAGAAGTTTGGCAATATCTCGGCCATCGTTGAAGCCAGGCTGAACATATATCTACTTACCTAAGCACAGCTAATTGATTACTACCTCTTTTGCCTGGCATGATCTCATGTTCCCAAATCATTGGAAAAACACAGTGTTTCGCGACTTTACCTTTTCTCGCATCTGCATCTTCTGTCTTCTTACTCTTTCTCTTCTACTCTTCTTGCTTCTAATCTTTCTCTTCTCTCTGCCTCTGCCCTACTCTGCTTTTCATCTGTCCATATTGTCGGAAGTTTGACTTCTAAACTTCCTTCGACCATATTTGGAGGGATAACCATCCATAAACCAGCTATGACTTTGGGTGCCCAGGTACCAGGGTTTCGACCCATATCATCCCATAACCATATTATATATATAATGTGTATAAAAGAAATACATGTCACCGTGGCAATATGTTGATATAATCAATAAAACATGGGAAACACTCCATGCGACATATCGGCAAAAATATATCTTTGAGTCTTCGGAATAGCTGGGATAAAACCGGAGTGGGATAGAACTTAGCAAAAGAATGTCTTAAAATATGTGGGAAAGATCTGGCACTCGGAGATATGACATGATGATTGGTGTTTTATTGTTATATTGTTTGGAATTATGTTTTTTTTCTGACATTTTGGAGGGACACCAAATTTGATGGTTGATCATTATGCCCCCTATTAAAACGATCATAAATTGGGGTATTCCGTGGTATTCTTGGTTTGCATTCCGTGGTGCTATTATTCTATATCGACTAATGCACCCACTTTACCCAACAAACCCCAACTTAAACAAAAAACACACACAATTTACAGGAGTCAAGGATCAATCCAGGCTAATAAGTCCCCAATTCGTGGGGCTATCCGGGCTAACCCATCTATGACAGATTATTGTTATGTGTCATACATGCATACATGCATACATACATATATACATACATTTATTTATACACATATGTATATATATATATACACACACATATATGCATATATATATATACATATACATATACATATATATATATACATATATACATACGTATACACATACATACATACATACATACATACATACGTACGTACGTACGTACGTACATACGTACATAGGTACATACGTACATACATGCATACATGCATACATGCATCCATGCATACATGCATGCTTACATACATACATATCATTACATTACATTACATTATATTATCTTACATTACCTTACATTGCCTTACATGACATTACCTTGCCTTACCTTACCTTACCTACTTACATACATACATACATCAATCATACATACATACATCAATCATACATACTTACATCAATCATACATACATACATACATACATACATTCATACATACATACATGCATACATATACACATACATATCCATACATACATACACACATACATACATACATGCATGCATACATACATACATACATACACACATACATACATACATACATACATACATACATACATACGATACATACATACATACATACATACATCAATCATACATACATTCATACATACATACACACATACACACATACATCCGTTCATCCATCCATCCATCCATCCAACCATCATACATACATACATACATACATACATGCATGCATACATACATACACACATACATACATACACACATACATACATACATTCATACATACATACATGCATACATATACACATACATATCCATACATACATACACACATACATACATACATACACACATACATACATACATACATGCATACATACATACATACTTACTTACTTACTTACAGACATACACACATACATACATACATACATACATACCTACATACATACATACATACAGACATACACACATACATACATACATACATACATACACACATACATCCATACATAAATACATACATACATACATACTTACTTACAGACATACACACATACATACATACATACATACATACATACATACATACACACTTACATACATACATACATACATACATACATACTTACTTACTTACAGACATACACACATACATACATACATACATACATACATACATACATACACACATACATACATACATACACACATACATACATACATACATACATACATACATACTTACTTGCTTACTTACTTACAGACATACACACATACATACATACATACATACATACATACATACATACATACATACACACATACATACATACATACCTACATACATACATTCCATATACATCAATCATACACATACATACATACATACAAGATCCTGGCTGCTGAATCCTCTGCAGGCGGCCTCCTTTGGCCCCCGGAAACGCCTGGCCGGCAGCGCCCTGAACCGCTTCTTAGACTCCGCCCAGCTGCGACTTGGCGGATTTTGATTTAATATGATTTCATGGTGTGTTATGGTGATTTAATTAATGGGATTTCATATGATTTAATGATGTTTAATGGAGATTTTAAGGGGATTTTATATGATTTACTGATGTTTTATAGGGATTTGAAGGGGATTTGATGGGAACTGTCCTTTGATCGTCTGGTGTTCAATGGGGTTCAATGGGAATTTTAGTGGGATATAACCAACAATAGTGTTTAAGGAATGAAGCTTGGGATAATTGACAACAGAATGGATGATATCACCCGAACTGGCCAAGGAGGTGGCTTGGAAAATCATCGAACAGTCCATGGTGGATTTGCCATGTTTGATTAGCAGACAGATCCAGACAGTACCCTCTGGTTTTTTTTGACAGTCCGACCCTGAAAATCACCAGTCTTTACTGGAAACTAATATGAACCAACCCCGATGACTGGCAGGGTCGTCATGTTAATTTACTGGAAGGTCATGGGAGATATCGGAGTATGATGGGAATCTGCTGAAACGAACGGGCTGAGTAGCCCACGGAGTGCGGTTCGTTTGTAAAATTGGATGGAACAAGAGATCAGAACTGCGGTGTTCGAAAAACCCCAGGTGTTTGGTGTTTGATATCCCCACTGCTAGTTTCAACATGTTTCAAAATCATTGTCCAAGGTTTTACTGGTGACCCATTGCCACTTCTACGACTGTGTTCTACACCCATTTTGACTGGTAGCCAGACATATCCGCTGTACCTTGTAGATTGTGACGCTGTTCTCGAAAAAACCCGAGTTTACCCATTTGAATCATTTTTTGGGGGTTGATTTTGACAACCCCTTCCGGTGTTTTCACGCAGTGAAACACTGGCTATATTTGTTTAGCGCCGCAAGATATCCATTTGGGTGATTTATCGCGACCTCAACCCACCAAGCCCCATCAACGATGAACATCACAATGTTTCATATTGGAAAGCCATCCAAACCCTACAAATTCAAGATGTTTTAACACATACCAAATACCATTACACAATCCCAAAGACGAGAACAGGTTCAGCAGATACCTATGTTCCTTGTATATTGGAAAGAAATATGTATATTATATATTACATAATATATATGTATATGTATACATGTATACATGTATACATGTATACATGTATACATGTATACATGTATACATGTATACATGTATATATGTATATATGTATATATGTATATATGTATATATGTATACATGTATACATGTATATATGTATATATGTATATATGTATATATGTATATGTATATATATGTGTATATATGTATGTGTATATGTATATGTGTATATGTGTATATGTATATGTGTATATGTATATATCTGTATATATGTATGTATATGTATGTATATATAATATATATAGTATATAGTATATTGTGTATGTGCATATGTGTATTGTGTATGTGTATATGTGTATATGTGTATGTATGTATAGGTATGTATGTATGTTGTATGTATGTATGTATGTATGTATGTATGTATGTATGTATGTATGTATGTATGTATGTATGTATGTATGTATGTATGTATGTATGTATGTATGTATGTACGATATGTATATACATAGATAGATGGATAGAGAAATCGACACCCTGCAACATTACCAACATTATATGCTGTAGAAAATGGTTCGTATGCCCAATCATCTCAATATGACCTTAGGTCAGGTTGGTGAATTATCATGATTTATCGATTAACATAATGCAATGCAATGCAACGCAAGGTAAGGGTATACGTAAGGGAAGGTAAGGGAATGGAATGGACTGTATATTATATACAGTCCATTCCATTCCTTTACCTTACCCGACAGTATATATATATATCAAACCATATACAGAATTTACTAAAGTCTCCACACAAACACATCCTTAAGGTTGGAGTCCACAGGCAACCTGACCAACAAGGCTCAACGCGCAGGCGGACTATGGGGATTATATGGTTATATGCCCTGGTTTATTGGAGATCATCAAAACCCAGATTCAATGGGTATTTTTTAAAATGTATTTATTCATGGCTCATGTAGCAATCAACAATCTGATTCGTGATTTTATCCCGATTCACCATGATTCACCCGGCACCAGCAAGGTGGTGACAGCTCAGTTCAAGGTGTGCTCCAGTGTTTATGGTTTTTCGGTCATCAATGTGATTAGTATTGTGCATCTATTTTGCCACAACGGCCTGTAGAAATAGGTGGAACCTGCTTTTCAAGAAAGGACGAACCTAGCCATGCCAACTGTGGGCTGCAGATTTTGGTCCTTCCCGAAATTTGAGGGAGAGCTGCCCAAGCTGCCCACCCCTATGCCAACATATGCCAGCTGTTTTTGGGGGCTTTGTCATCCCAAGATTGGAACTGGTCAATGATCATGGTTGAAATCCATTCAGAACCCAGTCACACGTGTGTTTTTCGACACTAAGGATGGGGAGCTTCCTTGAATGACGTCAATGTTTCCCGTTGCCCACCCGATGATGGAACGGTGATTTCATATTATTTCTATCCCTTGTTTGGTGGTTCGAAAACCTCGCTGTCTAAAGGGGGTTTTCGATAGGAACTCGTGGGGCAGCGATGAATTTGTGACATCAATAATTGATGTCCGTTCTCCCAGAGGCACCTGAAAGAAACATGATTAATCTTTTCATATGTTTTCGACATTCAATCATGGGAGAAGTTTCTTCCACCCGGTAGCCGGTAGCTTTATTGGATGGCGTTCATTGCGTTGCACCATATCTTCTGAATTGATTTCCCAATTGTCAACCGGACGGCCCTGGCAGGTGAGTTCCAGGCGCAAGTGGTCTCCTTGTACCAGTCGCTCCAGAGCAGTGGCGATGGTGTCAGCAAGGTGGGATGTTTAAGGAGAAACAATGGGGAAAAGTTGGGAGCAAAACGAAAGATTGGATTTAAGAGGCAAAACCGGCAAGATTTCAAGCATCAAAACCTGACAAAGATAGAGATTGAAGATGATTTACGTTTAAGCAGCGAAAAGGGATGAAAATGCTGTTGGTGGGTGGATACTGCCCAAGGGAAGATTATGAAGATTCATTTTTAGCGTGGTTTAGCCTGCTCTCTCAGGCAGAGGTAGTGGCAAAGCAAGTGGCGCGGGAGGCTCCGATGCTCATTGTCCCTATGAAAATGGCCCACAAGCCACGGAACCGTGCACTTTTTGGGGCTTGATTGGTTTGAGTTCAGGAGTGTCGTGAGGATGAGGATAACTGAGCAACAGGACATGGTGAAATTCACCAACAGAGAGATAGAGTATTGAATATTGCCTGCCAATGAGTCGAGGATATTTGAGTATCACAAGAATCTTGCAATTTCACGTAGATTTGTAGATTTGTAGATTTCAGATTGCCCCATTGCCAGATTTCCGGTTTCAAGACAAGCCCATCGTAACTCTTGTCGCTTACAGATCTGCTGGATCAATCAACTTCACTCTTCGCGCAGGTGGAGAAATTGCAGCACGACCTGCACAAACAGCAGCAAGTGCTGGGTGTCTACCGACATCAGAGCCACAAAGCCAAGGAGGTGTCGCTGGAACCCGGTGGAACGAGTGGAACGGTGGATGTGGAGAAACTCCTAAGATTTCACCCAAAAGCATGGCAATGAATTGGGGTGCTGTCTACATTTCTACAATGTAGATCCATGTAATTCCATGTAGAAAAATCCACCCTTTTTTCTGACTCTTGCACCTTGCCAAACATTAGGGGTTACCATGTGTTCACCCAGTTATATATACACATATATATATATATATATCAGTTATATCAGTTATATCCTCCATTTCCCCAAAATCTCCGCCAACTCCATTCATCTCCATTCCAGGACGCCAAGAGCTGGAAGAGTAGTGAGGCGGCAGTGACCCTGGACCATCTCTGGTGGAAGATCCGCAACAAGTTGGATCAACACTTGGACGTGCCCTGGAGATTTTTGGGCTGCCTGGGAGTCTAAGTTCTTGGGGAAACGGGAGAGTTTTTGGGTAGATGGAACTGGGAAAAAACTTGGGGATGACCATGAACGAAAAAAACTTGGAAATCAAAGCAAATTGATGCAAATTGTTTGGTTGACCCAACTTAGCCACCCTGAAATGTTGGGAGTTTTGAAGCACATGGGGATTTCACGGGCATGGAGAGATTTGTGCGTCAGAGGGTGTTGCAGAGTGTGAAAATGCAGTTGGAATCTGTGACTGGGTGGAGTCAGTCATGCACTCTGGGTATCCAGACTTTGAAGGTTCCGAGAAGGTCGGTTTTGGTATGTTTTGGTACGGCAAATAAGAAAACGCAGCGTCAAATTCCAAAAAGCCCAGTGGTTGTTGTTGGGTTTACCAAGTAGCTTTTGTTTTAGTATGTTTTGGTACACCAATGCTGAAAAGTTGGATATACTTGAAACTGGGGGATGGCCATCTCCCCCGTTTCATTTTCTAGCCATGGAGCCAAAGGAAGCAGAGGAAGAAGTGGCGCGCTACCGGGTCACTTTCAAACATCTGAAGGAGGGGCGTCCCATGGGGTGCACAAATACGTCTCACGGCTCTAGGGTTTTCTGATTCATGCACTTGTTCCATCCACTGCTGCAATGAATTAACACAATATCTGTATATGTATTTACATATGTATGTATATATATATACATACATATGGACAACACAAATACACCCGACATGGACGTTTCATCTGCATCCAATGCTTCTCCAACATACCTGGCTCGGAGGAGTATGAGGGCTGTAAGACGGGCTTGAAGGATTTGTTCGGCAGCTACGCCAAGAGCATCTGGGTGAAAGTTGAGATGTCCTTGGATGGGGGTATATTTGAGGTGGTTTACCTGGGACCAAGGGTATCAAACCCCATAAGTTGGGATATATATATATTACAACCCCTTTTTTAGATTTTAGATCGTAGAACTATGCCATAATAGAACCACTTAAAGGTGGAACTTACCGGGTAAAAATTAAGATACCCTCCATGTTTTTTTTTTCTAATCCCCATGGCGCCGCTGGGATTTCCCAGGTTCGGTGGAGATGTTCTCAGATATCCACATAGATATCTACTGTCACAGATGTATCCCCATTATACCGTATAGTTACTATAGTTCATGTCCTGTTATCCCTATCATTTCATGTCATATCCTATCGTATCATATTATATGTATACACATATCCCAATGTGCGTGGCCCAGGCATGAAGAGGATGCGGAAGAACCATCACAAACTGCACAGCCTCTGGCGTGAAACCTCCAACTTGCGCTTTGGCACCAGTGGATCGTTGGGGAAGTGGAGGAACCAAAACGCTGCGAAGGCCGACGAAAATTTCGTTGATGTTTGGGGTTTTCACCTGTTTTTTTTTTTTTAAATGGACGTGAAACTAAAACTCATTAGTTGGATGACGATGTATGTTGGATGTTCTTTTTAATGGTAGAGTTTCATAGAATTTCTAAACTTCAAACATGGCAACTATGACATTGTCAGCCAGGCCTTCCATGGAAGCCATCGAAGAAACTGAGATTTTGAGGATTGGAGAACTCGCCTCGGTGATCCAAGATGGAGATCTCTTTGGTGACTCGGAGTTCGGGAGTTCGCTGAGTGATGCGATGGCGAAGTATCCTTGGTGATAATGATATTAATTCATGGAACATCATGGAACTAATAGTTCTTTATTTATTATATATTATTTATTATTATTATTATTATGTATTATTATTATGTATTATTATTATTATTATTATCATTATTATTATATATATATATCCAATGAATATTGACCATGTTAGTCATGACAATCAGTGTATGGAATAAGCTAGTGAATGGAATCAGTGTATTAATGAGAATGTTGGTTGCTACTGGATGCGGGTGAATGGAGGATACCCAATAATAATTGATTATTGGAGAAGAATATCAGCTATTGGCAATATTGGGTATCTTTCAATGAGTTTCTGAATAAATATATATATATATTTCTGTTATTCATCAACTGGATTGATGAAACCTATAAAACTGATTGTATAATCGAGGACACCCGCTCAGCTATAGGGATACAAGTTGGGATATGATCAACAACTATATTGGGAACACAAAGTCCAGCAGAGACAGTGGAATGGCAGATTTGACTACATACTGTTTCTGGGTAACCAAATCCCCCACCCCTTGAGGTCTTATATAGAGGATTGGTTATGATCATAGGTGATGCTATCTACCCACTGCTGAAAATTACATTTGCAAATGAGCAGTGAAATGTAATTGTAGATGATCACTGATTTTTATAAATCAGTAAGCTTTGACCCTAAAGTTATTCTCAGTGATCATCTCCCTTTTATAAATCTTACTGCAGTAAAACTCCTCGCTTCCGCTGCTGCGCAGTGCCGGGCCTCGCGTCGTCGCGTCGCGTCGCTTTGCGTAGCTTTCAAGGCAAGTTCGTGGCGGACGAGGGCTGCGGCTCCACGTTGGCCATGCAGACCCTGAAGCAGGCAGCCGTGGCCTTCCAGGTGCGCTGTCCAAAATCGGGTCTCAGGGTCTCAACTCCGAAGGATGGGATGGGTCAAAACATGTCAAACCCCTGGTGATCCAAAGCTGAAATTTATGGATGTTCATCCCCTAAGAAATTGTATAGGTATCCATGGCCATATGGGTTAGATATGGTTAGATATCTCCCCAAATGTCAATGTTGTCTTCACACGTTTGTTGACCGGAACATAACGTTGGTTGACACCGGTTGGAAGATCCTGAGCGATACGCATCTCAGCGGTCTCAGCGGCAGGGAATGAGCTTGTTGGTGCACCGCTTTGAAGTGGCGGGCATGAAGAGACTTGGATGCCATTGCTTGGGGGCGACCATCCAAGAAGCTCCCCATGTACAACGCAGCGATGGCATGGACAATGGAACTCCCCATGTTGAATCATCCTCAGTTTATATCTTCAAGTATTCTGAGATCTGTTCATCAGTCCATTCCAAGTGTTATATGATGTTATATGATGTTATATGATGTTTAATAAGCCATAATAACATATAATAACCCTAGATAATCCATATTCATCCAGATTCCTCCATGCATTTTGCTGGTCCCAACATATTGGGCTCAGCGGGGCTGTCCCCATCGGGCTCCGAACATCATCGCGATGAGGAAGCCAGACACCTCGACCCTGAAGATGGCAGCACCTTGGGCTTTTTTTGAGGTTTCTGCTTGCAGCAAGCAGAGACCTTTGGAATCAGAGAACATATCGTGAAATGATGTAAACTTCTAAATAGTTGGTAATGTTTCCGAGCTATTTCCGTCAAGTTTTCGTAGCCATGCAATAGATGCACGAGAAAATCATGACACAAAATTGAGTAATATAGGCATTCATAGCTTGCAAACACAGCATCAAATGATGATTGCTTTCTATGTGGGGGGTTTACCAAAGCTCTCCAACGCTCGAAACAGCCACAGAAATGCCATGGTTTTTATCAACTACCATGGAGGATTCGGTCACCATTTGGTGGGTTGCGCCACCTGGTTTTTTCCAGGGATTGATTGAACCGTTATACTCTACTTTATGAATGGTAGAATATGTGTAATTTATTCAACCAGTATGGGATGGGATATGTTTATATCATTTTATATCTGACTTCATGGCTCAGCAGAGATGTCCCGGACAGTCGAGGCCCAAGTGGTGAAGGACTCCTACGCCAAAGCCTTGGACGCCTGCCTTAAACGTTTACATAGCTATGGAACATATTGGAACATCACAATGTTTCATTACGGGAAATCAACTATACATGGGCCGTTTTCAATAACAAAAAGTTAAATTACCATAGGGTACTCCAAAATTTCGGTTGTTGAAAGGAATATAAGAAATATGTCTAAAGGACACTCCATTTTGAAAAACATCTAATAAGGATTTTAAATGATTTTAATGTCATTGGGTTGGTTGGGAAATTGTTACGGTTGAAACCATGTTTATCCGCCAGTTGTTTCCACTTTAAATTTGCCCTAAATCAATTCATGGATTTTGGCAACGAACTCCTCCGAATTTTTGAGGAAGTTTTGCCCCCACCAATATTGTTTTGTTAAAAACAACTTGGACGTAATTTAGCTGACACACCAACAACAAGGTGGCGTCAATGAGGTGTTTTTGGGTTTCCCTGAGATTGTTCGCAAAACAACTGGAAAAATACGGAAATACAACTAAAGTATATTAAATTACTGTATCACTCTTCGAGAATCATGCAGAAGTTAGGGAGTTCTGTCTCATTCACATCGGCTGATTCATTCAGTTGCAACGAAAGATCCAAAAACCAAAGCAGACCATGTGGAGGCGCGCAAAAATGGGCCGATCACTCAACAAATTCACCTCAAATCCCGACCTCACTCCACAGCTAAAGGCATCTTATATAAAAAAATATTACAATCAAAAAAACATATTATTACAATCAAAAAAAATATTCTCGGACAGGGGAAGGAAGGAAGGAAGGAAGGAAGGAAGGAAGGAAGAGGGCAACGAGCGGCCCTGTTCGGATCCATTCTGCCGAATCTGTCAGCAGTCATGTGTTTCTTCCACCGTCATGTCTGTCACTGTTCCCACTGCTGTCCCAGTGAATCCAAACCTTGGCACAGAGCGGACGCCTCCGGTCACAACTGCTTTGGATTCTGATTGCACCAGTGGCAGTGCCGAAGGTTCTTCCCAGCCCCAGGATCGTGGTTCCTTGCATGGCAGTTCGTCGCCCGTGGTTGCTGTCCCGGTTCATCCAGTCTTTGTCACAGAGCAGATGCCTCCACTCACAGCTGCTTTGGAATCCGAACGCAATGCTGGCGTTGACGTCTGAGCTTCTCCCTGTCCAGCCCCTGGAGCTTGGTTTCTTGCCTAGCGGCCTAGCAATTCTTCGCCCGTGTTTGACTTTGAAGGTTCCTTCCCCGCATGTTTGCAGCCAAATTCTACCCAGCTCAATAGTGCTCCATCCACATTGTCACAAACGTCTGCAGTGCCTGTGGCAGAGACACTGCTGGATTCGGACTCCAGTGACGAGCTACAGGCAGAGTTGCAAATCCTACGCGCTGGTTGCTCTTGTGTGGCAATGTTTGGAGTTTGTGTTTGCGGCTTTCAAAGGAGATGGGAGGCAAATGTGAAGCGTGCCCGCAGGTGCCCACACATGCAAGGCGAAGGATTATTGGAAGATGAAATGTGCAAAACTCTTGTGTCTCTGGAGATTCCGAGGTCCATTGCTCGTCAGGCAGCAGAGCTGCATCCTTCAAACCTTGATGCTGCCTTGGATTGGGCTTGCTCTTCAGAACCTTGATGAAATTTTGGAAATAGAAGACAGCCCTGTGGCAGCGGCGCCCTTGCTTGCTTCAAATGGTCCTGCTTCCATGGCTTCATCAGGAG
>CAMXCT020003755.1:0-55051 GCA_947184155.2 Cladocopium goreaui
TCAAAACCAAAGGCTTTCCAAAGGATAAGTTTCAGCCAACCAAAAAAACAATGAATGATCATGATCCACAATAGTATGGTTTGTTTGCGGGGTCCACTATTGTGTCCAGCTACTTCCTGAGGTGATTTTTTTTTGAAACATTCCCTTTACCTTTTCCTTTGCTAAAGTCTTTTTCTTGTATTCGTTTAGTTAGTTTCTTTTATTTAAAACGAATTAATTCTCAGAAATGTTCAATTTCCCAGAAAATATGATGCCTTATTAAAACGCAGTTAAAAAACAGCACTCAAACAATTTTTCAAGGGGGTAGTCCATGAGCAACCCTGATCCACAATAGTATGTTTTGTTTGAGGGGCTCACTATTATGTCCAGCTGCTTCCTGAGGTGATGTTGTTTTTTAAACATTCCCTTTGCCAATTGAAAGTAATTAAATTGAAATCAATTGAAAGTAAATTGAAATCAGTTGAAAGTAAATTCAAATCAATTAAAAGTAAATTGAAATCAATTGAAAGTAAATTGAAATTAATTGAAAGTAAATTGAAATCAATTGAAAGTAAATTGAAATCAATTGAAAGTAAATTGAAATCAATTGAAATCAATCATTTTTTCCCCACCTGCCAGGTGAGGGTTGTTAGATTTTATCAGAGTTGTTCTCCTCCTCGGCTAGCTGTCCTCCTCCTCGTCCTCGTCCTCCTCCTCCTCTAGTTTCTCCTCGACCATGTCTGCATCAACTTCCACCTCCACTTCCGCCTTGCCAACTCTTCGCCAAGCTCTTTGCCAACTCTCTTCGCCAAGCTCTTTGCCAACTTCCCAGCTCAGTGTGCACTGGGACCTCAACCTGGGACCTGCCCAGCTCAGTGTGCACCGCTGGACCTCAACCTCGGACCTTCCCAGCTCAGTGCGCACCGCTGGACCTCAACCTGGGACCTCCCCAGCTCAGTGCGCACCGCTGGGCCTCAACGGCCAGATAGAATGCCAGAAGATATGCCGGATAGAATGTCAGATAGAATGCCAAAAGATATGCCAGAAGGTATGCCAGAGAGAACGCCAAACAAAATGTCAGATAGAATGTTAGAAGATATGCCAGATAAAATGCCAGAAGGTATGCCAGAGAGAATGCCAAACAAAATGTCAGATAGAATGCAGAAGATATGCCAGATAGAGTGCCAGAAGGTATGCCAGATAAAATGTCAGAAGAAATGCCAGATAGAATGCCAGATCGAATGCCAGAAGATATGCCACATAGATTAGCAGAAAGTGTGCCAGAAGATATGCCAGATAGAATGCCAGAAGATATGCCGGAGAAAATGCCATGAGATATGCCAGATAGAATGCCAGAAGCTATGCCAGATAGAATGCCAGAAGATATGCCAGATAGAATGTCAGATCGAATGCCAGAAGATATGCCACATAGATTGGCAGAAAGTGTGCCAGAAGATATGCAGGATAGAACGTCCGAAAGAAGTTTGCCAGTCAAATGGACTACAACATATGGACAAAGAATGGCAGATGAGAAACCAGATAGAATACAAGATCATGTGTGTAGAATTTGAGTGGATCGCTTGCTTTGCTGGGTCCTGGGTCAAGCAAGATCAAGTCAACTTGATCTTGTTTTGTGATAGTGGGAAAGCTGTGTTCTAGAGTGAAGCGGCAGACCGGCTAGCAAGTCACAGAGCAAAAAGAACGCAATGGCTTGCTTGCAGATTTGTCAGTGACCAGGTGGAATGCTAGAAGATATGCCAATATTAAAACGTATAAATGTCATGGTGGGGATCACTCGAAGTAAAGTAATTTTGATTCCACACTATTCGAACTCCGGTCCCTTGAAATTTCCACACTATTCAGTTACCAAAAATTGTTTGAGGGGGGGGATCCCCTACACTAATCAGGATCCCACATTAATTAGCACCAACAACTTGCTGTAAACACAGTAAAAAACGCGCTCCCACAGTCTCCTTTTTTTTTGCAACGGGTTCAGGAGACACAATTTTTGATTTGATTCTTGTCGTTGTTTCATCGTTCCATATGGTTCCATACTCTTCCATTTGAAACCTTGAAGGCTCATGCCAGCAAGCAGACTTCCAATTTCCTCTGGATAACTCTTATCCGAACCTGTACTGCAGTGGATTCAAGGCCTGTCAGGGCGCCAGGCTCACGCTGACAGGGTCGGGAACTTGTGCAAATATTAATTGCACGTTGGATGGGGTTAACAAGAACGCCGACTTGCCTTGTAAAGGCCTGGAAGTAGAATTGATTGGTGATGCTAAATGCTTTGCCGGAGGCGATGCAATTTCTACAACCAATTTTCCCACACCACCCGGCAACAACAATCAAGATCCAGTGTGTGAACTTACAGAACCATGCTCAAACGCTGAACAAACTTGTAAGCCAAGTTTCTGTTGTGTCAGCGACGCCGATGTCGGGGCCGACAATCCAACCATCGATTGTGTTGGAGGATGCGCAGGAACGACTTCCACCACTTCAACGACTTCCACCACTTCAACGACTTCAACGACGACTTCCACCACTTCGACGACTTCAACGACGACTTCAACGACGACTTCAACCTCCCAGTCAGGAAACGATCCATCATCAGGAACAACAACGACTTCAACGACGACTTCAACCTCCCAGTCAGGAAACGATCCATCATCAGGAACAACAACCTCAACCACAACCACAACCACAACCACCAGTGGTGGTGCCAGTGGCGACCCGCATATCCATTCTTTGTATGGGGCTCACTACACTTTGTTGAGGGAAGGCGTGTTTGTGGCATGGGAGTTCAAGAAAGACTTGGAATCCAGTGGCAAGCCTGAGAATGCGGTGCATTGGCAACTCTTGGCTCGCTATGGAGGCAAGAAGTTCCGAACCCTTGGAATTCTACTTTTGGACAACTCCGGCCACAAATTGGAGTTCTCTGCCCACGACTGTGCCTTGCGAGCCAAGGAGGGTGACCATCCGTGGTACATTGCCAAACCAGGCTTGCTGTTGCCAGGCACCGCCAGCAGCATTGGAGTTCAGGACAGTAGGAAGAACACCACTTTGCACCGGACTTTGATCGACGCACGAATCAGCTTCAACATCACCGGCTCGCATGGCTCAAGGAAGGTGGCAAGCCTTTACACCCACTGTATACTTGGTGATCATTTGAATTTCAAAATCACCATGTTGCAAAAGAAAGACCTTGTCTCGGTGGGTGGTGAAATGGGAGTTCATCCTCAGGCATTGGAGGACACAACTCACGTGAGCTTTTTGTCGCACTCCGCCTCATCAAAGCTGAGGGCCATGCGCACCAGGACAGATGAGGAGTTTCAGGCGTGCATCACAGACAGCATTAGTCGAAGTGTCAGTCTTTGCCAATCTGAGTGGATCATGTGGATCTAAAATTTAAAGGAAACAGTCGAACATGATCTCAGCTGAGCCACTTTTTGAATGTCAATGATGTCCGCATATTGGAAAACTTGGAAGCCATTATTGAAATGTCATGAAAGCGACAGCCGGGACTGGGACAGCCGAAACTCAACAGGCCAAGAAGCCTTGGGTCGATTTGGGTGGCACCGCCGCTTCAGACAGATTCTTTCGCACGTTCAATCACATTTCCTTCGCAACTGGGATGCAGTATGATGCAGTTGAGGGCAAATTTCAATTAATTTCAATTGATTTGGATTGATTCCATTTTTCAGAATTTGCTCATGTTGTTGTCAAAGAAACATATTATATCATCTTGCTATCCGAGTTGTTGTCAAAGAAACAGATGATACCATTTTGTTATCCGAGTTGTTGTCAAAGAAACAGATGATACCATTTTGTTATCCGACACTTTGCAAAGAAGAACCCCAGCTTCGCCTGCTTCCTTGGGCATTGTCTCAACAACTGAGACATTAGTGTTTTCACGTGCCGCGCCAGTGCTGGCAGATGGACAGACATGCGTACGGATACGCCTGCTTTCCACCCTACAACACTCTGATACTATGTTACTGCATGTCTTACCTCAGAACATTTGTTAGATATAGTGCGTGCAGTCCATACATCACGATATAATTATTCATCACAGCCATTACATTACTCGTACATTGTGTGACGCTACGCAACATTTCATTATCTTACACCATATTATGTGTTGCATCATCCTACATTGCGTGGCGTGACAGTAGTTTGAAATGCGCAGACAAAAACAGACACATAAGGACAGACAGTTGCAGAAACAAACAACACATACATGCCTCCTACCTCACTACCTATGTACCTTTGCTCGTAGTATTGCCCTCCGCCAATGCTGCGGTACATTACACCACGTCGCACTACCTTGCAGCGCATGGCATGACCTGCCATTTGTCTTTGTGCCGGATTGCATGATGTTTGCGCTACATTAAGAATTGTGGCAATGCTTCACACAACATTGCAGTGCATCGTATTTCCTTTTAGTAGATGCGTTGCCAGACATGACATTTTGTTTCATGATGTCGTAGACTGAACATGACATTCCTTTTTGCATCTTTTTGCAACAAAACATTTTCAAAACATGTTACCTTATACTGCTTGACATCGTATCACAGTACGTTGTGCGAGCCCTCATATCGAAAAACCTGATTGCTGGGTATTGGTAGGACCTCGGGCTGCCACAAGGGGATGAACCTGGTGAAACGTCAGCAGTAGTTGTTGCCTTTGTTCACGCGTGGTGGGGCTCGACAGCAAAGTTCTCCTTCACGTTTCATGTTTTTTTTGCTGATTGTTTTACAGAAAAGGTTGCCCACCTCATCCTTCAAAATCATCATGCATCAACTGACCTGATGCATGATAGTTGGCCGCTTTTATTCGCCCAAGAATGTGTCGGCTCGCAGGTTCTCCAAGTCGAACAAACTTCACTTCTCTTTCCCAAACCCTACCATAACCTTTTGAGCATCTCCAACTTTGCATCGTAACTTCGAAGTCTGCCTCTTCGGCTTTCTCTTTCTCTGCAGTTGAAAGACAATGTGACCATGTCAGCCGCAAGGGTGGCTGACTTGCGAAATGCTGAAATGTTTGATAGAGTACTGCTGCTGACCTTTGCTGTGCAAATTGACGTCATCAGGGTTTGTAAAAACAACAAGGAAAATGCGATGAACGTGGTACAAACATGTTGAAAGTGACACGCTGAACAAAGCAGACATGTGATGACAAGTATCAATGTTGCAACAAAAATCAGTACAAGACACAGGTGCTGCAGGAGAGGTTTGCCAGGGTTCTGCATGGCGTTATAAACGGGCATTTTGAAAAATAGTTGTTGCATGTTGTTGCAAATGAGCAGAAGACTGCGGCTAGGCAGGGTGTGTTGGTCTTCCAGAGTGTTGGAATTTGCAACGTGTTGTGTTGTGAGGCTTGTGGCGGTCTGTTTTTTGCAATTGAGAGCGAATACAATGTTGTAGGTTCCCAGGTGTCTCTCTCCCGCTACAGTACGCTCTGCGACGCATGAGCGGAGTAAGTCTAGGTGCGAGTGTCAAGGGTCGAACTCCTGGCTCACTGCAGCATCTTGGTGCCCAGGTTGAAAGGCCGAACGAGTGCGGTGATGAAGGCGAGCAAGAGGCCCGACAGATTTGTGCCAAGCATTTGCCAAATGAAGCGAGCAATCAATCCGAGGCAGGGCGGACGAAGTTCGGTGTTCAAGTCGGATAACTTTCAAAGATTGCAAAGTGTGAAGTTTTGGATGATTTTGGATGATCTTGGATGATTGGATTTGGGCCTTTTGAATAGCCATTTTTTCTTGGATGCTTAAAGGAATTCGACAAATGCTTTTTTGGTTCCTGGGCACTTGAGGTCTTTGGGGACTGCATCTTCGACGTGTGCCATGGCGGTGGAGAACTAGATGCTGAACTGCGAGCAGATCTGATGGCAGCGTAGGGTCCCGACCCGTGGACCACATCAGTTGGACTATGAGTAGGTGCTAGTCCTGGAGTACCAAATCTCCTGCATTTTGTACTTATTATTACTAAATCACCTATAGGATGATAATTCGTTCCGTTCCGCTTGAGCACTTTGATGACCTTGATTCAGTTGATTCAGTCATTTCCGTGCGCAAGCGAACCTGGCCACAACTCGAAGGTCAGTTGCGCGAAAAAAGGAACCCGACGCCTGCGATTTGGTCACGATATCTTATCGCCGGGGTGTTCCGCCAAGTTTGGAGAGGCCATCTGCACGTGACGTTTTGGCTAAGCTGCGGTGTGGGTAGGACTGTTAGCCGATCCCTCAGAACATCGTAGCTAACAGATGTCATTCTTCCCGCATTGGGCTTCAAAATATCAGACCCAGCAAAGAGATCTAGTGATCGCAGAGGGAGGGCACCATCGAAACTCTCGATCCTTTCATGAATCTCAACTAGATTCCTACAAGGATCGAAGCTAGCATCTTCAGGCAAAAACTTCAGAGGAGGGGCACAGAAGGTAGGTTTTGGGCAGGCAACCAATACAAGAGAACTTCGAATCATAGTAGTTGGGGCGTCAACATCATTTTCAAGCGCAAGTCTTCGCGTTAATGTCAGCGGGTGAAATTGCGCTCCCAGGTCTTCAACGAGGCTTTCATCGCTAGATCTCCCATCAACGTTTTCCATGGCAATGATGTTGGTGAAGGTTAAAGTCAATGACGCAGAAGATTTAGGATGTTCAAAACAATATCATGGTCTGGCAATTGGGCAAGGGGATTTGGTGTTGGGACGAGGCTGTTGGGGATGTTCTGTGCGGTGGCGGGGGTCGAGATCCTTATGGGGTCGTTGGTTGGGAACTACTCTGTCCTCTTTAGGTGCTGATATTGCCAACTTTGTTCGGGTGAGTCATTGGTATTTTACCGGGGTTTGATGCCATTGCCAGTCGGGTCTCCGATGAAGGGCGCCTGGTTTCCTACCTGGGCACGCAGTTGGTGCTATGCTGGGAAAAAGGCTGGTATGCTCTTTGGGTTCACCTTTTGCTTTGTTTTTTTGTTTGAATCTGCTTCGGTCCCTTTTGATCATTGGTTAAATTAAAAAATAGTTTGGGCCACCTGAAGCTGGCAGGGAGGACTTGCAATGACGTTTGGTTTGTTCATGGGAGCTTCTCTGTCGATCTGCTGGTGGAGGTGTGTTCCCGGGCTGCAGCTACTGCTGTGAGCCGCCACAACACCACAACAACAACAACAACAACAAAAGTGAAGAAAAAAACATGGAAGGTTGAAACATGGACAATGAGAAAAAATGTTCATGTCCAAACAGCAAACTGGAGATGAACTCAAAATGTGCTTTAGCCTGAGCTAACGTGATCTCAGTTGGCACTTAGCAGTTGAGGTTTCACGCTGTGTCGGAGGTTTGTCTGAAAAGGAATTTGCAAGTCGTGGCCCACCAATGCGTGCCCCATGCAGCACTTACCATTGGAAAAGTCAATGATGTCAAAGTGGGGTGCAAGTGATTTACCCTGCAGTAATCCAGCTACCAATAGCGTATATACAGTTGCGAATTGCATGGCAGTCTCATGTGCAAATGCACAAGCAGAGAAGTGTATGTTCCAGACGCTTTTGGCTGAGCGAAAATAAACACTTTTTGTCGAGGCATTGGGTTCTTGGGCCTTGTGGTCTCATTTTGGCCCCAGCTACAGAAAAAATGTTTTCCCCGACAACGACTTGGTTCAGATCCTGTCTCCAGAAGATGCGGTTTTGGGAAGTTGTGATCACGTGGTCTGGAACGATGGCAACCACAAGTGTAAAAATTATTGATGCTTTCACAGTGTCTTGGCTTTGGTCCCGTTTTGAAACTGATCATAATTGGCGTAAATGTTGTGATACTTATCAACAAACTTGAAAAAAATTACTTGCGTGGGTTTTGAAAAATGTAACAATCAGGGTACAACAGATTTCAAGAGGACCGACTAGACAGTGGTTTCAGTTTCAGCGTTAGCCGAACCAAAACTTGTGATCAAAAACCCATTTATTTATGCACCGACCCGATGGAAGGTATAACTTGGACATGGAAACTCACCGACTACTTTCCCTTAGAAAGTAGCACTTTGGATGTGCCTTACAAGGCCACGAGTTGCCGCAAAAAAAACTTTGCAGACAGGGTGAAGGACGCACTCTCTCTCAGTTATTACGCAACTGGCCCGGATTCTGGAGCAAGGTTTTTGTAGTGACCGACGACTACCAATGGGCGATTAGCTTCTACATGTTGGATCCATGCGAACCCATGCGTGAAAGCTTCAACTTTTGTGCCAAGAGCAATGTGACTTGTGGTGTGTATTTCATTGTCCATTACGCATATGCGCCCTGAGATTTCCCCTGTCGATGTGGTGCCTGGGTGTAGGGCAGCTGCAGCCCCTCTCTGCAGTGCGGTACGAAAACGGTGGAGGTCAACAGCAGCTGTCTCGAGGGCGTCCGCCGCACCAGCTTCCAGGGGAGCCTGACCTTTTTGCTCGGCATCCCATTCTCAGCCTGGGACTTGGAACCCATTGAGCTATATACAATGGATATACGAAATGGGGCCAAACGCCATGTAACTTTGCAGCAGGTCCATCTGGAAGGTCCTGCCGAAGGCAGCTTGATCCTCGGAAGTCAAGGGATCACAGCTTGATGGCTCACTAAAGCGATAACACAAAGAGCTCTGCAGCTCTGCAACTTGGGTGGAGTGTAGGGAAGATCTTCTAACTGGGTATTTTTGGAAGTCACATACGAATATGGGAATTTCAATGACCATTCATGACCCCATTTCTGCCACCAGGTTGTTTTTGTTGCTGACATGCCATGCTCTTTGAAGTATTCTCCGCTCCCATGTGGTCATGGAATCAGAACCCCTGCAGATCTTCCACGAGTAGAAACAGTGGACAGCAAAACATTTAGTCCACACCTGCTGGTCTGGAGAATTTGCCAAAGCAGGAAGTCCTACCCTGTAGCTTTCGCAATTTGACCCTGTGAGGCAGTCTGGAGAAACCATCAGACTGCCAGCAGATGTTATAATTTTTCCTCTTGGCTCAAATCCACTGTTAAAGTTAAAGTTGATGTTTTATTGGTCAGAAAAGAAAACAACTGACAAACAGCTCCAGGGATCAGCCAAACCCCAGCCATTGACCCCCTGAGGCTCAGAAAAATGCCTTGGGTGCTTTAGCCACTCACCAACTCATCATCTTTCACATGTTTCATGGAAAAACAGCTAAAATCCAACCATAACTGGGGATCTTAAGCACCAAAATGACGGATCATAACCATTTTTCACCCCAGCCACTAGCTTCAGCAGCATTATCCTTGGGCCTTATCAGCTCCACCCAGTCCTCACCATGTGAGCTTTGAGCGAAAACTATGGCAGCTGCTGTCATCTTGGCTGAAATTTTTGTGATTGGTCAGGAAATTCATGGCGCCTTACAACAATAATCTTTGCATTTTTTTTTGTAAGTTGAGGATGTTGCTGTTCTTTGATGCACTTGGTGAGGTTGCCTTTTGGTCTTGGTGATTTCCCAAGTATGGTTGTTAAATGGTTGTCACGGAAGCTTCATTGTCCATGCTGACGTGACTCTGGCCTGAAGGCAGAAAAGGGTTGAATCAAACATGCAGGCTTTTGGCAGTTTCTGAGTTTCACGGTTGATGGTGAGTCAACAATACAATAATTTTATTCGAATGGTGTCCAAAGATGTCCAAAGCATGATCTGAACAACACAAAATGGCAATGTGTGAAGCTATGAAGCAGCACGCATGCTTTTATACACTTCCATCACTTCCATCCTCAAAAATCTGACTGCGTGAAGTATCCGCTTGCCCCAATCCTCACAAAACTGGGTCCAAGGTCTTTCACAGCGCCCGGGACTTTCGCAGCTGGTTGGAACGTGGCGAAGGCGATGGCGAGAAGGTTTTTACCAATGCACAGCTGCGAGAAAGGCGGGAGGATGGGCCCAGACCTCATGGAGCCTGAAGATTCCGACCTTGAAATTGCGCACTTTATCCGTTGTCCTGATGTACGCGGGAAACGGAAGCAAAGAAACGTCCTCAAAATATAGCGACTCCCAATCTTTTCCACAAAAATTGTATTTTCCCTCAAAAAATGCATTTTTCCCCATATTTTTCACCAAACAATGATTCAAGTAGACCCGAACTGGTCTAGTGTGGTGGTTGCCTGCCGTGGCGTGCCGCCCTGGAGGCTTGCTGATCCAAATCGCTTCTTCGAGTCCCCCATTTTGTCGGGCAAATCTGATACTTTGCCATCGGAGGCCATGGGCCATCAGGGACTTCAGGTCAATTAGAAGTACTGATCTATGTAAGGTCTACATAAGATCAATACGTATATATGTGTACACACACATATATATATATAAATGTATACATACATATGTATAAATATATAGATGTATTCATATATATATATATACATATATATATATATATGATATGTATATATATTTCTATATGTGTATATAAGCCTATGCAAGGGAATACCCACAAAATATGGCCCTGTATGGTACAGTACCTCCACTTTAGGGTCTTGAAATTGCCATTGGGGCTGGGCAAACAGAAAGGGTCCACACCAGGCTTGCAACTTGACGTTTGAATCACCATTAGCGCATATCCAGACAACGAGGGTGGTGACATGGAGTCATGGAGATTCTTGCGGCGAAAGGCAGTTCTTTCTCCTGTTTGGTGTCATATAGAGGTTTCCTAGGTCGTGGTATCGTCGTCACCGGTTTCAATGCTAAGTCATGGTCACAGGTGAAATCGCTGGCGGAGAGGGCCGCGCCTTTGCTGGGTATAGGTTCCGGCACCCAGCGTTGCGCTGTGAATCGCTGTGCGCCTGGCTGCTGGTCCCCTAAGATCAAAATGGCTGGTAAATGAACTTACTGGTGCTAAACGCAGGGAATTTTCGGGAATGATCCCAGTCATCACTAGTAATAATCATCCCAGCAACCCGCATTCCCCATAATATCCATCCATTCCCTGCGTTTAGCACCAGTAAATGAATCTTCATCCAAAAATTGTTTGGTATTGTAGCATTGATCCCCCTGGTTGAGGTGTCTCTGAGTCGGAGCATTTGGTGCGTTTGTTGGCTGCAGAACGTCTCAGTGCGTTGCCGGTGCTGCATTTCGATGGATCCATCTACGAGCTTTTGGACGTGGGCGGATTGGCAGGAGCCTATGATGATAGTTGCTCTGAGGGGTGCAGATAGACTCAGATAGCTGGTGCACAGATTGCAAAATTAGGATCACTTGGTGCACAGAGTGCAACGAATCAGGGAACCTCAAGGAAATGATGTGGGTTGGATGCCATAGTTTTCTCCGAACTAGAGGCCACTGGCTGTCCACTGTCAACCAAAGATAGCCAATCAAAAGGGTCGGGTCAGTCGGGTGATAACCGATAACCTGTGACATGCTGGGTGGCACCGAGTGCATCAGGTCGATGTTTTCGGATCAACTTACCCGCTGGTTCCATTGGTTCCATTGGCTCATTTTTGTATATTTTTGTCGCTTCCTACTGGCATCTTTTGAAGATCCAGAGGTCCACTAGGTCCACCAAGGCCACCATGATACCATGGAATACCATGGAGACAAGTTCAGGAGTGTTGCCATCTCTGGCGAACTTGCTGCACGTCGAACGCTGCGAGGCGGGACGATTTTTTTTGGGTTGCAGGTGCATGGGTCAGAATTACAAAATTGCATGGAGTGGATAATACTAGACAGGATAGTTTTGTGAGTCAACTGACTTCCGTTTTTTGGACCCATTGCCATAGCCCTACGTCTGTCAAAACTCGGGTAAGTTCTTCAAATGGAGCGGAGTGGAGCTCAGCTCCCACGGAAGGAGCGGCCGATCAGGTCTGCCCCAGAAGGTTCATGGAAAAAAACATGGGTAATTAGTAATTAATAAGATATCAACATCCATGAACAGTAACCTTTTCCTCTTTGCAACTTCCTGACAGTTCTCAGGCCTGCAGGCTGTCAGAAACGTACAACCAGCACATGATCTGTATGATCGGGCGTTGCGCCCATTAATTGCGGGGAGCAAAACATCCTTTGCTCGTTTGATGCAACTCGCCCTCTGTTCAACTCAATGTCCAAGTTGAAAAAAAATGTGCGTTGCATGGCCATTCGGGCAAATGTAAAGGTCTGTTGAGGTTTCTGCCATTTTCCGAAGTGAAAAAAACATGCAACGTAGATGCAGCATTCATTCCACATACCAGTTCTTGGCATTGGGGAGATTCCCTTGAGCCAAGATAAACATTTCCAAGGCAATCGAGTGAACGTGCCCGTTTCATGTTGGAGACTCTTGTTTTGGTTGCATCAACAGTAACCACAAATGGTTGAACCACAAATCATGAATGTACCCTCTGGTAAACTAACATAACTATGGAAAATCACCATTTTTAATTGGTAAATCAACTATAAATGGGCCATTTTCAATAGTTTTCTTAAATTACCAGAGGGTAACTATCAAATATCAACCCTGAAACATCAACCATCAACGGTGACCACTGGGAACAATTAGTAGCAATCAATGTACTAAACCATGAATGTAACTTATCAAACATCAAACATTAAACATTAAAATCACCGATGGAACATGAACCATGGAACATTAACCATTGAACATCAACCTTTCATCAATGGGAACCATGAATAGCAACCGTATTGTAGGTCAGGTGTATCCACCATCATATCCATTCATAGTAGCCACTACTATATAGTGAACATTGGCCACATGCTGTAAACATCTGCGGATGTAAATTATCGAACACCATCTGTGAATCACAAGCCATTTTCATGGAAAATGATTAAACATTTGTTAGTAACTTATCAAACATATATATAAGTATCTGTGAATGTAACTTAACAACCACTCTTAAAACACTATTGAATGGCCATTGGCCATGGCCTATTTGAGCATCCCTCTTGGTCAGGCCTTGCAAGCTTTAGCAGTGGTCTTGCGTGGTGCGCACGATGACGCTCATCCCTTTGCAGCCCAATGCCGCCCGGTTTGGGAAATTCGGACGACTGGACGGGGACGGGTGGTTAAGGGAGGCGGAAGATGAAGGAACTTGGGTAAAACGATATCATCACATGGGAAAACAGAATAGCATATATATATATACATCTATACGCGTATCTATCTATCTATCTATCTATCTATCTATCTATCTATATACGTACACACACATATAAGTATCTATATGAATAGTATATAGTAAGAATAACCTACAGTATCCTTTTTTGGGGCCAAGTCCTCATTTATAACATCTTTTTGCCACCTCTTTGCAGAGAAACATATCATTACATGGTGGTCCAAGCCAAAGCCTAGGCCGGGAGCTGGCAGAGAAGCTTTTGTCGGAGGATTTGGAGAAAAAACTTTGGGAACTCTACATGAAGGCGCCACACACTTTTGGGTTTGGGACAAGGAAACACTGTGGCGATTTTGATGGAAACTGTGGCCATTTTTTTTTCTGCAAAACAACACTGTCCAAAAAATAGTGCAGGTACGGTACCTTTGGAGATTTTTTTGCATTTTGGCAATGGGAACTTTTAAGCATCCAATGACTGTTTCTTTTGGGTATAAAACGTGTCATCCCATGACATCTTATCGCTATCCTTTTCCCAGAGGTTGGTCGACCCACATTTTGAACGCATCCCAAAAGGACACTATTGTGCATAACAACTTCTTGCATGATGGAGGCAGAAACATACGAAACCTCTCCGCACAGTTCGTTGTTGGTCGTAAACATATCTGGTCTTAACTTCCTTTGCTTTCAACGAGGTCAACAGGTTTCGTGCTGAGGAAATCTCTTTCGCCCCCAGAAACCCTTATGAAGTATATGGAAACGTATTGAATCTGCATATTGTTGGGCCCACCAAAGGGACTGTTTGTGATGAGGGGATTGGAACTACTGTGCATCACCATGTGTTAATACGTTATACTGTATACTTATTTATGTTATATATCTATCTATATATATATAAATATATATATATATATTATATATATATATATTATATATATTCGTACATATTTATTGAATCTACCACCATTTTTGCAGGTGATATTGAGTTATGTCAACCCCCCAAAACCCCCCCAAAATTGCTAGAAGTTCTAAGATAATGATTGATATAAACCACTTGGATTTGTCGGGATTACTATACATCCTTAAGGTTTTGGTTGGTTCAAGCATCCCCATCCCGTATCCAGCCAGGTCTCAAGCTGTCCTCGCTTCTCAGCCTCCCCAGAGCATTCAGAGGCGTAGAAGCCATGGCGAGATGGATTGACTAGTCACAAAAGCAACCGTTGATTCAGTGGATTTTCAGTCCTCAACTGACACTGGTGGATTTTCTCATGGCTTTGACCCAGAGCCATCCCAAAAGATGGCACAGGTTGAGACAGTGGTGAAGCAAGGTTTGGAGTTGCAGCTGTGCGTTTTGGAATGCTTGCTGTTGGCGGGCTATGACCCTCAAATCAGCAGGAGCGAATTGAGAGAATTGCTGCGGTTGCCTATGATCCTTCCTGCTGCGTTCCCTTCAAAGGTTTTGTGGGGCAAAAAACATAGAAACCACCAGTCCTCTCGCCCACTCAAAATGCCATTCCAGTTTGGATGTTTGTTGGTTTCCACCCAAAAACTGTTACTGCAGACCTTCTTGCCGTTTCAAAGACAGGAGAGATCCAGAGCAGATCTGCCGAATTGCCGAGGACGGGATTCTTTGGGGGACCTGGGCAACTTGTCCCTGATCCAGCACAATCCGCCATCCCCAGCCAAGTTTGCACAGGAATGCTACCGGCAGCGGTTTTTGGGTAGCCTCCCAAGGGCAGCGCATCTGCATCACTGGCTGTTGGGTGATGCAGAAATTTGCCCTTCAGCTGCGACCAGGATGGTGGGAGGCATACGTGGCATGACCCATCCTCGTTAAACCGCCTGCTTTGTTTCTTCAACCTCCTTTTTTTCTGGTGAAAATCGCACAATTTTCTGGGTTGAACCCCAAGTTTTGTTGGTCTAAAAAAAAGCTTCCGGTCTCCCAGGCAGCCAAGCTCAGTGCGTGGGAGACTTGTGCCTGACTTTGTTCATTGAGCATCTGGATCTAGAGGACCTAGAGGCGATGTGGAGAGAAGCTCCACTTCTTTTTTCATCCAAAAGAGAATATTTAGTCTCTTCAATCTCTTCCCCCCCTAGGAATGGTTTCGTGCTTGATCTATTTTATTTCGGCAGCCCATATGTGGGGTATGTAATGACGAGAGAATCTTTTGATCCAAGCCTCCGGACCTTGCAGGCTGCGCGCCATCCCTTGCTGTCGAGCCCAGAGCATGTGAAGCATTTGCACAAGCTTATCGAAGGCTGCGGCTGGGAAGGGAAGATTGAACTTGGGAAGTTCTCTCGATTCAATTCTGCACTGCACACAGGGTGTGCATCTACGTTTTGCGGTGAGAAAGGATCAAGCCAAGAACCGGGAGAGCTGGGAAAAAGATCTCTTCATTCTCGATAGGAACAGCATCCAATCGGATGGTAGATCTTTCCAATTTCCAGACTCATGAGGATTCCAAGATGGGATGGTTTCTCGGTTGGAGGTCTTCATCCTCCAAAGGATTTTTAGATTGACCGCGCATGGGCCATATATGGCTAAAGTGTTCATTTCCATATGGGATATGCCCAAGTCTAAAATGAGGTTCTAAAAAACCGAGTCATCCACGAAGAGAATTGATTGGGAAAATCGCATCCCCAAAGCTGGTGATTTTGCTGTCGTAACTCTATGTTATGGATGGCTCTTCCAATTTTTTAACAAACATGTTTTGGAGTCCCCAGTAGTACACAAGCCATTCATCTGATCCCGCCAAATCATCCAAGAGACCATGAAACCAGCATGGTGAGGTGGGGATCCCAGCAGAACCCCAAGTTTTTCCTGGAACATGCCCCAGTACCTTGGTTCCTATCCACTTGGGCCCCTTGGGGGCCCCCTTGGGCAGCGAAAATCTCGAGGCTGGGTCGAGATCTGTCGTCACGCCACCATCCCAGCGGAAGCCACCCCGGCCACCAAGCACTGTGGGCGTCATGTAGCGCTGGCGGTGCTCGCCTGGTCAGTGTGGGATCCAAGGGGATACCACTGGTACCACACTGGTGGTGCCAGTTCGGGATGGCTTGGTAGATATCTCGAACTAGTGGGCTTTATCAACCAACATATAACTGGGAGGCACCAACTTGTAGGTCATGAAAAGGGTTAACCAAATCAGTTTTATAGGTGAAACTGTTTTTGGATGTCGAGTAGCAAAATGATAGAACAGTAAAATCCTACTAAAAAAGTAAGTAAGTGATAATCTATTTTTACTTTTCTGGGGTAACTGTAGATCTTACAGCCAGCATTTTAAGCATCATTAAGGGGGATCTATCTGATAAATGGTGGTTGATTGGTTATGCATTTTTGGGTTGTATGAACCTACATACCTATGAAACAACCACTATAATGGCATGGGATAGGCGTATTCTTAATGACTCAGTGGAAGGAGTCACTCAGGCAACCCCACCGCCCTTCGTGCTACCCTTTGGGAATGAAACACAGCAATGGACAATTCCCAATCTTGGGCATTGAAATGAGAAAATCATCCGGAAATGTGAGATGGGATCAATTAAGAACTCTTCGGGGGACATGGCAGGGCTGTCATGTTTCCCGGAACTTGGCAAGGTACTTCTGGGATGCATGCCAGAGAGCTTTCGTCACCTGGCGTAGATTCATTGCAACTTCGAAGTTCCGGATTTCTTCAATTTCTTCCAGCCTTTTCCACAAAAAACCTGCTGAAGATTCTGATTTGCTGGAGATCTCTCAGTTGTTTCGTTGCGAATTTCCCAAGGCGAGAGTCAGGGCTTCAGCTTCAAGCGCTTTTTCAGCAGCGCCGTCTTTCAGACGGAAATTCTGCAGGATGCCGTGCTCAGCATCCAGGAGCGATTTCGAACATGGCTTTTTTTGGTGCACCAAGGAAAAAAGCTATTCCTGTCTTTCTTTGGTCGATTATATATATATACACAATTATACACACCATTTTTTTGGTAGATTATAGACTTTTGTGGATTATATAATAATATAATATATATATATTACATATATAATACATAGTTATATATACATATAATATATAGTTATATATATATATATATTTAAATACAGTAGATTACTACATTTTTTTCGGTAGCTTGATTAATTCCTTTTTTTCAAAACGAAAGCATGGTAGTTGAGAAATGCATCCCTTTGCCAAAAGGGAGTTCTACTAGGCATTTCTGGGTGACCTGCTGGATAGGAGCGTGGCTTCCTGATGTCTGACAGCCGCAATGCCAAGCATTTAGCAGCACGTTCAGTCGCCAGGTGCAGGGATAGCAAGCCTGAAAGGCTTGGGATGGGAGGACCACACCGAAAAATCCATGTTCTGGAGAATCATGGAGTAGATTTCGAGTAGTTTCTCTCCCTGTCAGGGGCCTGGTGAGCATGGTGGCGAAAGCCTTTCGTTTGGATGGTCCCATGGCGCCTGCCCATCTGGCCATCTCCAAATTAGCGCCTCGAAAAAGGGTAGGGTGGGGGAAACTCTCAGAATCTCATGAAACATGAACATCATTTTCCATGAACAGACCATGAACATCGTCATTTCGGGGCTATCCACCATGTTTCAGACGAAGCAAATTGGTGCCCGAATGTTCGGACCTTCCATTTTTGGGATCATATGGGTATAGGTCAAGTCATTGGGTGCCCCCAAAAAATTAGATGCTAAAAAGAACGTTTAAGACTAAACATATCCAGTTCAATCTATGGTCTCATGGGGCGCGACTGGAGATGAGGCGAGCATGGCATTCTTGGATGAACATGCATGCCTCGAGTTCTGGAGGTGCCAGAGAGAGAAGGGTTTCACCTGGAAGATGCGAAAACTCACGTCTTTTCACTTGCAAAAAGGAGATTGAGGAGTAATAAGTCTTAGGCAACTTCATTTCTATAGTAACCTGGTGAATAGTGACCCTGTGGTTTTGAATGAACTAGGATCCCATTTTCTTTTTGAGAAGCCACAGTGCCTCCGCACACTGAGCAGGTTGGACTATCCCAAACGTCAAGGTGCTTTTCTGATCCTCCACGCCTGGCTCATGGCTTTCCCAAGGCAGAGCTGTGTTGGGAAACCTCCGAAAATCCCCCCAAATCCCAAGGAAGAGAGTCTTTTTTCGCAACTGGCTATTTTATTCAGTTACTGAGTATACCCCCATTTTCAGACCCCACACCCAAACGGATCAAAGTTCAATGGGCCATTTTTGGTTCGGACACTTCGACCCAGCCCGAGGACGTCATGTGGGGGGCCCGAAAATTGGGGATGTAGGATGCCCAGATCCATCGAATTGGTCCAGATTATATATATATACACAATATATATATATAATATATATATATGTATATTTTACGGACAACCAAGGGTTGCGGCATCTCCAATTTTGGATACAGTCATGTGATGGGTGCTTTTCATTTGAGAGCCTACGCATTGAAGAAGCTTTAAGATACTGACGACCAAAGAGGCATAAACAGAACGGCTGTGGCGAGAGCTGAATTCCCTAATCATTCCATCACGGACCAAAAGGCTACATCACACATTGTTCTTCTGTCATAGTATATGGTCCATCAACAAACCTGATGAAACTGATATTTGTGTCCATTTATGTCAATAGATAGTTTGAACATCAATCTGACAGTGTTACATCATTTTCAACATGGTCATGGTGGTCGGAGCCGAATCCAGCCATGCCAGGAATCTGCCGGCGCTGTTGGAATTGCTGTGTGGCTTGGGGCAGGGACCTGCTGCGGAATATGTTGCAGAACTCTTGCAGGCCAGGAGGGGCCATCCTGGGCCCCAAAATTGGGGAGATTTCATGGGGAATATGGATGATTTCATGGCGGGAAAGACTCCTCTGTTACAACATTCGATGATGTTTTCCATGGATTTCTTTGGGATTTACCGAGGATTTTGCAAGATGTTGATCCGGAAAAATCATCATGTGAGAAACTCTGGCTGCCTGGCTGCCGTAAAGAACTACCATATGGATGGTTTCAATCGCACATACAAATGGTGATGACTTGGGCTTGGGGATGGTTTATATATACTGTACATATATATATACTGTACGTATATATATATACTGTACGTATATATATATATATATATATACGTATATATGTGTATATATACTGTATATATATATTATGGCCTTGGGTGAATCCCACATTAATCACCCAAAATCGCCAGCCATTGGTGGCTTGATCACTGCTTGATGCCATGACTCATTGCCAGGCTCCACTGAACATGATGCGCTTGCCCTACCGCTTGCTACGTCACATCACTGAGTTTGAGGCGAGAGGTTTCGAGCGCCAGAGGGGGGGTTCTACTGTGGGTACAGTATGTAGTAACCCCCAAAAAGATGGAACCATCATTTATTGATCCTGTTGTCAAGGAGATCACTGAAGTAATTTGGGTTTAGAGATCCCGTCATCAGCAGGATGATTAGTATCAATGGCGAATGCTACAAATTACCCTGGGATAAAGATCAGGATGAATTTGATGATTGTTGGCATCTTTTAAAGTGTAATTATTATTCTTATCAATATGACCCTATCATTCTTATCATTATCATCTTAATATTGATATAATATGATTGTGATTGTTATCATTGCATTACCATTAATATTTCTTGTTACTAGTACTATTTCTTTTATTTTTACTATGTCACGTCTATTATCATGATGATGCTATATGATAGTGTCGGTTAGTATTATTATTACTTATTACTATGACTTATTACTCGTACTTATTACTATTACCTATTACTATTACTTAGCACTATTACTTATTACTACTTTTTTATGACTACTACTCATTTCCATTACTTATTACAAGTACTCTATTCTATGTTTGTCACTATTATTAGTAAGTACGATGATGATGATGATGATTATTATTATTATCAATATTGTTATATGATGATGCCGCTGACGGTGGTGATGATGATGATTATTATTATCATTATGATGATGGTGATGATGATGATACTATTGCTATACTATGTGATAGCAAGTACGATAGCGCCTACTACTACTACTACTACTACTGCTACTACTACTACTACCACCACTACTACTACTACTACTACTATCATGAATATTATGATGGTAATTCTAGATTCTATGTTCATTCTTATTATATGTTTCTTCTCCTTTTTCCATTATCAAATTCTTCTCCACAATAGAATTCTTATTAGGTTACCATATCTATTATACTTATTACGGTGCCATTTCTATCATCACCATCATCATCATCATCATCATCACTATTATTATTATGATAATGATGGCAATGATGATGAAGTTGCCAGGAGAGTGCCCCATCCTCCAGCACTTGGCAACCGCGCGCGCAACTGCTCCTGCAACAACCAGCGGCCTGGCCTTGGCGTAGATCCTTTTTTTTTTTCAGGGAAAAACATCGGTTTTTAATAGCTAAGAATCGGTTACTAGTGGCTATACTCGTTGATATCTTTCGGGTATTTCTTTGTTGATGGTTTCTAACGAGTGTTATGATTGTTGATGATTGAAAATGGTTTCAATGGTTAGCATTTTTTTTTTCCCAATGGTCAATAGTTTGTCTTGTTGATGGTTCATCATGGCTAATACTGTGGAGGGACGAAATGCTGCGTCCGTTTGCAACTATTAAACCCTGAAAGTAATGGGATCAGCCACCTATCAAATGGTGCAGTATTTTGTCCATCCACAGTAGTGGCTAGAATGGTTCATGGTTTTGAGACATTCCGTCGGTTGATCAACGAATCTCTGCGTTGATCTGGCTGAAATCCAAGGAATGAAAACTTGTTCGCATCTGGTTGTGCATTGTCTTGTAGTTCAAAGCTTCCCAACGATGCGTTTTTCATGTTTCTCTAGTTGTAGACCAGGCGAATCATGGAAACAATAGAATCATGCAAACGATGTGGTCGACGCAGGATATTTACAAAACCATTTTCTTTAAGTTTGATCTAAAATTGGGCAGCCTTCTTTTTTTTTTGAGGGGAATTTACTAATGACAGAAATCACCAACCAACCCCCTTCTGCGGGCGCTGTGTGAAGGCTTATGTGGAGGAGCTGGCCCTGCGGCTCTTGGGCCTGGAGCTTCCAGAAGCTCGGACTGCTCGGAGCTTGTGGCCCTTGTGGCCGTTGTGGCCGTGGCATGGGTTATGACAGGAACATATATCAATTATAGTGAATTAGCCTCTGGTAATTTAACAGTTTGCTATTAAAAATGGTGATTTATCGTGAGTTTTTCCATTAACAATGATTGATTATGTTATTAGTCACTAATTGATTGGTTGATATGGGTTATTATATCACTATTATAGTGATTATTAGTGAATGAGTAATAGTGATAAATAGTGATTAATGACTAATCGTTACTGATTAATGGAATGATTAATTATAGTGATGAAAATAGGGGTTACTGATTAACAGGAACCTGGTATACAGTATACGGGACTATCTGAAGGATATTATGATCCCAGATAGGTTGATGATTATCATCTGGGATTATCAGGGTAAGTTCACGACCTCACCGTTCTCCCTGGAATCCTGGTAAGGGAAATCATCCCCAAATGGCCTTAAGATGATTGGCCTGAATTCAGATTAGTGAAATAGTATAATGTACCCAGATCTCAGATATATGATAATAATAATCTATAATCATTCTAATGGTAATGATCTATATCATGGATAATACTGGATAATACCATTGTCGATTGGTTATCGAATAGGGGATATGCCAAAAATACCTGGCTGAATGGGGATGAACCAACCCATAGGAATATTTACTAACCAACCAGTATTTCATGGGATAGTGGTGTTTTTCATGGTTCACTTAGGCCCAGCTGACCCGACCTGAAAGAGTCGGGATCGTTGCTTTTTTCGTCCCACATCGAACTGAGGAATGGAAACCATGTCAGCTCGTTTCAACAGTTCTTGAGATTTACCCTCTGGTAAACTAACATAGCTATTGAAGGTTGCCATTTATAGTTGAATTACCCACAAAAAATGATGATTTTCCATAGTTATGTTAGTTTACCGGAGGGTAATTGGATACCCATCTTAGCCTATCTTCCAGTCTTTTGCCTTAAGCATGATTTTCCGGCCATAGAAATGCTAGTTTTCTGGCGTCCAAGTGAAGGAAGCGGAAGGAACTGAAAGTGGAACCTGGAGTTGTTTCAAAGACGTTGAAGATGTTCCTCTACAACTACGCAAACCAGGAATTTTGGGATCAAAGTGAAAGAACTAAGAAAAGCTGAATTTTTGTAAAGCACACATTTTTTGTCCAATCCGAATGGTGAAATCTTCAATTTCTCACAGTTCAATCCCTAGGAGAACCACGTGTCCAGCTGTCGAGTCCTGTGCGCCGGCTCCACCGGAGTGTTGCAACAAGACAGGTGGGTACCAGGTGGTCATGGTGTGTGGTCAAAACCGTCTAACTACAGGGATATTTTATGGGGATATCATATATATATATATATATCATATATGTATATATATATGTATATATCATATGTATATATATATATATATACAGACACAGCCTATAATCCCAATATTGTCTCCCATTTTGCTTGGGAGATCATTTTCATTTTTTTTTAATGGGACAATTCTGGGATATATCACCAGCCTGAGGGGGTTTATACGGTGGGATTGATATGATTTAAGCAACACAGGTGGGTGTGATAAGCATTTTATGGGATAAATTCAAATTGAACATTTCAAGGGGCAAACATGGGAACAGCATCGATATGTATGCATGTATGTATATATATATACACATATTTATATATTTAAAACTATATATATATGTATAATGTTTCTTTTTTGGAGGATTTATAGGGTCATTTTGTGGGGATATACAATGGTATACATACCCAGCAGCCAAGATGATGTCTTTTAAAGCCATCCAGTGCTGGGAGTAGCCCCTGGCAGGCCCCCTGACCCAGAAAGGAGCCCGCGTCTGGAACTCAGAAGTCAAGGGATGCAGTTTTTATGTCAAGGATAGGGTACCAGCAGAGAAATGAATGGTTTGAACCTGTAGCAGCAACGAAAAAATTGGACGCAAGGCCCCGAGAATGAGGTTGTCTCTTTTTGGAGCGAAATGAATGTTTTTTTTAGGTCTCCATAATCTTTTATCATACTCAAGTAGGGAAGATAGGGCCGTGTTAAAGCATCCGGTACTCATTTTCCTCCCATTTGGATGTGGTTTGTGTAGCGTCTTGTAATTGGGCAATTGCCAAAAACAACATAGAACCTCCAATTTTGAGTGTCATTTGCTTCTAGCCATGACTGGCCATAACCATACATTTCCAGCCCTCGCATCCCTATTTTCTTCCATGCGGATCATTAAAGGCTAGCCATGTCATGGTTATCCTTTGCGGTTCCTGTAACTGGTGGAGGATTTTGGACCAAGCCAACCTGGATGGTCATAGCCCAAGTCTGAATATGGCTTTACATATACCCAACATAAGGAAGCCCTAAATGGCTCATATCTTTTAGACCTGACCCAGCCACTCAGGTTCGTCCCAAGCTCACATGGTGCGCCGTTCCGGTTATGGTCGTTTGGTGTGTTAAGGATCAATGTTGCTCAGGGATCAGCAGGGATCACAACAGTGTTTTTTTCCAGTTGTTCTTGACTTAAATCTGTGGGTTCCATGTCCTGCAGCTTTCTACGGCTCAAAACACCCCTACGAAGCACGTGCCTCGACGCAATCTTCCTTGACCAAGGTCGGCTGGAAGAGCTTGGTACAGTAATGCCAATTATGCCATAGGTGGAGTCGATTGGATTACTGGACTCTACAGCTCAACATCCACAACCATCTTCCATTGATATCCTTATTGGAGTTTGATAGGGTTGCCCTGTCCAGTCCATGATAGCAGAGCCAATCCCTGCGTTGAAAATAGGGTACATGACCCCTGCAACCCGGTGGTTTCTCATAATTTTCCGAATAAAAACAGGGTTGCTTCGCCACTTTTTGGGGTTCATTGGTGATTTGACCTCTTGATTTACCCCCGGGTTTGCTATCATTGGAGCCAGGTCGCCATGCCTCGCAAGAAGCCCAGCATATGGATGCCGTCAACCTATGGGTTTATTGAAACCTATGATTCCGAAAGACTTCACCTACAATGTGAGGCCCCCAAGATAGCTAACTTGGTTTATAACTTCAATAACTATGGTTTATGGTACTTATAACTACGTATAGTTACTGGGGTTTATAAACCAACTTATAACTGGGGGGCCTCACATTGTATGATTTTGAAAGACCTTGGGTCTGGTTTTGAAATTTTGAAAGGCTTCGAGTCGCTGAAATGCCACGCTGTGAGCTGTATACCTCCAGTGTGGCAACTGCGTTTGGCTGGCAACTTTTAGTACAAGAAATCCATGGAATGGCAGCATGGCATGAACTCAGAAGTGGGATGAAAGTCAGAATGCAGGACTTCTATGTTTTTTTTCCCCTTAATTCTGCACCTTCGCCCTCATTGGTCCTCGTGCATCGCTGTGCCCCTGTGGGGCCAATTTTTGGGAGCCATGGACGTTGAACGAATGAGCTTTCAGAGACAACCTTTCCATGTCAGATCTGGAGGAGATAGTAATATATATATATATAATATAATGTGTATACATTGCATATGTGTATATATATATAGAGGTATATGCAAAGTATATATATATACATATGTATACATATCCAGTTGTAAGCATGGTTGAATAGTGATTTTTTTTACCACTTACATTCACCAGGGTCGCATCAGCATCATCCTCTTTTCGGCGCCATGTTTTCCTTCACGTCTTCGGAGATCTCCGCGGAGCGGCGCAGACTCTATCGGAGGCGTGGGCTTCGTCGTGGAGAAATTTATCCGTGAAAATATGGTGAAAATATGGTGAAAATATGGTGAAAATTGTGGTTACCCTCTGGTAATTTAACATAACTATGGAAAGATCCACCATTTTTCATGGGAAAATTCACTATTTCTATGGCCATTTTCAATAGTTATGTTAAATTACCAGAGGGTAAAACATGTTAAAACCATCTAACTATGGGGAAATGAGAAAAAAGGGGGAGATACCCATGGCTGGTGTCATCCAACGGCTGGGAAATCATCCAAACGGCTGGGCTGCGATGGATTTTTTTTCGCAGCGAAGAACAAACCTCCATGGCTTGCAGGGTCAGCACTGCCAGCAGACGCTGGTGTTGTTGTTGTTGCCCCCTGCGGAATGGAGAACCCCTGTAACTTGGAAGCATCGTGACTCTGCTGAGGATGGTGAAGATGTGGATGGTGATTGTGATGATGCTGGTGCAGGGTGAGTTTCAGACTTCAAATGACCAGAATCCATGGGTTTTCCCAAGTCTCAAGACTGTATCAGCTGGAGAGATGAGGCTGGATCCGCCCAGCCCCGTGGAAAGCCAATCACGCGAGGCAAGGGTCGCCTGGGGCACCACATGATGTGGTCAATGAAATTGGGATATCAATTTTATGATGATGTACCTCATGTGATCAGCCCAAAATGTATCAATTTTTGGTGTTACATGTTTCAAAGATCTATAGTTATCTAAGTCATAGGAGTCATGATCCCGGTGGTGAAGTGCTTCCCAGTATATAGGTTGCCAGCAAAATTTATGGCTATAATTTATGGCTTTTTCATCAGTCATCATAAAGAAACATTCATCCAAAGAGCCTTACCACTTGCAGGCCCTGAAGAAAACTTTCGACCGTGGGTTTCCAGAAAATGATTTTGCGCAACGGATCATGTTGGCTGCATCCCTCCATGGCCTATATCAAGGATGCTCCTGGTGGCATCTCGAAATGGAAACATGAACATCCAAAGTGGATGCTGAAAAATCCCGAATTTGGTCCTTTTCTTTTGACAACGACGATCCCCAATTTTTATTTACATCAAAGTAATTTATCCAATATACACACGATTTATTTTCTCCAATATAACCTAACAATACCTAATTTAACTATGGTATCTTTCATGGTTTTATTCCAAAAAACATCAAACAAACCAGTCCAGTCCAAAGGGCCCTCCGCTGGGTCGCTCAGAACGACAGCAGCCCGAGTTGGAAGCTCAAACGCTTGAGGTCGTCCATAGAATCTTGGAACAAAATGAAGAGTTCGGGAAGTTTAACCCATGAGTTTTCTGAATGACATATCCATCTATAGTATAGCTGGTGACAGCCATTTTTTGTTGTGTTTCTAATTAGTAGTCTTTTGACATATCTGTAAACTGGATGAAGTATATAATAACTACATTTGCAGTTTAACAACAATACTTAGGTATTTAAGCTTTTTAGATCACTGTTGCTGGTGATAGCCAGCTTTTTGCGTAGATCCCAGAAAAGTAGGGGTTTTACACCAGCAACACATATTTGTATCAACCGTACAGCACTTTTTCCCATCTGTAGTCCATTTTTACCGCTGATTTCTTGCACACAAATGGGGTTTTGCAAGCCAGCCACGTATGAGCTGAACCCCAGAGGGCACCGAAAAGAAGGGTGTGCTTCTATTAAGCAAACCTGGGGATCGGCCGCAGTTGGGGTTGAACTTTTTGGAACTTTCCAGCTCTTGTTTTGTTGTTTACCCTCAGGCAAACATGGCTAGCTGAAAGATTACTATTTTCAGCCACAGAATCATCTATAAAGAGGGGCTATCCACTGAAAACGGGGGTTGGAGCCAGGGATTTACCCCGCAAGGCCAGGGGTATGAAAAACCAACTAATAAAACTGGGAACCGGGAAATTCACCAAGCAAAAGCTGGGGAGATCAAGCTACTAGAATGGCGGTGTTTGGTGACATTTCCCCCATTCCAAGCAGTTGCATTATTGATCTTTGGTGGTAGTTCTATTGAAAACCAGAAAGAACATGGCAATCTTAATCACAATTATCTTTGATGGTGATGAATATGTTCATCTTTTTTGACACCTCTGAACCTGTATTCCTATGACTGAGATCTCTGTATTTCCGAATCTTGCGGTAGGGAAACATGATCAATATTGTGGGGGCTAACGGTTGTCCCCCAAAATTTTGGTGATGCTCATAAAAAATCTAAGGAAGAACCCTGTATCATTGGCGGGTGAGGCACCCACAGTGGCTGGTTTAGTGCAATAAATTAAGCAACCACCCTTATATTTGGAGGTAAGGCTCATGGTCTTCTGAAACATTGACACTAGTCCTTTCTGCCAAAAAGTACTCATCCCTCAAACAAGACACCACGACAAGAAATTCCGATGTAACAGGGCTTCTAGGTTTCTAGTTCTGTTTTTCCCCCTTTCAGGTTGAAAGGGACTAATGTCAATGACCCTCTCCTGAGGACAATGGCGTGCACGCCTTGGGGGTTGGTTCCTCGTCTTTTTTCGGCTCCGACGGCTCGGAAAGATCTGGGTTTCAACCCTTTTTTGTTTGAGACCCAAATGTAGAGCTTTCCTGCAGATTTTGCATCCAACATCATCCAACCAACTCCTGAAATCATGTTTTTTTTTTTTGTAACTATCAAAGACAGGGTTTGAAAGCGTCAATAATGAGTTTTTGATCGTCAAATATGGATTTTTTTCAGCTTGGAGATTTCAACAACAATATTAAAATGTTACCCAAAGTTGGACGAGTTGTGTAACAGAACGAAGAAACAGCACATGCTGCACATGCTGAAAACAAACAAAGTACATTGAGTATGTAGATTGAACCAGTAAAGTATGGGTTGTAGTCAGACACTGGGATGGCTAATTCAGAAAATTGATTGTAGCCAATGGTTGAACAAGCAAAGGCGAATTCAGATGAACTGTTTGGGTCAAGTCAGTTGCTAAGCATAGATCCGCGAACACTTCAGAGACTGGAGTTGCTCAAGACCTTTGGTCTCCCCCAAAATTGGATCAAGAAAACTCCAAAAAAGACTTCAAAATCATTCTCACCTCAAAAAAAAGGTGGGCAAAGAACATAGGGTTATCAGTTATCAGATTCTATCTCAACTCTGGAAAAAATCTTCAGGTCTGGGTGGCGCCATGCCGCGGATCACCAAGTTTGCACGCACTGGCAGCGTGCGATTCAAGGATGGATCTGGTGGCCCAGAAAATGGTCCCCAATATCCCTAAGGATCCTAAGGCAGGGGGATTCTAGGGGGAATCTCATGATTTTTCATCATTTGGTCAAGGTAACAATGGCGGAAATTTAATCTGCCTCCTGTCTGCCACTGCTCTTGTTTCCCCGAAGCTGTCAAGCGGTCGGTTGTATCCAAATTGTCTTTGAATGTACATCCACCATTGGTTGTGGTATCCAGTCTTTGTTAGAAAACCATGCCGTGTTTATCAACCATTCTTGGTTGCATGACTGAACTCTTGACCGCTTTGGAACTTGGAACCCTTCGGTACCATGTAATTGTCATTACTTCATTTTGGAGCCCTGACGAGCTGCAAGAAACCAAACAGCACCAGCGTGACAACACAAAGTCACCCCGAAACAGCACTGAACTTTCACAGTGCAGTCATTTCTTATTATATTAACGCACTGTGAAAACACGTTAATTATAATATTATATTATATTCTTCATATATTATCCCCCTTTCTTATTATATTAAACTTATTATTATCCCACTGTGAAAATCCCTTCAAAAAAAAAAAACATCCCAGGCACCCCCCCAAAACGATTCGGAACGATCAGCGAAGACCCACAGCTCCACCAGGATGTGTGTTCTTCTCCCAGCGACGTGTGCATGTGGCTCGGAGCCGTTGCTCGGCGTTACGTCGTGGTTACGTCGTGACATAACCAGGGGGACATGATGGGATCGGTGATCCCGAGGGGTGCCGTCAGGCGGTGAGTCTGCCAGTGCTGGTTTTGCTCAATTTCAATCGCGCCTACGCCATGCATGACGCTTGGAGTAACGCGCTGTCTGGTGCGGATGGGTCTCCGGAGTGAATGCCAGATGAAGGTCTGTGTGTTCTGGCTCTGGCCATGGTGCAATAAGCTACTCATGTTGAGTAACCTGGCCTCTGGGCGAAAACGTGTTCCGATTCTGGCCCAGGGTTTGCCATGCAATGTCTTCCGCAGGGTTTGGCATGGTGCAACCATCATTTAAATTCAACCAGTTGAAGCATGCCTGAATAGGCAGCGCAGACTGAGGAAACAATTTTCAAGACGGACATCAATTCTCGGACTGAGGTCGCGGGTCATGGTCGGGTCATGGTCGGGTCATGGTCGGGGCAGGGGCCAATCTGTCGTTTCTGCTAGGCCTTGATCCGCTGCGCCTGTGTGCCGGTGGCCTGCACCGCAGTGAATTACTTTGTACAACATTTGCGTAGGCGCAGGGGGCTAAAAACGATGGAAACGATGGAAACTGAGGCATGGAAGAGGTGAGATAGTTGAAGAACGGGGAGAAATCAGCAATCTGCGACCTGAATGATCTAGGAAATGGTTAAATGATGGTGAGATGATGTTGAATGGCATCAACGAAGTATGATTTGGTTGATCTAGGAGATAGCAGGATCAGTTCAGAAACGGAATGTAGGCAGCATCTGCAAAGGGACAGGACGAATGTTTGTAGTTCAGCCACAGAGAGCTTCCAGCTTTGTCTCAGCAGACTGAGTCTTTTCGAAGTGGACGTTGAGGGCTGGATCAAGCAGTTTTGCAAACAAGCTTCCAACTCTCATCAAGTCCCAGTTGAATCGATTGTGCGGTAGGACTGTGTTCTTCTGGGAGAAGAGGACAGAAGACCGATTTTTCCAGCAAAGTGTCACGAGGTGGATCGATCCCATCTCCATTGGATGCTTGGCGAAGCTGCGACGAAAATTTGGGGCGTCTGGACGTTTGGGCCTGGAATGATTCACCACTGCGCACTTTCTATACCAGATCATCCAAATAAATGGCATTATAATATATCTATATTATATTATATATCCATATATATATATATATGTGTTTTATACACATGTATATATATATATTATATTTCAAGACTTTATGTGACAAAATTCATTGACACGAACCATTGACATATGGGTGTGGCCCATATGGCTATGGTGTGTATCCGCCGGTCACCAAGGTCTCATGTTGTTGGCCGCTCTTTTTCTGATTCGCAACGCTTGTTGCATCATTTTGGAGGACCGCCCGATAAATGCTTCAGCGACCACCAAGCCACCAAGCCTGCGCCCTGGTAGTTGGTGTCTGATCTTTTTTTGCACTCAAAGGTGATTATCCAGTTATTCAGAGTTATTCACCACTTTGTAGAAATGATCAGAAATTCAATGTTTTGAACATCCGTGAATCCCCTAGAGAACTGCTTTGGGGCCCTAGCCGTCGGGATGGCTCCAGGACAATGTTGCCCAGCAAGTTCACTTTTGTTTCTCTGGCACTGGAATGGAATGGTCTGTGGATGTTTGAGGCTTGACACCAAAAAACATCAGGCTAAGGGGCCTGGGTTGATGAGTGATGCGGGTTGGTGTGGCCCTCTCACCAACTGCAACACAGATCTGTTCTGATTGCAGAGCCGCTTCTCAACTTGCCTTTGGCCAAGGCTTTACTGGCTTGATGGTCATGATCTGTGCCATCTTCTACTTCAACATGTTAGATAGGCGCCTTCCAGCGCTGGGGCGGGGACGGGAAACGACTTCGCCTGGCCATGGTGAGAGCCAGGATCAATGATGTTCTGCACTCTATGATTACGGATCAGGAGCGCTTTGACACCCGTTGGGGTAATGGGGGACATCTGAGACATCCAAATTTCAGAGAACCAGTGTGAACCAGTGTTCCCAACCCCCAAGGGGATGATGGTTAGCAGCACACCGTGTAAATCATGCGTGGCAACATTCATGTTGTTATATCATGTTATATCCAGCTATTGTCTAACCATTTTTTTGCCTAGTATGTTCACTCATTGTATTTCATCCAGTGATTTTCCATAGCCATTACGGTAATATACCTAGCTGTACTCAGGGACTTTACAATCACATATATATATAAATAAATAATAATAATAATGATAATAATAAGAATAATATATATATAAAATAATACGACATATATATAATAATACTATATACATATATATATAATAATACATGTATATATAATAATATATATATATAATATAATAATACGTATATATATAATATAATAATACATATATATATATATAATATAATACATATATCTATATACATAATAATATATATAATAATAATAATACATATATGTAATAATATATATATAAGTATATGTAATAATATATATATAAGTAATGATAGAATATATAATTATATATACCTATATATAATAATATATAATAATAATATATATAATAATATATATAATAATATATATAATAATATATATAATAACATATATAATATATATAGTAATATATATATAATAGTATATATGTATAATATATAAAATAATATATATATATATATATATTATAATAATAATACATATATATAATAATATATATATATATAAATAAAAGTAATGATAGGATATAAAATTATATATAATAACATATATAATAATATATATAATAATATATATAATAACATATATAATAATATATATAATAATATATATAATAATATATATAATAATATATATAATAATATATATAATAATATATATAATAATATATAATAATATATAATAATATATATATAATAATAATAATATATATATACATAATAATATATATATATATACAATAACATATATAATAGCATATATGATAATAAATATATAATAATATATATAATAGTATATATTTAATATATAAAATAATATATATATAATAATAATAATGACAATGATAATAGTAATAATAGTAATAATAACAATGATAATAATAATAACAACAATAATAATAATATATAATATAATATAATATATATATATATAATAACAATATATAATGTACTGACATATAATTGGTAATCTCCAGTTTTGGGTCGTAGATTCCCTTTTTTTCAAATCATGGGGATTCAATCACGATGGGAGATCGACATTGGCTCCTTGGGGCCAGGAGATCATTAATCATTCCAAACCGGTGGAGAAGATGCAGAACATCGCGCCCAGGATAAACGTGGAGCAACTCGTGGAGCAACTGGGGTCACCCAAAGATCCGAACAAAAAAGTGAAGCCCCTATTTTCATGAAAAATACATACTGTAAGGATTTCGTAAAACTTAAAAGATGTAAGACATACAGAAAAGCGAAGTCCACGAGTCCACGGCATTTGTTCTTTCCAGGTGCACAACATCTCCCGGAGCGGCGACACACAGCGCGACATTGTCTACAGTTTTTCGCACACGCACACGGTGCCGGCCAAGGTGCAAATCGGCAGGGGACGGGGGTCAGATAGCTGGCACCGGAAAATGTTGGAAATCTTTGGGGAATGCTTAAGATGAAGAGGAAGTTCGAGTTTTAAATCCCATCATATCCGATTGCTTTCGGGTTGAACATGGACCAAGTTGCAACTGAGCCGAAGTATATTGGATGGAATTGTGGTATAGTCTAGTTTCGATTGGATTATAAACCAACTTTGCGCACTCTGGGACCCCACATGGTTGGGTGGGATGCAAGAGGTTTAGAAATAAAAGAACCAAAGCTTTGGGGTCTGATGTCTTCACTTCAATTCAACTCCCAATGTTTGGAAGTTTCATCAGTTCTACAGCTATTTTTTTGTGGGTGATCCTGTGTATATCTTTTCCTGTTTCTATCGCTGATGTTTTTTCTATCGTTCCTGCCCGACTCAACGACTTCAACGAGGTGCTGCACTACATTTGGTCCATCTACTACTTGATAGGCGAGGTGCGTTGGGTGCAGCAATGAGAAAATCCAACAAGTGGACAGCTTAAACTTCCGAACGGCCCGGAAATCGGCCCAGCGTTTTCATCAATTTTCATGTTTATTGTGATTTTCGTCTTGTTGAAAACTTGGCGTTTGCCACATGTTTATATCATGGTGGTGTCTTTTGGCACTTCATTTCCATTGGGATCCTTGTTTTATCGCAGTGGGATTTCAAAAATGCATGTTGAACACCCTCAAAAAAAGGTTTCTTTTTTGGCTGGTTTTGCGTTTCGCCACAACGCCAGCGATTCTGTTCCATCACTTCAATTTGCGGACCGTCTTTGCAGTGATATCACACACACACACATAGCGTAACATATATCCCTGTTACCTTTCCCAAAACATATCAAACATATCTTGAAATATAGTTATATAATCATCTTTGCCTACGGCCCGAACACATTATCTACGCGCGTGAAAACAAATACAAACAGAACACATCTGTAGCGTAAGATCATGTGCGTGCGACGAAGTGCAACGGAAGTGTGCAACGTAACATGACGTGTGTTCACCGAATTACAACATACGTGTACAACGTGACATGAAGTGTGTTCACCGAATGAAAACATACGTGTACAACGTGACATGAAGTGTGTTCACCGAAGAAAATCGATGATAACGTAGACACAGGACATTATTACACCCCCTCCACCCCAGCCCCCGCCCCCCAACATATCACAACGCAAAAAACGCAAAAACGCTGGACCGGTTTTCGGGCCGTAGGATTAAACTTATCAATTGGACAAAATCTAAAGAAACAGTTTTTTTTTTTTCCATTACAATCATATATCACTTTATTCAAGGTACCCAATTCTCCAGTTGCAGCATGTTGCAGCTGGAGTTAAGCTAAGTAGTTTCTAATCCATGATCCATTCCAAACCCTTACAATACATTCTACATCAACTGTAGACCCATTGCAAACCCAATGTAAACATTGATGTAGCTGATAAAGCCAAGAATACACAGCCATCATATCACGCGTGAGGTAAGATCCTCGGCGCGCTGGTCGTGTTGGTGTCTTGGATGTCTTGGATGTCGTGTCTCCTAGCCTTGGGTCATCGAACATTGCGATTTTCCGTAGATTTGTGTTGGATTACAGGGAATCAGTATTTCTTAAATGTTGTGATGATCATCACTATCACTAGCATTATCACTACCATGAGGCTAATTATCATTGTAATGATGCTCGTTTTTATTGTAATTGTTATAGAACTATATTAATGAATGAAGGGATACTGCACACTACGTATGTATATAGATATGATACTAATATAACGGTCACCTCACTGTGATGTCATGATGTCACTCAGTAAAGTCAGAACACACCCGGCCAATGGAGATTCGAAATGGCAGCAAAATGTGGGATTTTGGAAGCATCGACCTCACAACAACATTTTTTGCACAATCAAGACAACATATTGAAAGGAGCCCTGATAATGAGAATTCTTCTAAGGGCAGCACTAAGACGTGAATATCAAAACAATGATTTTAGAATTTAGTGTAATCACCAAATCATTCTAGAATTACACTAATTTCTAATCAATTGTTTTGGTGATTACGCTAAACTAATGAATGGATTATTGTTTGCGTTGCCCTCTTGGCCTCATCCCGAGTCCCAGGCTTTCTTCGCGCAGGTTGAGTCCGAGACCATCAACCGTTTTCTCCTGGGAAGTTTCTGCGCCACATCTGGGGGTGTCTTAAAATGGGCGTCGCCAAAATGGATGGTTTGTAAATGGAAAATCCGATTAAACTGGATGATTTGGGAGTACCCCCATTTGGGGAAACTTGCATATCTGAACATGGACAACACATGATAACAATAGTGGCTTGTTCATTGCCTCCTTCTAGACGACTGGAGAGTAGCAGTTCTCCGTTCCGCCTCGGTGTATTTCCACTATTTCCATCTATTTCCGTTGTGAAAGATTGAGGCTTGTTGATTTCGGGCGCTGCTTCGGGCGGCTTCATGTTGGAGTTGGGCCCCAGCACGATTAGCTTGTTGCGGCTGTCGTTGTACAAGCTCCTTGGATGAACCAGTAGGGTCTGTGATGGTGAGTTGCCACTGGAAAGCCAGGGGTTTCCTTGTACCTGGCATTCCGACTGCTTGTCACCCGGTTCATAGTTTTCTGGGACATGAGGACCCTCGCAGTTTCTACATAGTGCTGGCTTGGCCCCACCAGGGCTTGGTTTAGGGTATGGAGAAGGGTCCCGCCTTGTCCCCAGGCCGTTCTACGTTGGTGATTTGGTCACCCTGAACAAAACGGGGGACATGGCCATGACCGAAGCCGTGGTAGGCTGGGGGATGATGAAACCTGAGCTCCCGATGGCGCTTTGGTATTTCTGGAAGTTGTTGAGCACTCCATGGTCACCAATGGTTGTCTCTGTGATCCAATACGATCCAATTGAAATTCTCGGTCTGCAGTTGGATTCTTTTGGAGCTCCAAACTGCTGACCCCTTTCTAAAGAAACACGTTGCCACTCTTGCAGGGTGTTTAGGTTGGGCCATGGCATGCCATTGCTATTTTGCCGTTGCCGGTGGTTTGAGCCTGACCCAAAAGAGCCGGACACTGCGTGCTCTGTACTAACAAGCAATCAGTGAATTCCAGGACTCGGTAAATCCACCTACGGCGTAGATATCTGATGATATCTGTAGATCATTGGTAAAGTATCCCAGTTTCTTCACCTGGTCGCACCTTCCTTGAATTCGCAGGCTTTGTGGAGAATATCACCATGATGTACGTCGTGATCAGAAACTTTGAGATGAAGCAGGACAGCCTTCAACAACGTCAGGGGAATTGCTTGCCGGGAGAAGCCACATTCCATGGGTACTTGGGGATGCAGTTGAGGTCACTTTTATGGCTATAATGATTGTAACGCCCTACACTTGAGATATATATAACCCCTATAACTATGGTTATATCTCCACTTATCACTGGAACTGCTGCACTTCCAAGTAAGAAGCAGGGGTTCCTCCGGTAGACTTTAGTAAAATCTTTCGCGCTTTCGGAAATTCCCCTGGGCAACTTCTGGTCAGTTCACCCAATTTTCTCAGGGCCGGCACAGGTCTGGATCAGCCACAAGGCCTTCAACGAACTGGTCATTCAAAATTGGACACGCAGGTGGGGTTTACTGGCTCGATTTCCAAGAGCTACTGATTTTCGATTTTCAGAAGGGCGTTTCTAGCCCTAAAAATGCCCGTTTTGCGACAAGAAAATAACCCAGGAAGCGCAGTGAGTTTGTCGATTTTTCTGGGGTGATCCTCCAAGTAGCTGACTGATGAAGGGGGTTACCCACCAGTCCTGACAATGACACCAGTTCAACCAGGGTTTCTGAATCCTTAGCCATAACATTGGAGAAGCCCAGAACTTCGTAGGGGAATGTCAATTCGAGCGCATGCCTTCTGTGCTTGGACTCCGCAGTTTTTTTTCGGTACAGACGGAGGGAGTAGTAGGGCTGGCACCATGGAAGACCCACTGATTGCGACCATCACCGTACAGAACTCAAAGAGCGTCTTCCGCATGCAGTTCAACTTTGAGGAGAACTCAGCAGTTTCAGTTTCAAATCCCAGTTTAATGGAATTTCATGGGAATTTCACCGTGATGGTGGGTGATGACTTTGGGGATATACTGAGTTATACTGGTCAATGTACTAATGTATTGGGGATCTTCATATTCCTGAGAAAACTGGCCGTATCCCAGATGCTTGGACAAGCCCCCGCGGTACCAGTGATACGCCCTTGGTGGAAGCTATTGGACTTTGAGGGAATCGAACGGGATTCAACGGCGATTCTTCGGTTCACCCCACTTAGGACCTAGGAAATGGTTGGTAAGTGGTTCCTGTAACCGAGACCCAGTTTTTTTCATGGGACCCAGGAACCGATGACTCTCGCCACTCACACATTGCCAAAATATTCCGAAGCTCTTGTTGGCATTCATGAATGGGTTAATGGGTTAAGGAACCCCGTCATAAGGCCTTATTGGCTGGGTTGGGGGTGTTGACCTTTCAGCGACGTCCACCTTGGTTGGCCTCAAAGAGGGATGGTGGATTATATGGGTATGGGTCAATACCTAAACATACCCTTTTTAGTGGGATGAACATCCATTTACCAGCTATTTTGATGTTCACCAGGGGTACAAGGTTTTGACACACTGCCATATGGCACCAGCCATATATCCGTGGAATCCCCAATCCTTAGCAAGCAGTGATTCATTGTAGGAGTGCACGGTCCAAACGAACATGATGGACCAGAACCTTGGCGATGTACGGACAGGCCGTTGGCTCTCGCGTTTTTTTTCAAAAACATCGAGGTGGAAACATGTTGGGAGATGGCAAATTTTGGGAAGCAAAGTGGGAAACTGATTTGTGTCTCTGAAAATGCTGGGACAAGCGCAAAGCCACTGGTTGAAAACCTCAGCTTCCATATCTTTCCTCGTATGAGAAATTGTCATTGGGGATAGATTCCAATCCATTTTCAGACACACCCATCTTGTTTGATTTGCGATGATACCCAAAAAAGCTTCGCGAGCTGTAGAGAATCGCGTCTTTTCTGGTGAAGATATAGAAAATCAAGATGAGGATGTGGCCGCCAGCATCCCTGCAGTTGGGCTTCCCATGGTCTATCTCCCAGGTTCTGCTCTCTGCTTCAGACTTTTTCAGAGATTTTGAAGGCCTGCAACAAAGAGGCAGGGAGTGAGCCTCCATCTTTGCTGCATGATCTCCTTTGATACCCTTGGAAACTCCCCAGCTGGCAATTGAACGCACACATGTGCGGAAAGTCATCTATACCATCTGGTTATTTAACATAGCTATGGAGAATCACCATTTTTAATAGGTAAACCATCTATAAATGGACCATTTTCCATGGCTATGTTAGTCATAACCAAAGGGTAAATGCTTTACCTTCGAGGCTGAAGCTTCCTACGCTGCGGCGGGGTTTCAGGAGATGCAGAAGTTCAAGGAGGACGCAGCTTGCTGGCTGGGACCGGAGGGATCAGGGAGATTCCCCAAAAGATTGGGAGAGATTCACCAAAGTCTTCCAAAGTCTTTCTGAAGTGGTGAAACAAGCTGAATGTTGAGCTCCTGCCTGCAGTCAAATTGTGGACCGAGTTGAAGTTGCAGGACTATGGAGATGAACCCTTGCATAGAGATTAATGCCGGTTGCATTGCTAGTCACTGAAGCAAAAGGACCATGGATGATTGAATACGAGGTTGAAGTGACATGTACCTGGGGTGGTCTAGGCTCCACCTATACATCCGAATTTATCCATTGTTTTTCAGTCGAAAACATGCACAATATACATATAGCAGCCTGCAACAGATAACAAGCTCGCTAGGTAGCTGGATAGATCGATCGATCGTGATACATAGCAATAAACTACTCTTAGAAAAAATCCCGATTATAACAGAGAAATCATCTATAAATCACATAGACGGGCCATTTTACATAGCTATGTTACATGACCGACAGGACTGAGGGTTTGCCCGGAACGGATTGGTTAATGTCCTAAGGAGGCTCATTTCACTGCGCAGGCACAGTGTTTTATCACCTTGGTATATTTGTGCGTTTGTATGTCCGAAGACGCATTTTTAGGAAAATCAGTCGAAAAGTGAACCCTCTGCGGACTTCATGTCGCCCTTTTCCCTATTTTTCACTTTTGTGGCGGGTCTGGAGTGTAATTGTTTGACGCGGGTGGGAGATTTTAATCCTAAAAGGTCGGAATCTTCCCTTTCATGGAAAGCCACTGGCACTGGGATGCAGGGCGAACCCTTCGTCCTGTGGGTTAAATTCCTGGAGGGTATATCATGGGCTAATCTGTCTTCGCAAATTTTCTGTCTGAAAGGAGGTCATTCAGAGCTATTTGGGCCGACCCTCCTCGTTGTTCGGCCACTCCCCGCGAGCCGCTCGGGGGCCCACAGGTCTGGTGGGTAGGAACTGCGAATTTCCAGCTCTTTTCAAAGAGATCGAAGAAGTTGTTAAAGGGGTGGAGAACTTCAGACTGAGCGGGGATGTTGGAGGAAAACCATTTTGAGTTTTCATTTTTGATCTTTTGATTCGCAGCTGTATACCTTCCGGTCATCAAACATGGCATGCTGGAAAATCTTCCAGCCATTGTTCGATGTTTTTCTCCCAGCAAAACACACATCCATTGAGTTCGGGGATTTTCAATTGCGATCTTTGATTGTAGGAACATGTTATCCCAAATTATCCCGTTATATCCACAAGTTACAGATGATTTTCAATGATTTCCCATTGTTCAACAGCCATATTTGATAACACCACAACGCGGGGTCTCCGGAAAATCCATGAAAATCCATGAAAATCCCCCTGGATGTTATGGTGTTATGGTGGATGCAGCCGCATTTTTTGGATGTTTTTGGGAGAGGACTGGTAGGCTTCATTATTGTAGACAGCTACTACCCAGTATTCCATGTTCACCACGGGAGATTACAATATATTCCAATCATGCATTCCCAAGAATGGTGACACCCACATTTGAATATAATGATTCTCCGTAGCGGCTAATGTTTGGGCCAAAGCATACGGTCCTTCGGTCTCGGAATCTCAGAATTTCTCAATCGGAAGCCCGTTAACACATTTAGGTGTCATGGGGAAACCTGTCAATCCAGTGATGGACACCCAGAAAAAGAATTTACCCTCTGTTAAATTAACATAGACCCTGGCAGATAGGGTTGGAAGACTAGTTTCCATTAAAAATGGGTGATTTTCAGGGTCTATGTTAATTTACTGGAGGGTATGTGGTGCTTGCTGGAGCCTCCCAGGAATCCAAAGAATTTGCTGATCCAGAACCAGCAGACCCTGCATTGAGCTCTCTGAAGCCCATCCCCAGCCCGCGAGTGCCGTGGGGAAATCCGGGGGAAACGATGCCGAAGTAGCCATGGATAAGGATGTAGCCATGGAACAGAGGTTTGAAACGATTTCCGATTTCCCTTCTTTTGCGGCTTTCCAAGCGAAAAAAGCACCGCCTGAAAAGTATGATAAGTATGCTGAAATAGACCTGAACCTGTACTTTTTTGGGGAGTTTTCCAGCAAAACAAACCACAAATTGGGTGAAGATTGCGGCAGAGTCTGGGTGGCAAAAATCTCGGGGACGTCATTTTTTTTCGCCGAGCCTAAATTTTACAAGTCGAACTGGGGCCACAGTGATCTGACAAAGCCCCACCCGCAGGGGATTGTCGAGGTTACGCTAGGTATCCAACGACAAACTTTCAGACTTGCCTAGGGCCCGCAAAACCCAAAACAATGGTTTGTTGCAAAAACAATCTTTGTTGCAAGGAATCCTCACTCTCCTGGTGAAAGAACAATTTCTGAAAGGCCGCAGATGACAGGCCATTGATTTCGGCTAAAAACCAAACCTTTCAAAACGAAAACGGAATGCCTTATCAAAAAGATTCGCAGTTTCCCACAGACCTTGTTTTGGTATGTTTTGGTTGTGGTTTCTGACCCATTTTGAGCCGGAAAGCAACAACGATGCGGCCCTTTGGAGCCTTGTTGCAGTTTCAGTTCTGCCATTACTGCTTGATACTTGATACTGCTTGCAAAGTGCATGATTTCTTGAAGGCCCTGCTAGAGGCCAGCAAGGATTTTAGTAGAATGTGCAAGGCGTTTATATATACACATACAATTCGTACGCGTATTTCATTTATACATATTTATACATATTTATACTGTTTACATAAATACAGTTTATATATACACATTATATACATATTATACACCCTGCCTCTTCACCTTTTGCCCACCTCTCCACCTCTTTACGAGTTTTTTGCGCCAGGTCAGCATGGGGTCCCAAAGCTGTGGCGTGGTTGGCGGAACACCAGGCCCCAGTGGCAGCACCGTCAGCGCAAGAACCAATTCGACTCCAGAGGAATTGATGGGCTCCAAGAGCAGCCCGAGCAGTTCCGTTTCTGACACTTGGCCGTTACTGAAATTTCTGAAAACCAACTTGGAGTATCCCAAGCTCAACGTAGAGCTGGCTATAAAAAGCACCAAAAAATGGGGTGCTTCCGTTTGAGTTTCCACCTTCTAGTACCCTGCCTCATATCAGTCCTGGCAAGAAAAGATTGTCAAGACACTGTCTGCATGGAGGCTCAGGATCAAATCTCTAAGGGCCCTTTTTAGCCCTTTTTACAAGAAACACCAACATAGCTTTCAAATATATTTAAATATGATTATCAAAAGAAGTTTTGTAGAGAAACTCCGAGTTACGGAGAAAGTGAACATTAAACATTGCCCAAAAAGTCATTAAGTCGATTCGGCATGTTCCTGACCTGGCATCTTCCTGAAGGAGAGAAGTAGCATGTTTTGGACGGAGAAGTCTTAAGCAGAGTAGAGGTGGAGGTTGAGGTAGAGGTGATGAAGGCTAGTTGTTCTTGATCCATGTGCTGCGATTCTCAGGCGTCAAAACAGGTGACTTTGTTGTTTCTGCTTCGACTGCTTCGACGCTGTGCTAGTCTGAAGCTGTTGAGGTAACTTGTGAATTGGAACTGCTGCATGACGGCGACTTGTTCTTGAGCAACTCAACGTTGGTAGATGGCAGTGGAACTGCTACATCGATGAGATTTGAATGTTCGGATTTGCGCCAAACAATTGTTTCTTTTTGGGTAAAGGGACGTTCCGGTGCAGAGGTGGTGGCTTTTTGCCTGTTGTTGTTGTTGTTGCTGCTGCTGCTGCTGCAGTGCTTTGTGTTTTGCAACTCAGTCCCTGCAGATTGCAATGGAGTGCTGCATTAATCATCAATGTTTCTTGCTGCGGCTGCGTGCGTAATACTATTGTCTTTTGTAGCTGAGCGTTGTAAATCATTAAGGTTGCAATGGTGATTTTCTAGCGTTTTTTTTTTTCATTTTGCCGTGGATTGTTTTCCCTTTAAATTTCCTTTCAAAAAGTGATTCAAAATCGCAGTTTTTTCCTTTTGGCACCGAGACCCGGTCTTGGAGCTGGCAATTTCTGCTGCAATTTGTGAAAGTTTCTCTGTGTAAAAGCTTCTCTGTGTAAAGGCTTCTATGTGTAGACAAATCTCTGTGTAAAAGCTTCCCTGTGTAAAAGCTTTTCTGTGTAAAAGCTTGCTGTGTGCAAAAGCTTCTCTGTATAAAAGCTTCTTTGTGTAAAAGCTTGCTCTGTGTAAAAGCTTGCTTCTGTGTGTAAAAGCTTCTCTGTGTAAAAGCTTGCTCTGTGAAAAAGCTTCCGTGCGTGAAAACTTCCTTGTGTAAAAGCTTGCGGTGTGCAGAAACTTCTCTGTGTAAAAGCTTCTCTGTGCAAAAACTTCTCCGTGTAAAGCTTCTCTGTGCAAAAAAATTCTGTGTGAAGCCTCTCTGTGTAAAAGCTTCTCTGTTGAAATGGTTCTTTGTGTAAAAGCTTCTCTGTGTAAAAGTTTCTCTGTGTAAGAGTTTGTCTGTGTAAAGGCTTTTCCGTGCAAAGCTTCTCTGTGTAAAAGCTTCTCTGTGTAAAAGTTTCTCTGTGCAAAAGCTTCTCTTTGTATCTCTTTGTAAAAGCTTCTGTGTGTGTAAAACCTTCTAAAAGCTTCTCTGTGTAAAAAGTTCTGTGCGCAAAAGCTTCTGTGTGTAATTAAAAGTTTTTCTGTGCTAAAGCTTCTCTGTGTAAAAGCTTGCCGTGTGTAAAACCGAGGCAAAGTGACAAGGACGAGAAGCTTTTTGTGAATTTGTTCCCAAAAGAAAGGGTTTGAGAACGGTTGAACATTTGAGGAGAGTGGAGAAGACCTGAGAAGGGGCGGGGGTGAGTTGAGCAGAATTCAACAAGTCGGAGGTGGGAAGAGGTGACAAGAATGGAGACGAGATGAGAAGTGTTGATCACAGTTGAAAAGGAGTGAAAATAAGGTGACGACAAATTAAAAAAAGAAAGTTGACGTCGAGAGAGTTGGAAAAGTTGAGAAGAATTGAGGAGAGTTGAGAAAAGGTTGAAAAGAGGTGGGAGGAGGAGCAGAGTTGACACGAGGCGAGAAGAAATCGGAGGAGTTGAGAAGAGGTGGCAAGAGGTGAGAAGAGGTGGGCAGAGGTGAGGTGGGAACAGGCGAGAAGAGTTGAGGTGAGAAGAGATGGAAAAACTTGAGAGCAGTTGAGAAGAGTTGTGAGAAGAAGATGGCCTGAGAAGAGCCGCGAAGAGCTGAGAAGTGGTGGCCACAGTTGAGAAATGGTGAGGCAAGATGAGGGCGAATTCACAGAACAGAGTCCAGAAGACCTGAGGCTTCACGCCAACTCCTATAGGCAAAACTTGTCCTTCACTCCTATAGTACAACATTTCTTGCTGCATGAAACTTCCGCCGCCCGCCTTGTCATCCCAATCTCCAGCTGACTGAGGCCGAGACCCCGCGGCGTGGCTTGCAACGCTTCTGGAACTATTTCGGTGGGTCGACCAAGGTTCAGCCGATGGGCGCTGAGAGCGTGACCATCGAACCTGGGAACCAATCCAGAGAGCGCAAAGGAAAAAGATCACCGCCATCCTCCAAGGATCGGTTGGGAGATTGCAGTGACAGCTTCTCCTCCTTGTCAATTCCGCAACCTTGAGCAGAGTTTTCGCCGGCTGAGGGGGGCTAAGTTGAAGGCAGAGGAAAAATCATGCCCGGAAACATTCCGTTTCGAAGACGGTGGCTGTATGCAAAGCTGGAGTGTCATGGTGAACATAATATTTCTTTCAGGAGTGTCATATGAATTGCTTCCACCACTGGGATCCACAGAATCAGCGGTGGCCCTTTAGATCTATCTCTGTTTGCGCAAACTGTTTGAGGAGTGGTTGTTGGCTGATCCACTGAGGAAATTCCCTTAACCGACACGACCTGAGATTTCTTTTCAACCAGGTGTTCAGAATTTTCCAAACCATTTGGAGGATAAATGGCCTCCTTGTATACTATTAGACTCAGGTAGCAGTGGCTTCATTGACGCCCATGCGGTTTTACATGCTCCGCATACCCTGCCATGGATCGGCCACTTTCAAAATTAGTGCTGGTTGGGGGTTTCATTTTCTCCGGGGCTCAAGAAGCAACCAGTGGTGTAAACGAGAGGTCTCCAGTGGTGTAAGCATTCACCGAAATCGGAAATCACCGCTGACTCGCGCCTTCCCCACCAAACCCTTGCACTGGCCTCGTAAAAGGCGATGACATCATAGGGTCCTTGACGCCTTTGACACCAGAAAATGTGATGGACCATTGATCAGTGCTGAAGAGGTTGATCGGTTGATCCCCCATGGACCCCGAAGGAGATGACTACGAAAGGAAGGCTTCACGGATCACTGTATGTCAAAGGATCCTGCTGTCATTGCCAACAATAGTTTGGTTGCGCCACATTGCCATTTGTGCAATCGAGATTGTCGGAGTCTTGGCATAATCCCATCAGAATGCTTGCTGCAAGTATGGTATGCAAGTCGTGCTGGCGCAGGGGTAGTGGTGTGTTGTCAATCATGGTACTCTAGTTGATCCGGTTTGGAGGTTAGCTATGGGAAGGCCAACAAGAGTAGTGGATTATTCTTGAAATGAGGTATACCCCAAAGGCCGTGTCAATGTGGAACATCAGATTTGAAATGATTTTGACCTCTGGGTTTGGGTTCTTAAAACCTTTGGATTTGGGGTACCCAACAGGTTCAAAGCCAAACCAATGTTTAAAATTGCTCCCCTGTTGGCATGGCCTGGCGACCAAGCAGTGTCCTGAAGCTGATGTGATGGAGGCGTCTACAGGGAAGCAGTCTGCCTTGAAGTGACCAACTTGATTGGTATTTGCTGGTATGTTTCATAGATGCTCTGGGTATTTGCCCCATATTTTTTTGAGCTCCCTCAAAGCTTGCGTCTAATCGGGCTCACCACTATTTGACCATAAGATTTTAAGATTCTGCAAGCTTCTTTGCTGCTTCACACGAATGTTGGGCTATTGTGGGTCCCAAGCTAAAAAGCCACAAGACCAGCATCTATGGCGGATTTGTGCTAATTCTTCAAAGGAGGAGGAGCAGCTTGGGAAGAGCACATATACGTTTACCAGTAGTACCGCACAAGGCGGTTTCGGAAGTTTCAAGGACAGGACACTATAGGAGAGGTGCGTTGTTGTGATGCGTGGATGGCAAAGCAAGTCCACTGATGGGCCGAAAGGTGGTTGGAGTTGTGCTTTTTGGAGTGGTTGCAATGGTTGCAATGGTCACCTGACTCACAACTCCTGGATGTAGTGTGGTGTAATGCAGTAGTTGTAGTTGTAGTCGTTGTAGTTGTAGTTGTAGTTGTAGTGGAGTTGATGTTATTGAAGTTGTAGTGTTGTAGTTGTAGTTGTGGTTGTGGTTGTAGTTGTAGTTATAGTGTAGTTGAAGTTGTAATTGTCTTAATTATAGTAATTGTAGTAGTTGCAATAGTTGCAGGAGCTGTAATTGTAGCTGTAGTTGTAGTTGTAGTGTAGTGTCGTGGTAATTGTTGTTGTAGGTGTGTAGTTGAAGTTGAAGTTGTAGTTGAAGTGTAGTTGAAGTGTACTTGAAGTTGTAGTTGTAGTGGTAGTGTAGTTGTAGTTGTGGTTGAAGTTGTAGTGTGGTGTAGTGCAGTTGCAGTTGTCTATCTATCTGTATATCTATATATCTGTTTATCTATTTGTCTTTCTGTTGCTCCATCTGTCTACCTATCTACCTATCTACCTCTCTATCTATCTATCTGTCTGTCTGTCTGTCTATCTATCTATGTATCTGTCTATCTATCCATCTATCTATCCATCCATCTGTCTATCTATCTATCTATCTATCTAGCTATCTAGCTATCTAGCTATCTAGCTATCTAGCTATCTAGCTATCTATCTAGCTATCTAGCTATCTAGCTATCTATCTATCTATCTATCTATCTATCTGTCCATCTATCTATCCATCCATCCATCTATCTATCCATCTATCTATCCATCCATCCATCCATCTGTCTATCTATCTAGCTATCTAGCTATCTAGCTATCTATCTAGCTATCTATCTAGCTATCTAGCTATCTAGCTATCTATCTATCTAGCTATCTATCTATCTATCTATCGATCTATCTATCTATCTATCTCTCTACCTATCTATCTATTTATGTATCTATCTACCTATCTATCTATCTATCTATCCATCTATCTATCTATCTAGCTATCTGTCTGTCTGTCTGTCTGGCTGTCTGTCTATTTGCAAGTTTGAAAACGAAGCCATTCTGCGAGACTTCCTCAATTTTAGAACTTGACAAAGTCAAAAGCGAAGCAATTCTTCCAGACTTCCTCACCTTTTGAACTTGATAACGTCAAAAACGAAGCAATTCTGCGAGCCTTCCTCAATTTGTCAAGTTGGCAACATCAAAAACTAAGCAATTCTGCAAGACTTCCTTCAATAATGGAAAATTGAGTGCAGAGCTGACGGCCTCGTGCCAATGCGTTTTGCAATTTTCTACTCCATCTCTCTAAAGTATTGCGCCTGTCACGAGAAAGTGAGGCCAGGTCATACGAAGTGCTGCACCTGTCACGCAAAATCATCTTTGCAAAACTGAAGATCTCATGCTCCAAAATTCAACCCCTCTCAGGAAATCCCCGCCTTGATCTCCTAACACATCTAACTCATGTGTCTCTTGTACTGCGCCTGCCATGCGACATGCATCTGTCCAGATCCTCTTCAAATGTCCCACGACTGCCATCATTTTTGAAACTGCTACAAAACCTTCACGTTTTGCTCACGGGGCCCTTGTTTTTTTGACCCCCCACCTTGTTTTTTTGACCCCCCCCTTGTTTTTTTGACCCCCCACCTTGTTTTTTTGACCCCCTGTTTTTTAAACCCCCTAACCTTGTTTTTCTGACCCCCCACCTTGTTTTTTTTTGACCCCCTGACCTTGTTTTTTTGACCCCCCACCTTGTTTTTTTGACCCCCACCTTGTTTTTTTGATCCCCCACCTTGTTTCTTTGACCCCCCACCTTGCTTTTTTGACCCCCTGGATCTGCTTTCCGGACCCCATGAAATTCATTAAATTCCTTGGGATTGATATTTTGTTTCCGCGGCAGGTTTTGGATTTTTTTTGGTTCCTGGTTCTATGCTTTCTTGCTTCTCTGCTTTTCTGCTGTTCTGCCGTTCTGCTTTTCTGCTTCTTTGCTTCTCTGCGTTTCTGCTTGTCCGCCTTTTGCTTTTGCTGCTTCTCTGCTTGTCTACTTCTCTGCTTTTCTGCTTTTTGCGTTGCCTGCTTTTTGCTTTTCCTGCTTCTCTGCTTTTCATGCTTCTCTGCTTTACCGGCTTCTTTTCTTTTCTGCTTCTCAGCTTTTCTGCTTTTGTGCTTCTATGCCTTTCTACTTCTACTACTACTATTCTACTTTTTCTTTTCCCCAGTCATGCGTTTTTGCCGCTCTACTTCCTGCTCCTCTGCTCCTTTGCTTCTCTGCTTCCTGTCTTTACTGCCTATTTGTTTTCTTTCTTTCATTTTGCTTTATTCTGTCCTTTTTGTATCCTACATTAAACCCTAAAGACCCTAAAGAAACCCTAAAGCAACCTTAAATGAAACCTTAAAGAAACCGTAACCTTAAATGACACCATAAAGAAAACTTAAATCAAACCCTAAATGAAAACCTAAAGAAACCCTGAATGAAACCACTAATGAAATCCTCAAGAAACCAACATGAACGTGTGAAAATCTTGATATGAATTCCTGATAAGAAACCCCACGTAAAACCCTAGATTAAACCCCTAAATGAAAGAAAAAAAATCTAAACGACACTCCAAAAAACTCTGAATGAAACCCTACATGGAACCCAACCTGAAACCCTGAAGAACCCGTAAACGAAACCCTAAATGAAACACTAAAGAGACCTTAAATAAACCCTAAGAAACAAAAAAAACTTATATAAACCCTAAAGAAAACCCTGAATGAGCCCCTAAATGAAACCCTAAAGAGGCTCTAAATGAAACCCTGACTGAAACGCTAAATAAACTCACATGAACGTTTGAAAACCCTGATGAGAATTCCTGATAAGAAACCGTACATAAGACTCTAAATTAAACCCTAAATGAAACCTTAACGAATCCCTAAATCAAATCCTGCATGAAACCCTACAGAGACCCTAAATGAAACCCTAAAACATGTAAATCCTAGAGAAACCTAAAATGAAACCCTAAAGAATCCCTCAATGAAATCCTAAAGAACCCCTAATTGAAACCCTAATTCTTTTGCTTTATTCTCTCCTGTTTGTATCCAAAACAAAACCTTAAAGACCCTAGGTGAAACCTAAAGAATCCCTAAAGAATTCCTGAAAAGAACTCCTGATAAGAAACCCCTACATGAAACACTAGATGAACCCCAAAGAAACCATAAATTAACCTAAAGAAACCGCAAATGAAACCCTAACGAAACTTTGAATGAAACCCTAAATGGCATCCTAAAGAAATCTCAAGCGACACACTAAAAAACTCTGATTGAAACCCTAAATGGAACCCAAACTTACATCCTCAAGAACCCGTAAATGAAACCCTAAACGAGACACTAAAGAAACTGGAAATGACACCCCAAAGGAACCCTAAATAACACCCTGAAGAAACATTAAATGAAACCCTGAATCAAACCCTACATGGAACCCTAAAGAAACTCTGAATGAAACCCTTAATGAAGCCCAAAGAAACCCTGAATGAAACCCTAAATGAAACGTTAAAGAAACCCTAAAGAAACCCACATGAGCGATTGAGAATCTTGATAAGAAATCCTGATGAGAAACCCTTCATAAAACCGAAAATGAAACCCTAAAGAATCGCTAAATCAAACCCTACATGAAACCCGACAGAAACCCTAAATAAACCCGGAAAAAAAAACCTTAAGAGATGTAAATCTTAAAGAAACGCGAAACCCTAAAGAATCCCTACATGAATCCCTAATTCATTTGTTTTATTCTCTCTTGTTTGCATCCTAAATGAAACCTTAAAGACCCTAGGTGAAACCCAAAGAAACCCTGAAGAATTCCTGCTAAGAAACCCCTACATGAAACACTAAATGAACCCTAACGAAACCATAAATTGACCTAAAGAAACCACAATTGAAAGCCTAACGAAACTTTGAATGAAACCCTAAATGGCATCCTAAAGAGACCCTAGACGACACTCTAAAAAACCCTGAATGAAACCCTAAATGGAACCCAAACTGAAACCCTGAAGAAAACATAACCCTAAATGAAACACTAAAGAACCTCGAAATGAAACCCTAAAGAAAGCTTAAATGAAACCCTAAAGAAACCCTAAATGAAACCTTAAGTGAAGCCCTAAAAAAACGCTAAATGAAACCCTAAATGAAGCCCCAAAGAAACACTGAATGAAACCCTAAAGAAACCCTAAACCAAACCTACATGAAACCCTACAGAAACCCTAAATGAAACCCTAAAGAAATGTAAATCTTAAAGAAACCCTAAACGAAACCTTAAAGAATCACTAAATGACAACCTGAGTCTTTTGTGTGTGTGTATCCTCAATGAAACCCTAAAGACCCTAGGTGCAACCCAGAGAAAGCTTAAAGCCTTAAAGATATCCTGATAAGAAACCCCTACATGAAACCCTAAATGAACCCTAAAGAAACCATCAGTTAACCTCAAGAAACCACATATGAAACCCTAACGAAACTTTGAATGAGACCCTAAATGACATCCTAAAGAAACCCCAAGCGACACCCTAAAAAACTGTAGTTGAAACCCTTTAAACGGAACCCAAACTTAAATCCTCAAGAACCCGTAAACGAAACCCTAAATGAGACACTAAAGAAACCGTACATGAAACCCAAAAGAAACCCTCAAAAGATTTTAAAATCCCAAAGACACCCTGAATGAAACCCTAAAGAAACCTTTAAGAAACCCATATGAACGTTTGAAAACCTTGACAAGATTTCCTGATAAGAAACCATACACAAAACCCTAAATTGAACCCTGAAAAAAAACGTAAAGAATCTCTAAATCAAACCCTACATGAATCCCGACAGAAGCCCTAAAGAAACCCGGAAAAAAAAACCTTAAGAGATGTAAATCTTAAAGAAACGGGAAACCCTAAAGAATCCCAGAGAATCCCTACAAGAACCCCTAATTCTTTTGGTTTATTCTCTCCTGTTTGTATCCTAAATGAAACCTTAAAGACCCTAGGTGAAACCCAAAGAAACCCTGAAGAATTCCTGCTAAGAAACCCCTACATGAAACACTAAATGAACCCTAAAGAAACCATAAATTGACCTAAAGAAACCACAATTGAAAGCCTAACGAAACTTTGAGTGAAACCCTAAATGGCATCCCAAAGAAACCCTAGACGACACCCTAAAAAACCCTGAATGAAACCCTAAATGGAACCCAAACTGAAACCCTGAAGAAAACATAACCCTAAATGAAACACTAAAGAGCCTCTAAATGAAATTCAAAATGAAACCTTAAATGAAACCCTAAAGAAACACTAAATGAAACCCTAAATGAAGCCATAAAGAAACCCTGAATGAAACCCTACTGTAAATCAAACCTACATGAAACCCTACTGTTACAGAAACCCAAAATGAAACCCTAAATGAAACACTAAAGAAATGTTAATCTTAAAGAAACCCTAGACGAAACCCTAAAGAATCACTAAATGACAACCTGATTCTTGTGTGTGTGTTCTAAAGACCCTAGGTGCAACCCAAAGAAAGCTTAAAGCCTTAAAGATATCTTGATAAGAAACCCCTACATGAAACCCTAAATGAACCCTAAAGAAACCATCAGTTAACCTCAAGAGACCACATATGAAACCCTAACGAAACTTTGAATGAGACCCTAAATGACATCCTAAAGAAACCCCAAGCGACACCCTAAAAAACTCTGATTTAAACCCTTTAAATGGATGGAACCCAAACTTAAATCCTCAAGAACCCGTAAACGAAACCCTAAATGGGGAGAAGCATCAAAAAAAATAAAAATGTATCAAACAAAAAATATAAATGCATCAAAAAAAATGACCATAAAGAAAGGAGGGAAGGAGGAAAGGAGGGAAGGAGGAAAGGAGGGAAGGAAGGAAGAAGGGAAGGAGGGAAGGAGGGAAGGAAGGAAGGAGGGAAGGAGAAAAGGAGGGAAGGAGGAAAGGAGGGAAGGAGGGAAGGAGGGAAGGAGGAAAGGAGAAAAGGAGGGAAGGAAGGAAGGAAGGAAGGAAGGAAGGAAGGAAGGAAGGAAGGAAGGAAGGAAGGAAGGAAGGAAGGAAGGAAGGAAGGAAGGAAGGAAGAAAGGAAATAAGGAGGGAAGGAGGGAAGGAGGGAAGGAGGGAAGGAGGGAAGGAGGGAAGGACGAAAGGAAAGAAGGAAGAAAGGAGGGAAGGAGGAAAGGAGGGAAGGATGCAAGGAGGGAAGGAAGGAAGGAGGGAAGGAGGGAAGGAAGGAAGGAAGGAGGGAAGGAGGAAAGGAGGGAAGGAGGAAAGGAGGGAAGGAGGAAGGAGGGAAGGAGGGAAGGAGGGAAGGATGCAAGGGGGGAACCAAGGGGGGAACCAAGGGGGGAACCAAGGGAAGGATGGAAAGAAGGAAGGACGGAAGGAAGGACCATGTGTGCAGTCAACACTTGCAGCTTGCAGCCACCACGGGCAGCGTGCAAAGTGCTGCTTAGCTGCTAGAGCTGAGGGGTTTCCAAAACTATTTTCTGGCCTTGTTCGGGCCTCGTTTGGCATCATTTTTGGCCTCGTTCGGAACCCGTTGCAGAAATACTGAGTTGAGATGCAAGTCAGAGCCACATAGATTTGTGACCAAAACATTCCAAAACATACATGAACCATGCGCTCACATTTTGTTTTGAGACTTGTGCCTATGTGCTTCTCTCTTGGTACGCATTGCGGGGGAGGCGCACCCCCCCCACCCGCTTTTATTTTTAAACCGGTTCCCCTTGCTACCTACTATTCCTTTCTTTTTGCATAAGCATCATCGTTTATTTGGGTTATTTTCATCTTTGTTGATATCCATCGAGACCTCTGCCTATGTCATACTTGCAATATATCCATTGAGACTTGTGCCTATGTGCTTCTCTCTTGGTACGCATTGCGGGGGGAGGCGCTGCGCCCTCCCCCCTGCACCCCCCCACCCGCTTTTATTTTAAAACCGGTTCCCCTTGCTACCTACTATTCCTTTCTTTTTACATAAGCATCATCGTTTATTTGGGTTATTTTCATCTTTGTTGATATCCATCGAGACCTCTGCCTACGTGCTTCTTTCTTGATCTTTTCGTTCTTATTTGCAATATATCCATTGAGACTTGTGCCTATGTGCTTCTCTCTTGGTACGCATTGCGGGGGGAGGCGCTGCGCACTCCCCCCTGCAACTCCCCACCCGCTTTTATTTTAAAACCGGTTCCCCTTGCTACCTACTATTCCTTTCTTTTTGCATAAGCATCATCGTTTATTTGGGTTAATTTCATCTTTGTTGATATCCATCGAGACCTCTGCCTATGTGTTTCTTTCTTGATCTTCTCGTTCTTACTTGCAATATATCCATTGAGACTTGTGCCTATGTGCTTCTCTCTTGGTACGCATTGCGGGGGGAGGCGCTGCGCCCTCCCCCCTGCACCCCCCCACCCGCTTTTATTTTTAAACCGGTTCCCCTTGCTACCTACTATTCCTTTTTTTTGCATAAGCATCATCGTTTATTTGGGTTAATTTCATCTTTGTTGATATCCATCGAGACTTGTGCCTATGTGCTTCTTTCTTGATCTTCTCGTTCTTACTTGCAATATATCCATTGAGACTTGTGCCTATGTGCTTCTCTCTTGGTACGCATTGCGGGGGGAGGCGCTGCGCCCTCCCCCCTGCACCCCCCCACCCGGTTTTATTTTTAAACCGGTTCCCCTTGCTATACCTACTATTCCTTTCTTTTTGCATAAGCATCATCGTTTATTTGGGTTAATTTCATCTTTGCTGATATCCATCGAGACTTGTGCCTATGTGCTTCTTTCTTGATCTTGTCGTTCTTACTTGCAATATATCCATTGAGACTTGTGCCTATGTGCTTCTCTCTTGGTACGCATTGCGGGGGGAGGCGCTGCGCCCTCCCCCCTGCACCCCCCCACCCGCTTTTATTTTTAAACCGGTTCCCCTTGCTACCTACTATTCCTTTTTTTTTGCATAAGCATCATCGTTTATTTGGGTTAATTTCATCTTTGTTGATATCCATCGAGACTTGTGCCTATGTGCTTCTTTCTTGATCTTCTCGTTCTTGCTTGCAATATATCCATTGAGACTTGTGCCTATGTGCTTCTCTCTTGGTACGCATTGCGGGGGGAGGCGCTGCGCCCTCCCCCCTGCACCCCCCCACCCGCTTTTATTTTTTTGACCGCTCCCTTTGTTACCTACTCTCTCTCCTGGGTCCGTATTGCGGGGGGAGGCGCTGCGCCCTCCCCCCTGCACCCCACCACCCGCTTTCATTTTTTGCTCGGCTCCCCTTGCTACCTACTCTCACTCCCTTTTTTGCAAAACATTGTTTCTTTGGGTTCATCTGTATCAATATCCACCGAGACTTTTGCTTACGTACTTCTTGCTGAGTACGCATTGCGGGGGGAGGCGCTGCGCCCTCCCCCCTGCACCCCCCCACCCGCTTTTATTTTTAAACCGGTTCCCCTTGCTACCTACTATTCCTTTCTTTTTACAGAAGCATCATCGTTTATTTGGGTTAATTTCATCTTTGTTGATATCCATCGAGACCTCTGCCTATGTGCTTCTTTGAAAGACCCTTGGTGAAATCTAAAGAAACCCTAAAGAATTCCTGATAAGAACTCCTGATAAGAAACCCCTACATGAAACACTAGATGAACCCTAAAGAAGCCATAAATTGACCTAAAGCAATGAATGAAACCCTAACGAAAGATTGAATGAAACCCTAAATGAAATCTTAAAGAAACCCCAAGCGACACCCTTAAAAATTCTGATTGAAACCCTAAATGAAGCCCTAAAGAAACCCTGAATGAAACCCTAAATGAAACCCTAAAGAAACCTTAAAGAAACCCACATGAACGTTTGAAAACCTTGACAAGATTTCCTGAAAAGAAACCATTTTTAAAACCTACATAAAACCCTAGATGAAACCCTAAAGAATACCAAAATCAAACCCTACATGAAACCCGACAGAAACCCCAAATGAAACCCTAAAGAAATGTAAATCTTAAAGAAAAAACAAGGTGGGGGGTCAACAAGACAAGGTGGGGGGTCAAAAAAACAAGGTGGGGGGTCAACAAAAACAAGGTGGGGGGTCAAAAAAACAAGGTGGGGGGTCAAAAAAACAAGGGGGGGTCAAAAAAACACGGTGGGGGGTCAAAAAAACAAGGTGCCCTTTGCTCACTTTTGACAAGGTGCACAATCCCTTGTGCCTACCAGGCAAAACGACATCTGAACGTCCAAAAGTGCTCCGTACCCCTCAGTTTTTTTTTTCACTTTTGACTTTGAAATGTGCTTCGCGCCACAACGGCGTGCACTTTTTAAACATCTCAACTTCCAAAAGTGCTCCGAACGTGGGGTTATTTTTTTTTTTGCGTTTTCACTTGCAAATGTGCTTCACGCCACAACGGCGTGCAAGTTTTCATCTCTCATCTGGCCACATGGCTCCACACCCGTCGCTTTAGCGAGCCTACTTTTCGACCCTCCGGAGCCACAAATCATTGGAAAAACACAGTGTTTCGCGACTTTGCTACCTTTTCGCGCACCTGGATCTTCTTTCTTCTGACTGTCTCTTCTTTGATCTTCTTTCTTCTTCTATTCTCTTCTCTGACTCTTCCCATCTCTGCTTTTCATCTGTCCATATTGCCGGAAGTTTGACTTCTAAACATCCTTCGATAATTATAATTATGTTTTTACTTGTGTTTCACTTAATCTTGTTGTATATGTAGATTTATTTGTACACATATCCAAGTTTGTGTCACGTTGGAGTTGGAACCCCAGCTTGAAAGGCGGACCATCCCCTTCTTGTGCAAGTCTTTTTGTTGACGATAGCACAGCATAAACGGCACCCAACGAGTGCCCGCATTTTGAAGATTTCCCCACCGCCAGGTCTGCGGAACTAATAAGAAACAAAAAAAGCGCATGAAGAAGATTGACAAAGGGGGGGAGCGGCCGAACCCGGAACTGGGAACACACACACATACATGCATGCATGCATGCACACACATACATCATACATACATCGTACATACATGCATACATACATGCATGCATACATACATACATACGTACGTACGTACGTACCTACGTACATACATACATACATACATACATATATATA
>CAMXCT020003756.1:0-12195 GCA_947184155.2 Cladocopium goreaui
TTTTAAGGCCTGGCCAAAACGTGCCATGTAGCAGTTTCGAAGCCCAATAGAAACAGTTTGTAGGGCCTATGGGGAGGTACGATGGCAAAGCAAGCGGAGGGTTGCGCGGTGCTGAGGCTTTCGAAAGCTGCTGCGGGACTTTTGAAGGTTTTAAGGCCTGGCCAAAACGTGCCATGTAGCAGTTTCGAAGCCCAATAGAAACAGTTTGTAGGGCCTATGGGGAGGTACGATGGCAAAGCAAGCGGAGGGTTGTGCGGTGCTGAGGTTTGAAAGCTGCTGCGGGGCCTTTTGAGGGTTTTATTTTAAGGCCGGCCAAAACGTGCCCATGTAGCAGTTTCGAAAGCCCAATAGAAACAGTTTGTAGGGCCTATGGGGAGGTACGATGGCAAAGCAAGCGGAGGGTTGTGCGGTGCTGAGGCTTTCGAAAGCTGCTGCGGGACTTTTGAGGGTTTTAAGGCCTGGCCAAAGCGTGCCATGTAGCAGTTTCGAAGCCCAATAGAAACAGTTTGAAGGGCTTATGGGGAGGTACGATGGCAAAGCAAGCGGAGGGTTGTGCGGTGCTGAGGCTTTCGAAAGCTGCTGCGGGGCTTTTGGGGCTTTTAAGGCCTGGCCAAAACGTGCCATGTAGCAGTTTCGAAGCCCAATAGAAACAGTTTGAAGGGCCTATGGGGAGGTACGATGGCAAAGCAAGCGGAGGGTGGCGGTGCTGAGGCTTTCGAAAGCTGCTGCGACGTTGAGGGTTTTAAGGCCTGGCCAAAACGTGCCATGTAGCAGTTTCGAGCCCAATAGAAACAGTTGAAGGGCTTATGGGGAGGTACGATGGCCAAAGGCAAGCGGAAGGGTTGTGGGGTGCTGAGGCTTTCGAAAGCTGCTCTGCGGGCACTTTTGCGGGTTTTAAGGCCTGGCCAAAAACGTGCCATGAGCAGTTTCGAAGCCCAATTGAGAAACAGTTGAAGGGCCTGTGGGAGGTGGAGTGTGAGGAGGTACGAGGCAAAGAAACGCGGAGGGTTGGGCGGTGCTGAGGCTTTCGAAAGCTTTGATGCGGGACTTTTGAGGGTTTAAGGGCCTGGCCAAAAACGTGCCATGTAGCAGTTTGAAGGCCAATAGAAACAGTTTGAAGGGCTTTATGGGGAGGTAAGATGGCAAAGCAAGCGGAGGGTTGTGCGGTGTGCTGAGGCTTTCGAAAGCTGCTGCGGGGCTTTTGAAGGTTTTAAGGCCTGGCCAAAACTGCCATGTAGCAGTTCAAGCCCAATAGAAAAACAGTTTGTAGGGCCTATGGGGAGGTACGATGGCAAAGCAAGCGGAGGGTTGTGCGGTGCTGAGGCTTTCGAAAGCTGCTGCGGGACTTTTGAGGGTTTTAAGGCCTGGCCAAAGCGTGCCATGTAGCAGTTTCGAAGCCCAATAGAAACAGTTTGAAGGGCTTATGGGGAGGTACGATGGCAAAGCAAGCGGAGGGTTGTGCGGTGCTGAGGCTTTCGAAAGCTGCTGCGGGGCTTTTGGGGCTTTTAAGGCCTGGCCAAAACGTGCCATGTAGCAGTTTCGAAGCCCAATAGAAACAGTTTGAAGGGCCTATGGGGAGGTACGATGGCAAAGCAAGCGGCTTCGAAGCCCAATAGAAACAGTTTGAAGGGCCTATGGGGAGGTACGATGGCAAAGCAAGCGGAGGGTTGTGCGGTGCTGAGGCTTCCCAAAAGAAACAGTTTGTACCTCCGATGGGGAGGTACGATGGCAAAGCAAGCGGAGGGTTGTGCGATGGCAAGTGGTGCTGGTTTGGAGGGTTTTGGAATTGCGGAAAGCATACAATATGCCATGGCAATGGCAAAGCCGGCACGAGCCATGCTGCACACCTACGGTGATCCCGGGCGCCGCCCCGCCTAGGCCAAGGCTAGGCAGGGGTCGGCGGATAAAACTCTAAATGATACAAATACAGTGTGTATATATATATATACATGCATGTGTAACACCGGGACATATCTGGATAAAATCAAGAAACATGCAAGGCTGTCATAGTCCATTGGATGTCCCAGTGGAAGATCAACCTCCGTTTCAACCATCTGAAGGGTTAAGTTGACTCAAAACGATACCGTTATTTCAACAAAAGCAACATGGTGGTTTAATGGTGGTTTAATGGGATTTAATGGGATTTTATGGTGGTTTGGTTTAATGGGATTCAATGGGGTTTAATGGGAGCTACCCTCTGGTAAACGTTTACATAACGAACTGGAAAGATCCACCATGTTGAGTGGGTAAATCAACTATTTCGACTGGGCCATGGCTTCAATAGTTATGTAACAAACTACCAGAGAGTATAAAGAACCATCATTTTGATGGTGGTTTCACATTACAACGTTGGGTATAGAACTGCACAATCGCTTACTATCCGAGGCCCATGACAGCAGTGGACCTAACCTTCTACCCTTGTCGTGTAGTAGCACCCCTGTCGCCGCAGATGACTGGCAATACGCCTTCCAGATCCTTTCCAACATGGAAGAGCTTCAGGTCCAAACAGAGGCAGGTTTAGCTGGGTGAACCCTGGGTCAAGTTAAGTTGGGTCAATTCATGGGTATGGTATGGTTAAGTTGCAGCCAATGGAGGAATATAGCCATCCTACTGCACTTTCTGGGAGCTTCGCTGATGTTTCGGCATCGACGATCGCTGAATTTCGCGAAGTTAGATCAACTGGCTGGGACCTGATTTCAACAACTTGCAAAATGTCAACCCTGGATGAGACTAAACCATGTTTTTTTTGGGGGGTACTCCTCCAATGGTCATTTCATCTGATACAGATTTTTTATGGTACCCTGCCTTTTTTCAACAGCCTACAGCCGTATTCTTGGCGAATTTCACGGTGGGATGCCTGGGGACTTTTTCCGTGGGAGCTTTCTGGCCGGATGCCGAATTTCATGAATTTGATGATCTAAACTTGGGGATTTAAGGCAACAAACATACCCTCTGGTAATTTGTTACATCGCTATTGAAAATGGCCCAGTCGAAATAGTTGATTCATCCACGAACTAAATGGTGACTTTTCATAGTTATGTAAACGTTTACCAGAGAGTATGTGAATTCTGAATAGAATTGGAAGTAATTTATCAGAATTTACTAGGGTTTATGGAGAGTAGCACATTTCATTGATGGGATTTTCAATAAACTTACCAGCTGGTAATGACTGTTACATAGCCATGTAAAATTGGCCATGAAAGTAGATGATTTACATTGATTTGCCGATTGTGTCCACTAGCATTTTCCATGGCTAGATTACCACAGGCATCCACAGGCGAATTTCATGCTTGTCTTGCCCTCTTAACATAGCTATGGAACATGGTCCATTTATAGATAATGTCAAGTGAGGATTAATAATCCTCTCCCGATTAATCAGCCACCATTGCCCCCCCCCAAAAAATGTAATTTAAAAACAGGTGGTCCCCTCAGATTAATAAACCGGTGTTGGCATTAATCTGGACTAGATACCCATTGGAAATGGTGATTCCCCACAGCAAACAACAGGCTACATCCCTCAGTGTGGCATTGGGCGTTTGCGAGCGCGCGGGCAATTGGGATGCTTGGTTTAAATTCCCGGGGTTGATATACACATGTCCATCCATCCATCCATCCATCCATCCATCCAAACATACATGCATGCATACATGTATTAAACAAAAACATACATGCATACATGCATACATTCATTAAAAAACAAAAACAAAAACAAAAACATATATACATACATGCATACATGCATACATACATACAGACAGACGGACAGTCAGACGGACAGTCAGACAGACAGTCAGACAGACAGACAGACAGTCATACATACATACATACATACATGCATACATACATACAGACAGACGGACAGTCAGACGGACAGTCAGACAGACAGACAGTCAGACAGACAGACAGACAGTCATACATACATACATACATACATACATACATACATACATACATACATACATACATACATACATACATACATACATACATACATACATACATACATACATACATACATACATACATACATACATACATACATACATACTACATACATACATACATACATACATACATACATACATACATACATACATACATACATACATACATACATACATACATACATACATACATACATACATACATACATACATACATACATACATACTGTGAACGGATGTACTGCATAGTATATACGTATATATATACACGTATAAATAACTATATTAATACATAGTACATTTATATAAACTATTTTAGGTATAGAATGAATAAATATAATGTATACTATGATCTGTATATAACACATATGTGCAGTGTCTCCGCATATGATATTTGTGCCGGATAGGATGATGCGTACAATCTGTATACGCGTACATAGTGGCACGATGTCATACACCACATGTTGGCAGAGATCCCGTCGGTATGTATATGTCATTGTGCTTGGGCTGCTGATGAAAATAGAAAAAGTTCTACTTGCTGACGTATGCCGGAAAAAACAGTCACAATGGCACATTGACAGTATCTAGACAACGCAGTATACATAGTTTCTGGCCGATCCAAGATTTTGATCAATGGGAGATCTCCAGGATCCAACAGATGGAGGTACGTAAACGTGATATTCCCCTTAAATTTAGGCCTTATTTTTCGGCCTTATATATGGTAGGTACCTCCGTCCTCAATCGGTTCCTGAAATGGTCATTGACACTTGTTCATCGCATCAGGAAGCATCTTTGGATCTCTTCGACCTGAGCATTTTGAGGCAGGGATGGTACCCATGACACAGGTTGGGGGGGTGTTTCAACCCAATAGGCCTAGAAATGGCTCTGTTTAGTCCAAAACCAAAACCACTTTCGGCACTACACTAGATGTTTGAAATTCAAATCCTTTCAAAGTTTGAAGACAAGCACACTTACATACCGAGTTTCTTTTTTTGATGTGAACACATCAATCTCTATACTGTATGTGGCTGATGTTCTGATACACCTTGTTTGTGTGGTCATTTCTTCCCTTGCAACATCTAGACATACACTGTCACACAACATGTTGAACTTGTTTGATGACACTGCTTACCAAGTTTCCAGTTCCAAAGGAACGCGATATCTACACATACACTATGTCTCACAAGTGTACCTTGTGAGGGGTCAGAAATTGACGAGTTCCTGTTTCCAACTGCCTACACATCCAATATTCACTGGTATTGCATGGAGCTCATACAGACATGTATTGGATGGGGCTCCACAGATGTCGTATGTAGCACACACAGTAGTCCATAGCCACAGCCATAGCTAGATCCTTCATGTAGAATATGATATCCCCCCGAAAGAAGGAAACCTAAAAGCTAACTGAAATAGTGACAAAATACTATTCTACCAATATGTTTTTTGGGGTTTGCTATGCAATGATACCGTATTCTGATGTATTCTGTAGATTTTAATAATATCCAACAAGATTTCTGTCTTCCTATATTCAAATAAAATGGAATTATATGATATGTGTATATATGCTGACAGACATAGATATACTAATAGAGCTTATAATATACTCCTAATTTCATATATAATCTCATCTAGATACTGATGAATATATAATTTCACATATATAATTAATACAATATATTTGCAGACTAATATGTATATCATTGTATATCTACCAACAGATTAAAGATATATCTAAGGTATATCTATAGTCATCCAGTGACTTCAGGCGCTTGAAGTCCGACTTGGTCTCTTTCAACGGCCTGCTGAGTGCCTTGTGCAATGGCCAAGCCCTCCGCCCGGCCGTGGGACTCGTGAGGCGACAAAACCTGGGGAACATGGGGGGAAATCCGGGAAATCATGGTACCAATGTGGTTATTTAATATAGGTAAACCGTCTATTTCTATGGAAAATATCACCATGCTATCAATGGAACATCACCATTTATTCCCCACCTGCCAGGGGGGGGGTGGGGGGGGGGGGGGGGGGGGTGTGGGGGGGGGGGGGGGGGAGGGGGGGTGGGTTGAGGTTGTTAGATTTTATGTCAGTTGCCTCCTCCTCCTCCTTCTCCTCCTTCTCCTCCTTCTCCTCCTCCTCCTCCGCCTCCTCCTGCCTCGTCCTCCTCTCCTCCTCCTCGTCCTCCTCGTCGTCCTCGTCGTCCTCGTCGTCCTCGTCGTCCTCGTCGTCCTTGCTCAACTGCGACCCGCGATCCACAGTGTTCTCTGCCGGACCTCAACCACGACCATCCACGCCCAGTGTTCCCTGCCGGACCTCAACCACGACCATCCTCGCCCAGTGTTCCCTGCCGGACCTCAACCACGACCATCCACGCTCAGTGTTCCCTGCCGGACCTCAACCACGACCATCCTCGCCCAGTGTTCCCTGCCGGACCTCAACCACGACCATCCACGCCCAGTGTTCCCTGCCGGACCTCAACCGCAAGTATCCACGCCAAGTGTTCCCTGCCGGACCTCATGTAGGAAGATATGGGACAAAGAATGTGCAGAAGAAAGTTAGAAAGAATGTCAGAAAGAATGTCAGAAGATATGCCAGAAGATATGCCAGAGGATATGCCAGATAGAATGCCAGATAATATGCCAGAAGATATGCCAGATAGAATGCCAGAAGATTTGCCAGATAGAATGCCAGAAAATATGCCAGAAGATATGCCAGATAGATATGTCAGAAGATATGCCAGAAGATATGTCAGAATATATGCCAGAAGATATGTCAGATAGAATGCCAGAAGATATGTCAGAATATATGCCAGAAGATATGCCAGATAGAATGCCAGAAGATATGTCAGATAGAATGCCAGAAGATATGCCAGAAAGAATGCCAGAAGAATTGCCAGATAGAATGCCAGAAGATATGCCAGAAGATATGCCAGATCATATGCCAGAAGATATGCCAGATAGAATGTCAAATAGAATGTCAGAAGATATGTCAGATAGAATGCCAGAAGATTTGCCAGTAAGAAAATGTATAAATGTCATGGTGGGGATCACACGAAGTAAAGTAATTTTTGAGATAGCCATGGAAAGATCCACCATGCTATTAAGAACGGTAAACCATCTATTTCTATGGGCCATCTATACCATGGCTATGTTGAATAACCAGCTGGTATGCGGAGGGAGATATCACAACAACCACGAGGGATTCAACCATAGTGAACCCAACGATTGGATGTTTAACCTACATGGATCAACAAAAAGCAATTGGGATGTAGTGTATGGCTTAGTATATGCTAATAAGATCTAATAAGATCTTTCTGAACGATTTGTTGTTTTGGGATGGCTCCCACATATACCAACTGTACTAGTTGTCTCAAATTTCGGATCCCCCCGAAATCCTTGGGCTTACCACCAGTTTTTCCGTTCACATAGCCATAATTAGGGGCCCATCATCCATCGACAAAGCCGTATGGCCCGCTTTTCACACTCATGAGATCACCTGCTATTGAAAAACTCCATGTGAATCCCATTGACCCTCCGTTTCATCATGTTTTACCATCTGGTTATTTAACAAAGCCATGGAAAATGGCCCATTTATAGATGATTTTCCCAGCTAGAAACCTCCATTTATAAGGGATTTTCCATGGCTATGTTAGTCATAACCAGATGGTATCATGTTTTTTCATGTTTTATCCCCGAGAATGCCAGACCGAAGGACCGAAGCCGCAGGCAGATGAGAGACGTCAGCGTCCAAGCCGACCTCTTCAGCTTCAATGGTTTGATCTCCGCCTACGTTCAACGGAGGCGCTGCGATTAAACTGACGGGACCAAATGATGAATAGATCCAGTACAGTACTACACCAGACATCACATATATCTTTTTTTAATGGTGATTTTATCATTAAAGAAGGGAGACATGATTGAAGTCGAAGTCCAACTTTCCACATTTTCAAAACAAACTCAAATCCATGATTCAATGGTTAGATTAGATATGGTTGAACACCTATTCTTTTAAGATTAAACCAGTTGAATCCACCATTTTTCATGCTGAAAAATCATACCCAAGAATTTCTTGGTTGAAATATACATGGTTTATATCCCATACATTTTTCATATCCACCCTGTTTCATTAATGGTTAAATCAACTTAAATCCCTATAGTTTTATGGTCATTCATAGGGATTTCCCCATAGAAGACCTATTTTTTATCCCATGTTTTTCAGTTCATGGGTTTTTTATGGGTTTGACCTCTGGTAAACCATCATAGCGAACTGGAAAATCACCATCATTATTAGGTAAATCAACTATAAGTGGGCCCTTTTCAAGTGCTATGTAACAAATTACCAGAGGGTAAATCCCATTAGATCACCATTCAGCCACCATAAAATCACCAATTTTCCATGGGTTTTGATGGGTTTAAATCAACATAACTATGGAAAATCACCATTTTTAATGGAAAACTCACTATTTCTATGGCAATTTCCAAGTTCGCAAACTGGTAGTTGACCAGGCCGGGTAATCAACAAAATCCATGGCTTTTTTCCATGGCGATTCCCCCCAAAATCGCCGAGCGCTCGACAGGTCCTGGCACCTTGGCCTTCAGCAGCTGCAGGTGTTGCGCCAGTGCGGCGGGAGCGGCGACGCGGTGTCCAAGCGCGCGCTGCTGCGGGCAGGTGCCCAGGATCCAACGGATATGGCTTCGATCATGGTGGGATTTTTCATGATTTTTCCACATCTTTGAAGTCTTTGAAGCCCCAAAAAAATGGCAATGGTGATGGTGATGGTGATGATGATGGTGATGGTGATGATGATGATGATGATGATGACGATGACGATGACGAACGTGATTTTTATGATTTTCCATATATTGGGAATGTCATCATCTCAAGTGATGAACTCATATTTTTCAGAGTAGTTTTTCAGAGGGGTAGGTATACCACCAACCAGGAAGTCTTTGAAGCCCTAAATTTGGCCATGGTCATGTATTTTCATGGGAAAATAATGACTAAGCATGATTTTCAGCAGGATTAAGCTATGTTTGGTAAATTCTGAGTGGGATGAATCAATGGGTTTATTTCAATCATCAACCTTCCGAACCACAAGTTGGATATTCTCAACAGCAGGTTCCAGCTTGGAAGCCTCGAACCCTGGCGCCTGCTGTTGGGTAGAAAACCTTGGCCGTAATTTTGTCCCAATATATCTCAACATTTGCCAATACCCTCTGGTGAACTAACATAGGAATGGAAAATTACCATTTTCAATGGGAAAATCCACTATAAATGGCCATTTTCAATTGCTATGTTAGTTCACCAGAGGGTATATCCAATGAACTTAAGACTTAGACTGAAGGTTCAACTTGACTGGTTGTTTTTTCATGTTTTTGCTCACAGCGTTGGCTCTATAGGCTAGGCGTCTCAGCATAGACAGACAGAGGTTCGGTGCAGTTTTCCGTCTAGAAACTGGAATGGTGTTCACAGTGTTCACTGGTTGCTGTCACGCTTTGCTATCAGCTTTTGCTCCTAGGGATACCACCTGGGCTTGTTGATAGTTTTAATTAACGTCGCTTTTTTGTTCCCCAAAAAAAAACAAAAAATGTCAGCCCTGGTCGTGGAGGTTTGGACCTTCCTTGGCCATTGAGTTTCCACCTTCTGGCCACTTAGACAATTTTTATGTCCGTCTGCTGCTGGATTTTTTGCCAACATTTACCCCACTTGGGGGTGTGGGCCCTACTTAGTAAATCAGTTATACCCCCATATATATATATAGCTATATATTTATAATTATATATATATGTGGAATATCCCCTAATATATGGGATGAAATATGGGTTGTATATGAATTTTAAACCACCTACTAAGTGGGATGCACATGCAAGCATGAATGATCCAAATGTATTTCAATGGGCCATGGGATTTAGCTACTTGTAACTGGTTAGTAAGCGGGTTGGCAGCATCCACATCCCTCAATGGGTTAAATCCCCATCCCCGGTTCATGATAAATCACCTCCATTCTATGGTCCGAAATATGAATAAATTCCCCAGCAAAACATGGTTTATGGCATTATGGGGGCTGTTTTCCATATGGGGGAAGGGATTCTGAAGGGACGGCTTCAAATTGATCAATAATCTTGGATGATTTAGCGATTTGGATCGTAGGCCTAGTAGGATCCTTTGGTTGTAAATCATCCCCTTATCATAAAATATCATATATCATAATATTATATTCTACTATATCATATTATGTATCATATTACTTATCATATTGTATATGATTTCAAATTCTAAAGGGACAGCATGACTTGAGTACCATCTATGGTGAACTCTCAGGCTTTTCTGTAACTGTCCGTCGGAGCTGAGGAGCTGATTCTTTTTCACTGCTGCGGCGAAAAAGAGTTACACCTTCCAATACACGAACATATCCCACACAGGATTGGATATGATACATTATTATACTTCAATGCTCAATATGATCATTCTTGTTGCTGAAAATCATGTTGAGTTCTTGTATAGAAAAGATAATGAAATTTATAATATATATATATAAGTAAATATGATGATATACATTATACTATCTAAAATAGTATATTAGTATATGATAATATATTATATGATATACTATTTTTGATATATTACACTATATATAATATGATATAGTAGAACATAATATTATATGATATATAATATAATTTACAATAATATACACTATTTAATGCACATATTGAATAGAGTCTTTAACATACAATATATGACACAATACTGAACATATTATAATATCTAAAATACTATATAATATGATATCCAAAATAATAGTTGATATACAAAATATCTAGTATAATGTCTCATATAATATCTGATACAATATACATATATATATAGGTGTTCTTTTCTGGTCCAAGGACGAGATGAAGGACCCCTCTGTGCTGGCCCTCCATCATGCCAGTAGCAGCTGCGGTGCCAGCGCGGCACCGGCGCGCTTGCCGTGGATTTTGGAGCCTTGGTTACCTTAAATGAAGCCCCTGCAGGCCGGTACCCCAAGATAGCTGAGGAAACCCTAGGAAACCATAGGAAAATTGGGATTTCATGGGATTTATAGCTGATTTTTATGATGGCTAAATTTGTTTATAACTCCAGTAAATAGGCTTTATGGTGACCATATGGTGGTTACATCTATACGTATATAATGGATATTATCAACCAACGTATATCGGGGGTTGCTATTCTGTGTTGATTATACCATCTAATGCATTTGGTATGAGCACAGTCCATCAACCCGGAACTCCGTTCTCCACCAGCCAGTTGGGACGACGTGGAGGGTTTCAAAGACTGCTCTTTTAGGTTGGCCATGGATTTTGGGGGAGCTAAGTATCCAGGGAAGATGGCATCCTGTTCAATTGGGAGCAAAGGTTCAGCCAACGCGCAAATTTGAATCAATGGTGTGTAGGCTCGGCTACAGTAATCATCTAGAACTGGGGATCTATCGAACCAACAAATATTGGATGGAATGGGACCTAACTAATATTGATATGATATGATTGGGTAAGCATGAAGCAAAATGAGGATATTTGTTCAGAAACACTGGGATATGATCATCGGATATGCTTTGAATTAACAGGATATGCAATCAATCAAACGTACCAGTAGTACCGCACAAGGCGGTGGCGGAAGTTTCAAAAATAGGAAACCTATAGGAGAGCTTGGTTGTTGTGAATGAGGGATGGCAGAGGGAAGCCACTGATGGACCGAAAGGTGCTTGAGGTCTCCTCTCTTTCTCTCTCTCTTTCTCTGACTATCTACTTACCTACCAGCCTATCTTCTATGTATCTATCTATCTATCGATCTATCTATCTCTCTCTTTCTCTCTTTCATCTAATTACCTATCTACCTATCTATCTATCTCTCTCTCTCTCTCTGTGTCTTTCATCTGCCTATCTGTCCTAGTGTCTACCTGTCTGACATCTATCTATCTATCTATCTAATCTAATCGAGTCTAGTCTAATCTATCTAATCTGACTATCTATCTATCTATCTATCTCTCCATCTATCGATCTATTGTTGTTGTAGTTGTAGTTGTTGTGGTTGGTGTTGTTGTTGTTGTTGTTGTTGCTGTTGCTGTTGTCGTCGAGGTTAGGGTAGTTAAGTTAGTGAAGTTAGTTAAGTTAATCCAGTGTCTACTTTTTCTACTTTTTCGACATCTTCACGTCCAAAAAGGCTCAAAACCCTCAGTTTTTTACACTTTTAACTTCGAAATGTGCTTCGCGCCACA
>CAMXCT020003756.1:17295-55034 GCA_947184155.2 Cladocopium goreaui
GGTATGTAGGTATGTAGGCATGTATGTATGTATGTATGTATGTATGTATGTATATATGTATGTTTGTATCCATGTATGTATGTGTGTATGTATGTATGCCTTTATCTTTATATTTATATATATATATATCTGTCTGTTTGTATTTGCATAGATGTATGTCTGTCTGTCTGTCTGTCTGCATGCATGACTGCATAGATGTATGCCTGCCTGTCTGTCTGTATGTATGTCTGCATAGATGTATGTACACATATTTGTATGAATGTCTATCTGTCTGTCTGTATGTGTGCCTCCATAGATGTATGTATGTCTGTCTGTCTGTCTTTCTGTCTGTGTGTATGTTTGCATTGATATTTGCATGTAAGTATGGATGTACGAATGTATCTATGCGCGTAACTCTATATATGAATGTATGTATGAATGTAATGTAATGTAATGTAATGTAATTTAATGTAATGTAATGTAATGCATGTATGTATGTAATGTATGTAATGTATGTAATGTATGTAATGTATGTAATGTATGTAATGTATGTAATGTATGTAATGTGTGTATGTATGTATGTATGTATGTATGTATGTATGTAGGAATGCAATGGAGGCAGAAAATGCAGCGCAGAGGAGCATGCAAATCGTGTCCTACAATCCCACAGCTAGCAGGGAATGATACATGTAACCCATGCAGCAGGTGACATCTAGAAGGCCTCTAAGATGCCTTCTGCTTCTAAGAGCTTCTAAGTGGCAAAGCCTTCATGTTCAGCTTCTAAGAAGGCCACCTAGAATCCATCCAGTAACGCCCCCCCACCAATCAGCCCCTCACAGTTGTCTCAGTCATTATGGCTTATTCATCTAATTACGTACGTGTGACCCCCGATCGTTCCCATTCTCGGGATGATCCGCCCATGTGGAGCAACCCACATCCTGCTCCACAACGCAATCCTCAGTATCAAGACTCATGGCATGACGTTCCACCGCTCCGGCAACTTCGCCGAGTACTGATCATCGTCAACTTAGAGCAGATTCGGACCCTTGTGAATGCACATCATTGTGATGCCATGGAGGCAACGACCTGCCGTGAATTGCCTTCACTTGGCCGACTGGAAGAATATGCATTGTTCACTTACAGCATCCTGGTCCATCCGGCCCAAACTCAGACTCTCACGGTAGACATCCTACTGTACTACATCAGCCAGCACATTACATACACCTGGGACTATTACCTGGAACCTTCTTCCATGGATCTTCGATGGCAAGATAGCACCGGCGACACCTTCGTCCTTCGCAATGGACAGATCCTGAGTGACCTTCTACGTGAACACCGTCCTCATTGGACTGAAGGCCAAGAATTTGGCATCTTGCTGCCTAATGAAATTCGTGCTTTTGACGGGTTCGCTCATTGCAAAGCAATGATGCTCCCTTTATTTGCACAAAAGGAAAAATTTTGTCTTGGACAAGATTAGGCAGTTTCCCCCTTTTTCCCTATCTGGGAATGTTGACTTCTTCACTTCAACACCTCTTGGAAAACTCTGAACGCAAATCAGTGTCTCAAACCCTGTTAGTTATTTTTTCAAGTGTCTTGGATCCTGGAAGAAATTTGATCTGTGACTTCGTAAGAGTTTTAATACACAAATTGGTTGTGTAACTTATTTGAAGATGTTTGTGAAACAAATGAATCTTCTGATGTCACATGTATATTTAGAAAACATGTGAATCCTTTTTCGACCGTGCTCGCCTCAAGAAAGGGAGGGTGAGGAGGGAGCCTCTTGCACTTTTAGGTGCGAGTTGTAGCATGGGGGGTCGTAGTTGATGCCATGGATGTGCCTGAGTCTGGAGCTGATCTAAGTAGCTGGACACTGGTTACAGGTCATGTTTTTGGAAGCGTTTCTGAACATGCTGGATCAATGTATGAACCTTCAATTGCTTCTGATTTTTCAGGGTTTTTGCCGGTATTTACAACAGACGGTTGCAAGCCTGTGGCAGTGGATTATGACGCTGACAGAGTTGTTCAGTCGGCTTGGAAATCGTTGCCAAACATCGAGCTGGAACCTCACTGGGAATCAGATTTTTGGACAAGGTTTTTTGACCCCAATACTACAGCGTTGGATATGATGACCAAAGGTATCAAACGTCCTATGCCTGTACCTGATGCTTCAACAACAATCGAATGCACTGAAGTTGAGGTTGAACGTAGAATAGCTACGAAACAAACTGTTGAGGTGAAGAATTTCTTGCAACACATCAGGGACATACCTGAGCGAACCTGGAGGGAAGAACGTGAAGCCCAATGGGAGGTGGCCATTAGGCGTTGGGTTGCCTTGATTGAGACTTGGGAAGCTTCGGAAATTCCACTTGCAGTTTCAATTCAGAGCAAGGACAGTTTTCAGGAGAAAGCTCAGATTTTGGTAGATGTGTTTTACAACAAAGCGCCTCAGACAATCTTGAAGAGATGCAACAGTCTGGCAAAGCTATGTGGCCTTTTGAGACAGAAGGGTTTGCCATTTCCTTGCAATGAGGATCAGTTTTACTCTTTGCTTCGTGTTGAGGTTGACGCCAAAGCACCTTCTTCGAGACTGAAGGCTTACTTTGAAGCCCTGGTCTTCTGCCGCTACGTCTTGGGGGTAGAGGAGTTGCAAAAGGTTGTGGAGAGCCGTAGATGTTTAGGTGCTGCTAGTTCAAAAGCTTTGACATGTCCGAGACAAGCAGACCCTTTCACCGTTGAGCAGTTGAAGAAGTTTCATGAATGCTTGAGGGCTGGTGAGGAACTGTGGGACCGTGCAATGAGTGGCATGGTCCTTTTCTGCGTTTATGGTAGGTCCAGGTGGTCGGATGCACAACATGCAGAGGAGTTGATTTGTGACAGTGATCCAAGTGGCGTTCTTCAATTTATAGAAGTGCGGACATCGGTACACAAGACTGCTCGAGCACACCACCTTCGACACATGTTTTTACCGGTTGCAGCCCCAGCACATGGAGTGACAGATGACTGTTGGGGTTCCCAATGGCTGGATGTCAGACGTCAGTTGGGTATAGAAGATTTGAAGAAGTTTCCGTTGTTGCCTGCACCTGACAGCAGTATGGAACCAACTGCACGACCGGTCACCACCTCAGAGGCAAAGAAATGGATGCACCACTTATTGGGAAGCAGTTTGATGAGACCCAATGCTAGGATCACAAGTCACTCATGCAAATGCACGTGCTTGAGCTACCTTGCAAAGAGAGGTGCAGGGTATGATGACAGGTTGGTTTTGGGATATCATGCAAACAAGCTGCGCATGACTATGACATATAGTAGGGATAGTGCTGCACGACCTCTAGCCTTACTTGCTCATGTGCTGAAGGAGATCAGGGAGGGCATCTTTGAGCCCGATTGCACTCGCAGTGGGAGACTGAGACCTGGTGCGGCAGCCTTGGATCAATTTGATTTGATAGGAGTTGCCCCAGTTAGTAGGGATGGTCTTGCAAGTGAAGAAGCGGTCGCATTTGGTGACATCAGCTTGGACACTCCGGCGGAAGTGAATCAGGACAAAACTTTGGAGCCAGTGGAACCTGTAGGACAGCAGGATGAAGGCCATTTGACGACCGATTCCAGCGACTCCTCAGGAGAGGAATTTACTGCTTGGGCCCCAATTGTTGGTCATTACACTGTTGCCATACCAGACGATAAGAGACTGTGGCTCAACTCAAGCACAAAGATGTTTCACTTGTCACATGATGAACATGTTCGTGTCCTCTTGTGCGGCAGAAGGATCAGTGCCAATTTCAACAGGCATGATGGACAGGTGCGCTTCGATTCTGCAAAATGCAGGCAATGTTTCAGGCTTAAGGATTCTTCACGCTAAAGGCGGGGAATGCGGCCAAAAACAAAGCAGCTGAGTGTGGCCACAGTTGTCTTGTTTACCATGCATTGCATTAGGCGGAAACTTTTGAAACAAACTCGAGACTCTTGAACAAGTCTTGCATCAATGGAACGTTGAGCATTGTCAGATGTCCAATGTGGATCAGGTGCATGTTGAGTTTTGAGGGTTTGGCGTTTTTTGGCAAGTCAGTTTATAACATGTTGAAGGATGTGACAGGTCAACTCAAGAAGTGATAGCAGACCTTTTGAGTTGAATCATTGGGCAGACTTGGACTGGGGAATTGCCTTTGTATTAAGGTTCAAGGAACCTACAAAGGAATAGGCCAGTCCAACAGGTTTGCAAACACATCACAAAACGCTGACTGACCAATTTCAAATAATTTTTGCAGGATTTTTCATAATTGAAAAACAGTGAAATCAAAGGGTGCGAATAAGGCTGCTTATTCGCGCCCTTGACAGGCTTCATTATCTGCGTTCATTTCGTGAATTCTTCAATCGCTAAGTTTTCATTTTTCGAAGTCTTTTGCACAACACCTGAATAGTTTTCAGAACTTGGGAAGGGTTGCGCGAAAGTAGATTGAAAACCTTTTCTATCAGGACTTGTGCATGTGTTGCAGAGTAGGTGTTGTCGGACTGATCCGAAAGAGCCGGAGCAATGTCGCTGGCAGATTCGGAGGCAGCATTTGAGCAACACTGCCGGAGAATAAGTCCTGCAGGGACGTTGCTGCAACTTTTGACAGCACAGAGGATTTCCAATTTGAGCTCTTTGGCCTTTGCTTGTGGGACACCTCAAAGCCCCCCCACGGAGGAGCAGTTCAAGGAGTTTGCAACAGGGATCAATGGAGGCACAGACATGACGTTTGGTGAGTTAGCTGCACTACGTAGGCTTCATTTTGAGGCTTCAGCAATAGTGATGGCTGAGTTGAAGTCTAGGGCCACGGACACCACAGGTGAAACAGGGCGCAAGCTTCCAGTTGCTGAAAAAACAGCACGGCTCAGAGATCAAGAGGCTAGACTTTCTGGCTTGAGGATCAAAGGAGAACTTCAACCATCATTTGCTTTGGTGGACCTGGTGTCGCAGATGAAGGAGTCAAACTGTGTCAGCTGGATCCCTCCTAGCCGTTGCAGCAAAAGAGACGCCGAAATCCAGAACAGCATGAAGGAGAAGCCCATTACGCTTTCCTTAGAACAACAGATGGTTAAGCTCAGCGCTGCAGAGGAACACATAGCAGTAGACACTTCAACGGATCTGCAGCTTCAATGGGCCCTTCAACGAAGAGGTTTAGCGTTTGATCAATGCTCATTGATCTCCTATGATCAGCATGAGATCTGGGTGCAACAGTTGCTGGGTCATTTGACCCGTGATGCTCCGGCGGGATTTGCCCGCGTTTCTGTCAGCCAAGTTATCCGGGCAGACAGGGAGATTTTTACTTTGATGGCCCAGGAGATTCAAACAACGCTACAGCCCGACGAGAGGGGCAACATGCCGATGGAAGTAAAGCTCAAAGAGTTGAGGACAGATCCTCGGGTCACAATGTTCCTTCTTCCTTTACCGAAGAGCGCTGCAAAGGAATCTGAGAAGGCGAGTTCATCTACGCCTGGTACCAAGTCGACTCCGAGTGCACCAGCGGCCCCAATTAGACCGTTGAAGAAAGCAAAGCCTTCAGCAAAAGCAAAGTCACTTTGCCCACAAGAGCTGAAAGGGTTTCCTCAACGTGACCCTTCTGGCAATGCAATCTGCTGGGCATACAACTTGAAGACAGGTTGTAAAAATGAAGTTACAAATGGGCGTTGCAAAAAGGGCGTTCACTGTTGCACGAAGTGCCACAAGAATAACCATAGCCTTGTCACCTGCAGGGTGAACTGACTATCGGAGGCATCACCGAAGACTATCGACGAAGCTCTCTTGAAAAGAAAGCTTGCAGAAGCTAAGTTGAAACACTCCCAAGGAGTTGACAGCAACAACAAGCAAGTGAACCTTACTGACAAATCGGTCACCAAGGAGTTCTTGCAAGAGCGTGCAACAAGCATGGCTAGGGAGGCAAACAAAGTACCTCCGGTTGAAAACTCTGAAAACAGACCATTTCAACAGCGTTTCACAGGTATGTCAGTTTCGGATCTTTTATTTGTAGAGATCTTTGCAGGGACAGCAAGGCTTTCAAAGCATGCGAGGGAAGCGGGAATGAGAGTGCTTCCAGTTGATAAGACTACAGCAAGGTCTTCCCAGATCTACATCGCTCAGTATGACATCACAGACCAGCAACAGTTTGAAAGCTTGATGCAAGTGTTGGCATCCGAAGCAGACCGTATAGCTGCCGTGCATTTAGCACCGGCCTGTGGCACGGCTTCCAAAGCGCGTGAAAAGAAACTGCTCAGCTGGGTGCGCAAAGGGTTCAAAGTTCCAGTGCCTTTAAGGTCGACACAGAAACCGATGGGGGTTGACAATTTGAGTGGTTTGGACAAAATCCGCACTGAACTGGCCAATCAGGTTTACGAGAAAACTGCAGCCATCATGAAGTTTTGCATAGAAGCTGATATTTTGTGCTCGCTGGAGAATCCGGAAAATTCCCTTTTTTGTATATACCCGGATATTCTGGAAATCATGGAAACATGCGTTGGCACAAGCATCACTTTCTCAAACTGCATGCACGGAGGTAAACGTAACAAACTGACGAAATGGTGGTCGTCGGAAGATGTTTTCAGCGACTTGGCAGTTGTTTGCGATCAAATGCATAGTCATGCACAATGGAATCCAATTCAGCAGGGCCAGAGCTTGATTTTTCCAACAGCGGAGGAAGCAGCGTATCCACACCTGTTATGTAAAAGAGTTATTGCTTTGGTTTTGGAATACGTTAAAGCTCAGGGTGCAGTGCAACCTGAAACTTTGACTGAGCAGCTGCCCAATGCAGAGATTTCATCTCACAGATGGGTTTTGGATATGCTCCCAAAAGGGAAAAAACTGCGTCCACTGGTTAGCGAGTTTCAGGCTTATAGCAATTTTCTTGTTTACCCCTCAAAGGAGCCTGAAGAGACTCAGTTTTTCAAGCAACAGCTCAAAGGAGCGCGAGTGGTTCAACGACAGTTACAATGGGGGAAAATGCGAGTCGATGAACAGGCAGGTTTACAACTTTTTTGGTGGTGTGACGAGACCACAGGAAAGGAATATCAACTTGCCGGCAAGGAGGCAGTCTTGACAGGAGCTGACTTTGGAGAACGACTGCATGTGGAACTTTGCACGGTTGGTGTGCCAAGGGATCCATGGGATTTTGTGGCTAGGGCAGTGGAAACAGGACATCCTAGATCTTTGGGTATCCATTTAAGTGCAAACGTTATGGACATGCTAAGACAAAACTTCTCAGAGGAGCCATACAAACTGGTGAAGGAAAGAGCCAAATTCTTGCATAAGTGGACACAGCGTTGCAAAGAGCTGGATGTACAAGAACGACGGTTACATGAGAATTTGGAAGGACACCTCAAGGATGTGTTAGCGGGTAAAAGACTCTTGTTGTTCAAAGAAATTCTGGAGGAGTTGAATTACCCTGACAAGACCTTGGTGGATGAAATTTGCGCTGGCTTTACACTGTCAGGGTGGCAAGCTCGTTCTAATGTTTTTCCTTCATCCCTCAAGAGACCTGCACAGAGTTTGGAGTCTGCGTGCAAAGTGGCCAAGGGTTTGAATCGTAATATATGCAAACAGGTTGCCTCGAGTTCTGACGAGGCCTTGTCGGCCGAAGTTTGGGAGCTGACGCAAGAGGAATTGGACAAAGGCTGGGTTTGGATTGATGACAATTGCAAAGTTGAAGACCATTTGTTGGCAAAACGTTTTGGCCTTCGACAGGGGGAAAAAACGAGACTAATAGATGACTGCTCTATTGGTGGCTTTAACAGCACTTGTGGCGCCAACGAGAAACTCAAGATTCATGCCATTGATGAGATGGCGGCTTACATTGCGTGGTGCTTGACAAACCTGGGTGACAAATCTATGGAATCAGTTTTGGGAAAGACGTATGATCTCAAGAATGCATACAAGCAATATGGGATTGCAGCCAGTGACAGGTCCTTACTCAGAATCGCCGTGTGGGATCCAGTTTCTTCACGAGTGCGTTTTCTGGGCCCCAATGCGCTACCATTTGGAGCCATCGGCTCAGTGGGATCATTCCTACGGATAGCAATGGCTACCTGGTTTATTGGGGTAGTTGGACTACGTCTATGCTGGACTAGCTTTTTTGACGATTTTACACTGCTCTCAAAGAAGGTTTGTGCGGAAAGTGCGGCAATAGCTGCTGAAGGCTTGTTTTCTCTATTGGGCATTGACTATGCTAAAGAAGGGAAGAAGGCAGTGCCTTGGGCCACGAAGGTCAAAGCTTTGGGGGTGGTCATAGATCTATCTCCGGAGGGCTCAGCAGATGATGCGACTGGACGTTTTGTGACAATTGGCCATACAGCTAGCAGGGTCGAAGAGCTTCAGGTTACTTTAGGTGCCATACTTGAGAAAAAAGTGATGTCAAAGAAAGAAGCAGAGCGATTACGTGGTAGGCTGCGATGGTTCGAAAGCTTCGCCAGTGGCCGGGTGGCGCAGCAAGCGCTATTGGCCCTTAGCAAGTTGACAGCCACGGGAAGGCAATCAGAAAGACTCTCTGACCAGGAACTTGCGGCGATCAGAATCTTGAAGGAACGTGTGATAATGGCACCTCCTACAAAGATTAGGACTACTAGCTTGGACACTTGGTATGTTTTCTCAGATGGTGCGTGTGAAGGGGAGACTTCGAAAGAAGGTTCCATTGGAGCTGTCTTAATTAGTCCTTGTGGGATAGCTTGTGAATTCTTTGCAGAAATCGTTCCCAAAGAATGGATGGAAGCGTTTCTATCTTTGTCTCAACACCCCATCTTTGAGCTTGAGTTGCTGCCGGTATGGATCTCGCTTGTTGAGTGGGAAGGATACCTTAGCAACACTCAGTGTGTCTTTTACTTGGACAACGAGGCGGCGAAGGGAGCCCTAGTCAGAGGGGCGACGGAAGGTGGATCAGGAGCGAAGCTGGTCCATGCTTTCGTTGTGGCTGAGATGCTGTGTCAGGTTAAGGTATGGTTCTCCAGAGTGCCAACTAGCAGCAACATAGCTGATGGCCCTAGCCGCATGTCCTTTGATGAGCTTGTGATTGTGAGAAGACATCAAATCAACTGGGAACACCTTTGGAAAAAGTTGGAGACCGACGGATCAGAGACTTAGGGGTTTCGAAAACGGGATCCGGAATTTGTCCCAACTTGCTGTCAAAAAAGGTGTGCGTTGATTGAGCTTCACATTTTTGACATGTTCACCTGATGTCGTTTTGCATTATTTCGGAAAAGCGATGTTTTACGATGGCGATGTTTTAATTTTTGCGAGACACGATTTGGCGACTGAGTTTTATTTTCGGAGGTTTGAAGCGAATAGCGTTTTTCGGCGGGAAATTCCAACCCAAATTTTGTGCGAAGAGAAACTGCCGGTTTCCTTAAGAGTAAATAAGGGTTCGCTCATTGCAAAGCAATGATGCTCCCTTTATTTGCACAAAAGGAAAAAAATTGTCTTGGACAAAATTAGGCAGTTTCCCCCTTTTTCCCTATCTGGGAATGTTGACTTCTTCACTTCAAAACCTCTTGGAAAACTCTTAATGCAAATCAGTGTCTCAAACTCTGTTAGTTATTTTTTCAAGTTTCTTGGATCCTGGAAGAAATTTGATCTGTGATTTGGTAAGAATTTTAATGCACAAATTGGTTGTGTAACTTATTTGAAGATGTTTGTAAAACAAATAAATCTTCTGATATCACATATATATTTAGAAAACATGTGAATCCTTTTTCGACCGTGCTCGCCTCAAGAAAGGGAGGGTGAGGAGGGAGCCTCTTGCACTTTTAGGTGCGAGTTGTACCCACCCAAAACTTCGTTTTTTCCCCCCCTTGTGGTAGGCAATGTTTACGCAGTGGACACATTGTGAGGACTGCGTTTACTTAGCATGGCCTACCCCTAAGCCGTTTTTCGAAAACGGGATCCGGAATTTGTCCCAACTTGCTGTCAAAAAAGGTGTGCGTTGATTGAGCTTCACATTTCTGACATGTTCACCTGATGTCGTTTTGCATTATTTCGGAAAAGCGATGTTTTACGATGGCGATGTTTTAATTTTTGCGAGACACGATTTGGCGACTGAGTTTTATTTTCGGAGGTTTGAAGCGAATTGCGATTTTCGGCGGGAAACTCCAACCCAAGTTTTGTGCGAAGAGAAACTGCCGGTTTCCTTAAGAGTAAATAAAATCCTAATCAACCATATATTATGCGCTTGAGTTGCCATGAGGCACTCTCGAACCCGAACATGCTTCCGTGACTCAGTGCAGATAAAAAGACCGCCCTCTTGAACTCATTTTGCCCACTCCTGTTTTTTCGCATTTGTACTTTCTTTTTGTTTCCTCTCCTGCTCTGCTGTTTCCTCGTTTCATGGTATCCTTGACTATTGGCTTAAGAAGTGATCATGACAAAAAGGGACTCCGTTTCTGCCGGCATTGACTCTCCTCGCGTTCCCACGAACATGCAACGCCGACAATTTGCCGTGCAACTCCATCCCAGAAGCGGCGCTGCTTCTTCAGAGGATGCTTCATCATCGGCCACTGCAATGGGATCCTGGCCCCAAGACCTGACTCACCCTCTTGGATTCGACCCAAGTGGTACGCCGTCAAGTGCTCCTCAATTTGGATACACATCAGAGATCCCTCCTGTCCCCTTGCCACCTGGATCTCCATCATACCCCCAAGGGGAAGCTTATCCGTTACAATCTGAAATCCAGCAACAGCATCGTGTGCTTCACTCTCACATTTTCAAGGAGGTCGTGGCACCATGACCGCTGGGGAGAAGAACGGAGCCGCCAACCGGAATTTTTCTTCAATGGAATTGTTGGTGATGTGAGATCTTACAATGGTGGTCACATCAACAGCTGGGATCAAGCCACCCGACTAGCCAATTACTGGCGTCGATTTTACAATATTCCCGAACACACTTCGTGGAACTCATCGTGGCACAACTACCAGCAACCGTCTGACAATGCTGACCAAACATCTGAAGCTCAAGAAGTACCACCTGAATCTGAGATGGAAGACGATGCATCTATCACTGCCAACCTTGGCACATTACCTGTTCCAAGTTAGTTTCACCAACTGGCCACCGTTCTCTACAACATTCTCCTTAGTGACTGGGACTCCAATGCAGCGATCCTTGAGAAGCTCGACACCTTGCCAGCCATTTGGCAACCACATCACAGACTCTTGCCCAACATGCCCATAACCTAGAGATGGAATACCTTTCTGAGATTGACGGCTAGCTCCGGCATGTGCTGCAAGCCCGTTCGTGATGCCACAAGCAACTTCCCAGTGAAAAAGGGTGACACCCTGAACCTGTACTGAGCATCCCGGCCAATTCGCTTGCATTTCTTTCCCTGCATTTTGATTTCATTGAAACGTACCGCATTCTTGAGAGCTTGCGCTAAAGAATCGATCCCTCTCTAAATTTACCTTGCCCTGTGGCCCTGTAGGTGTTGATACATGGCTAGTTCATGTGGGCAGATGGTGGAGCCTAACTGTGAGCGTGTGGGTTGGCCCCTTGTGTGAAATTGCACGTTTATGATTTGTTGAGTTACCTGACAGTGTGAGCTGTGAAGTAGTTCCCCTGTGTAAGGTGCACTTGGATAGTGTTATCTTGTGGATTGGACAGTGTGCCAGCTTTAGCGCCCGGATGGCGTAGGTGGTGTTATCTTACATGCTTGTTGGACGGACAGCAGGTCAGGTTCCACCACCTGGTGTGACGCTGCGTTTCCACCAGCTTTGCGACAACATGTGCACTGCCGCCAGCTTGCGGAAGAAATTGTCTATGCAAGTGCCGTTGTCTTATGTTTTGCAGGCCGTGGGCTTTCATTGCTGCAGATTAGGCATTTGTTTAGATCCCCAGCATGTGGCTGGTGTTCGAAATCAATGGGCCGACAACCTCAGCCAGAATTGCCTAGAAGGCTTTGATCTGGGTCGACGCGTTCGACTGAATGTTCGAAAGTTGTTGGAGGAGCCTTGGTGTGGCTTTTCTTGACGGAGTGGTAACTACCTTATCAGTAGGGGTGCTTGATGAATTCTGGCGAAGGGGCTGGTGATGTGGGGCTGCTGCTGGGCTGCCACCCAGCAGTGCTCCCACCTGGATTCATCTGCGCATTGAAGTGGGTGCTTGGCCAGAGTGCCTGTGGGTGGTTACCTGGGTTTTATCTAGCAAGTAAATTTTGTAGAGGTACTGCATTCTTGAGAGCTTGCGCTAAAGAATGGATCCCTCTCTAAATTTACCTTGCCCTGTAGGTGTTGATACATGGCTAGTTCATGTGGGCAGATTGTGGAGCCTAACTGTGAGCGTGTGGGTTGGCCCCTTGTGTGAAATTGCACGTTTATGATTTGTTGAGTTGCCTGACAGTGTGAGCTGTGAAATAGTTCCCCTGTGTAAGGTGCACTTGGATAGTGTTATCTTGTGGATTGGCTAGCACTTTCCTGGTGGTTAGATTTCTTTTCCCTCCACCCACCGCCAAAGAAATTTGGATTTGGTTTCAGCTTCTACTAGCTGGTTTTTTGACAGGCACGTGTTGCCCCAGTGTCAGGAAATTCTCGATTCAGGTATGATGGCAGAGATCTGCATGAATTATGGAAGAATTGAGAAAATTCATGTGCTCATAGCCCAAGAGGGCTGGTGGGGTGGGGCTGCTGCTGGGCTGCCACCCAGCAGTGGTCCCACCTGGATTCATCTGCGCATTGAAAAGTGAGTGCTTGGCCAGAGTGCCTGTGGGTGGTTACTTGGGTTTTATCTAGCAAGTAAATTTTGTAGAGATCCAGCCTCCTCAGTGAACGTATAAGAGCAGCTCGACACCTCGTGCATTTGTTGCAAGAAATGTCCTCGTGGCAGCGGGGCGTGTGTGTGAAACATCTGAAGAGATGTAAAACTTCTAACTTATACTTTTGTGAACTTGCATTTATTCAATTCAGCTGAAACGAGTTTTTTCATTTTAGCAGGGGGCTGCAGGGAATGTCATAGCTCTGCAGCCAACGAAGACGGCTATGACATTCTGTGATATCGATCCGGGACGCTGGATCGACGTACCTGCTTTTCCAATTCCAATTTGCCATGTTGATTTCCTTGTGCATGGCAACCGGCTAAGCCTAGAACCGGCCAGTCGATTCGTTTTTCATTTCTTTTCTGCACTGTTGTCGCAATCTGGAATTTTAGTGATCAATAGGGGAAGAACGAGCTGCATCAGAATGATTTGATTCATCTAGCAAGGACGTAGAAAGATTACCTTCGCACAGTTTCTCACTTCTGGTCATCCAACTACTCCTGTCAGGTTTAGCTGAAGTGTTTTTGCACGTACGATGCATTCCACATCAGAATTCGCAAAGATGGTTCTGAACAAACGTGTAGAAATTTCTCTGTGTAAAAGTTTCTCTGTGTAAAAAAAATTGTGTGTAAAAATTCGTTGTGTGTAAAAACATCGCTGTGTAAAGGATTCTCTGTGCAAAAACTGCTCTGCGTAAAAACTTTTGGGTGTAAAAACTTCAGTGTGTAAAAATTTTCTCTGTGTGAAAGCTTGCTGCGTGAAAACAATTCTCTATGTAAAGTTTCTGTGTGAAAACTTGCCGTGTGTGAAATTTCTTTGTGAGCAAAAACTTTCCTAAATTTGGGTTTGCAAGTTTCTCTGTGCAAAAACTTGCTGTGTGTAAAGACTTCTGTGTCAAATCTTTCCAATGGAAAACGTAGGGGTCGTTTGCTTTGGCACCGAGATGATTTGAGAGCGCGCTGAGAAGAGCTGACATGAGGTGTGACGAGCTGACAAGAGCTGAGATCAGCTGAGGAAATGTGAGAAGAGCATGAACTGACATGAGCTGCGGAGAGTTGAGAAAGGTTGAGAATGGCTGTGAAAATTAGAGAAAATTGAAAGAAACTGAGATGAAAGGAAACAAAAAACTCAAATGACATGAGAAGAGAAGAGAACAGTTGTTATAAGTTGAGAAGAGTTGGGAAAGGGAGAGAAAACATGAAATGGGATGAGGTGAGGTGCAGTGAAAAACTGAGAAGACATGAGATGAATTGAGATGAGGTGGGATGATACAGACTGCGGTGACAGTGGGATGCAATGAACAATTTCCAAAAGAAACTGCGATGCGATGAGATCAGATGAAATGAGACAAAATTCAACATTCAAAAGGCATAGCATCAGATTGACAAGCCGAGAACTTGTTGCTGCGAAACCCATGAGTCTTGTCTGTCACCTATAAGCGCAGCCCTCGCTCCGCTCTATAAGCGAAAGGCGTTTCAAATTTGAAACTTCCGCCCCCAGCTTGCCCGGGCACTACTTGTGGCACGGAATTTAAACTTGTATATCCTCAAACATATTGCAGAAAGCATCAATGCTGATTGATGGAATACCCAAGTAAAGCATTTGATTACCCAGGACTTGGCAAAGCGGAAAGCCTCCGTGACGTCTCGGTGGTCTCGGTGTGGTGTTTCGATGTGTTTCGGTGGTGCCGTGGTATTTCAATTGTGCCTCGGTAGTGACGTTCGCGGTCTCTTTGTGGCCTCTTGGTGTTGGCAAAACCTTGCTATTGGGGTTGTATGCTGGTTGAATTGATGTTCGAAAAAATGCAACCGCCAGAATTGGAATTTTTGACAATTTCAACAATGTGCCATACTGCAAGCTTTAAGTGCTTGTCAATATCAATTTCATTGGGTTCGCAAGTCATTGTTAGCGATGATGACCTTAATTGCAACTATATATAGTGCCAACCAACCATGCCAGACTGAACCTAACCAAAACATTCAGCCGGTTCTGGATCAGTAAATTTAACGAATTAGTGTTAGATATTCAACAACTTTTTGATCGTCATGTTTTTGGTGACCAAAAAAGTGAAACATTTGCATGGTTGTTGAGGAAATCAAGGCTCAACGGTGTACAAAGACATTGTGAAATCATGAAAGTATGTAGGCGAGGAAGGCTAGGAAATGCTCGCAATGTCGTGCAAACAATGGGCCCTTGTTTTCTGGTTCTGATGCTGCTTTGGAGTGCAAAATCTTCTTGTGGGACTTCCAGGCAGCCAGAAAACAGTTTTGTGGTGCTCCAGCACGGGCTTTCACCGAGATTGTCGCCACATCATGTTTTTCTCGGTGCATCTCAACAAACACGAAATTCACCCGCTTTCGTCTCCAAAGTGGTGCCAACTCCAACAATTTCAGCATTGGCAGTTTCGGCAAGTGCGCTTTTGTGTTCTGTATTGTGTGGGCGAACTCCGTTGAAAAAACGTTTGGAGGTCGTGCGTTGCCATGCTGGCTTCCAGGGTTCTGGATTGACAGGAAAGTGGGGTTGTTACAAGACGGAAGGCGATATTGATGGTTATTGGAAAGCTACTGGTCTACCCTGGTTGGCCCGGAAAGGGCTCCAACTCATGGACTGGGGTGCTGGGAAAAATCAAAACATTCGCGAATTTCTTCAAGATGGGAATAGCATCAAAATGGAATATTCTTTCGATGGACCTGGTCTTGGAGGTCTTGGCTTCACGGAGACCTACACGGTTGGCGATGGCATCCAACAAATCACCCGAATGGGCGGTGCCAAGATTTTGGTTGACCCGGCTTGGGAATCAGAGTCTGTTCTGCGTATTCAGAACATGAACCCAGCAAAGCAAACCAAAGGTTGGGCGAAGACATTGATTTCAGGCCGTGATAGATTTGTTTTTTTTGGATTTGTTTCATGATAGTTTCATTCAGAATATTGTAAAGTTCGCGCGGCTGGCGCATGCTGGACAGGTGGCCAAGACGAAGAGACTGAAAGGCAGATGGTGGATGGCGAGAGTAAAGAAAACGCCGGAGATGCCAACTGCTCAAAATTGTTCAAACTTGGCAACGATCATGAAATATCGCGAGACGTCATGAAACATCATGAAATGTGATGAAACCTGGCGACACTGGAGTTGAACGGTTGAACACGTTCTTAACAACTTGTGCACAAATTTAACCTGCATCTCCTTGAATGGTTCAGTTTGTATTGTGTCTTGCCAAGGTGATTGATATTCATAGATTCTATCTCGAGGCGGGGAATCGTAAGACAGTGCGTGCTTTTTCGTGTGCCAATGTCCGATTGTCTGAATTGTGATCTGTTTCAGGACAGCGAACTGGTTTTGGAAGCTGATTCATCCCCATCCGGAGGACCTGTTGTGAAATGGTTTTTGAAGAAACTGAGCTGACTCGCACCAAGTGCGGTTGCAGTTTTGGTCCCAGGTAGTTTTTAACAACTAAAACATATGAGTCATGTTATCTAGCATGTCAAGTATCTCAATGTTGAATCCCTACCTGGTTATTATTTTTACTGTACATAAGACATGCAGAAGAGGCATAGATGAAGAGTGAAAACAAAAGGGCAGAGCAGATCCCTGGGCACTTCAAACAATTGGTCAAAAATGGAGTCAATATGCAACTTGTGTGCGGGTGAAATTTTATGAATCCGTGTGATTCATCAAAAGTGCACGTGCAAGTGTCATGGCAAACCTTGGCAACGTTGAAATCTCAGGATCTCGATCCGGCTGATTCAGACGTTTCTGGCTTCAGCTACCAGGGTTAGGTGGTAGAACCGCGGCGCTGTGGCGGGATGGCTGCAGCATTTTTGATCCCGGAGATCGTGCAGCCTGGGTTGAGTCACCTGAGCGCACAAACCAAGGCCCTCAGGAAGGTCAAGGATGTCAAGGATGTCAAGGCTTCAACGATTTCGACTCAAAGTTCCCAGAGCCGTTTGTTCGCCTCCAGCATCGCAATTGTATCCTTTGCAGGGATCCGAAGAAAGAGATTTCGAGTTTCCAAAGAAGCAACTTCGGAGGTTCTAGAAACAGCCAAGGAGGAAAACAACAATGAATATGCGTACAAAATGGTGAAGATTGCTGCCATTGTCACGGTCTTGCCTTTTCTTTTCTGCATTGGAAACTTTTTCTATGATCCAGCCTTGAGTGACTTTAGTGTTGAATATGGCCCACATCTGGCACACCCGGCCTTGCGAACCACTTCTGTGGTTCAAGCCATTTTGGTATTCTCAGCGGTGCTTTGGCGAGAAAAGTACCGCAGTGATCCAATTGACCGACTTTTTGCTTGGCTTTTTGTGCCCGAAGCTGCTACGCACATTCTTCTTCACTGGTTTAGCCACTACCATGCATTTGCAAATTTTGCTTTTGCATATGCGTTCAGTGCGGGCATTGCTTTGCCTGGTTTCCTGTCGCTCCTGTGCTACGTGCCGAAGGAGAAAAAACTTCCATGGTTGTATCTTGCCTTGTACATGATTACTCAGATACCCATTGTTGCAGGCCTCACCAACATGGTTGGACCAGCCAAGATGCGTTTGAATTTTGCAAATATCAACACTGCTTGGATCACTACGCCTTTCTTTTATGGAATTCTAAAGCGCTGGAAGGATGTTCCAAAAGCTCCGGTGGTGCTGGCTACGTTGACAATCTCTTACCAGGTGGCCATGGGAATCATGGGCCCTATTACTGGAGCTTCAAACTTAAAGCTTTATGATCCCTCGTGCATCTTTCAGCATGGAGTGGTTGACATTGGCTTTGGAATCGCTTACGCAGTATCCATTGTCTGCGGTGTCTTTAGACCCAAAGTCCCGAGACCAGTCTGGGATTGAGAACATCCGGTCAACATAGTCAACTGTCCAAATTTGACGCTGTTAGATGATCTTGACAGTTTACGAGGAGCCGAATGAGCTTGCAAAAAGATAAAAAAGAAAGACCTTTGCGCTCAGGGTTTATTTTTGCCATGCCAAGGCCTGGTAAAGAAGCAGAAATACGAGTCGGAAGTCCTATTAGTCCTGGTTTTGGTCAAAATCTAGCAGGTCCGTTTCAGCTCTTTGGTGCATTTGATTGCTTCACCAGCTACCATATGCTTCGCGAAGATGTTGGATGCCCGAGTGTTTCACAGATATATTGACTCTTTCTGGCTTGGAGAACAACCATGATATGACAGGCTCATTCAGAAATCTATATTTGGAAGATTGCCACAACGGCAACAAAAGTGCAACTACTCTGTTTGTATAAAAACTGGTCCGCACATGCAAGGATTGATATTGTATGATATTGTGACAGAGGTGCTACATGAGTTTTGGTAATTTTCAAAGCTAGCTTTGAGACGAGAAACACTGTGTGTATTTTCGGGGCTTCACAATGGCCATGGTCCGAGTCCCTGAATGTGAGGCTGGCACCTTAGATCTGAATCTGCAAGAGAGATAAGAAGATCAATCAAAACAAACACAGAGTGACGCACCAGACTGCAACGCTGCTGCAACGCTGCTGCAACGCTGCTGCAACGCTGCTGCAACGCGAAGGTGTGTCAGGAGAAGGTGCCACTGCCACCTCACTTCGAAGCCCCTTGTAGCGTTCAATGTGGAAGGACTGACCAAAGCAACACAGCAGGACATGCCACTGCTTCAACCAGTTCAGCACTAAATCTTGAGGATATGCCATTTGGACTGCACGCAAGCTTATCTGCGGGCTCAGAACATTGCTTCCTTTGAAGCCCCTCGTTTGCAAATGTGACAGTCCAACTGTCTAAGCACATCATACCGATCAGAGTTCAGGTCGGAACCACTCGATTGATAGATTGTCCGTGCGGCAAGGCGGAATCTGTGGATTGTGATGCGAAATTGTGTCAGATCAATACCTTGCATTATGTTCTTTTTTGCCAAGAAAGCTCGTATCCCATGCCTTGTGCTGCAGATAGCTTGAGCTACTTGAGCTATTGAGTTCTTGCTTCAAACAGGACGAGTGATACGAGTGGGCACCTGATTTGGAGACGCTGTCCTGCTATATTCTGCTGCCGCCAGTGTTGCTGTCGTAGGTGTCTGAGGTACACTGGCGGCATTGAGATGCTGCAGGGTGCAGCTGTCAGAGCTAATTTGGACAGGTTGCTGTTGCATGCTGTTGCATGCTGGTGCATGCTGGTGCATGCCGGTACTAGTGGTTGTGTGCCATGTGTGCTGTTTGGTACATGTGTCCTGGGTGCTGCGGTGCTGCCACATTTGCTCCAAGCCAGTGCGGCTCCTATTCTCACGCACAAGTTTGAGACACAAATTGACACCAGGAATTTTGCTCCTTTTAAGTCCTTTTGAATCCTTTTAAACTGCAGTTTGCAGATTGTTTGCAGGGTGTGTATGCGCCAACGTGCGCAATTTGCTGTCGAAGCTTACTACCTCCAACTCCGCTGGCACAGAGCTCTAGCAGCAAGACTTGTGACGAGAAGCAACTGTTGGTAGAGCAAGCTATAATGGATTCCACAGTTGATTCTTCTCTTCAATGTATCCTAGCAGTCCTAGCATTTCTTCAAGACTTGAAATCAGTGGAAATGAATGAGGAACATGAAGATGCAGAGAAGCAAGAAGACCACAAAAGTCGTACTACTTGTACTGTCATTGAATTGCCTGCTGCAATTGTAGTGGAATCCTATGGTTGTCGACCCTGGCAAAATGAATGTAAATTCTGCTTTATGTCGCTTAGGCACCATAGAAAAGTGAAGGTTGAAGCACTGCAATTGCTAAAAACACTGTGTATCACACTGTGCATCTTGAAGATTTACTCCTGAAGAAGTATAAGGACATGCTCTGCTCCATGCGGGCGGGTCCTCGCACACAGAGCGTGCATGTTGGCCGCTTGCACCTCAAGGATTCCGAGACCTGAAATGTCAGCAAGTTGCATAGCACGTTGCATTGCAAGGTGCATTGCAAGTTGATTCAAGTGATTGTGATGAGACCTGAATATGTTTGACCGACGGACCAGATCTAGCGCAATGCTTGTTTGTACAAGTGCAATCTTATTGACAGCCTAAGTTTGATTACTAGAGCGACAGTTACCGAAATTTGGAGTGCCCAAAGACGAGTCCGACATGGCAAGGTAAAAGCCTTCGGAGCAAGAAGGGAATGCCAGCTGTGCAGGCGACCATGGTGATCGTTGCATCAAAACGCACAACAAACATCACAGATTCATCTTAGATTTGTATCAGTATCATAAGTCCTAAGGAAGTCTTTGGAGAATATGTTTGTCTTGACCGTGCCTGTCTTTGGTTGTTTCCCTGACACCAGAGATCCAGTCAGATCTTGAAGTTTGACATCTCTGGTACTTTCAATGAAGTGACTCCAGCAGCCAGAACTCTTGGGTGCCAAATTGTCCCCAGATTGATCCTTGCTTTTTTTTTCCGGATTTGAAATCAATCAACAATATATATATATACATATGTATTGACTATGATGGGCATGATGGGCAACTGTTGCTGCTATTGCTGTTGCTCAGGGCTGCACTTGTGCAAGAACCATTCAATACAGGGAGAGGTCAACCACACCAATAAGACCTTTGACGGGAGCCATGTTTTCCGCCTCTACTGTGAAGGAAATGTGGCATGGGAGCAATATTTTTTGGGTAGTTGTTTGCCTGTGTGGAGCTTTGCTTTGAACGAGAGTTTGTTTGTTGCAGTGGTGGTGGTGGTGGCGGTGGTGAAGGTTGGTTCTCGGTTGTTGCTCTTGTTGCCTTCCTGTGGTATTGGTTGCTTTTTTTTGTTGGCATCTGGAAGGGGGTTGAGTGGGAGGGTGGGAGGCGAAGAAACATAAAAAGCAAAATCGGAAAAAGCAAGAAAAACACAAGCGGTCAAAGCTGAAAGGTGAAAATTCAGAAAAGCGAAGAAGCAAAAAAAACGAAAAGCAAGACACGAGTAGAAACGATAAAAGACGAAAAGCGAAAAGGCAGACAAGAAAGCAGCCAGACGGGAGTCGAAAAACAAACACCAAAAAGGTCCAAAAAGAGCAAACAAGAGCAAAAAAAGACTACAATTTTCATCCATTTTCCCTGTTACAGAAGTGGATGGGCTTCACACACCAGACCAGTTGCTGGTGCGAACTGTCGCCTGATTAAACCAAGCAAGTCTAGTCAATCGCGCTGCAATGTCAAGGTGGTGTTTCGATACTTTTGTTGGTTCAAATCGCGACTAGATCCCGCTGCAACACACGCCCCCCTTTACGATGAAGGCTAAAAACATTGGGCCAAAAACTCTTACATATTCTTCCTGCAGGCAACCGTGGCAGTTGTGATCGAAGGCGATACTTTCGCAGAGCTGTACATACTCCTTGCTAGCAAATGCTGGCCATCGAACATAGTAACAGTGATTCCTGACTTGGTAGGATGGTCTTGACACTGTTTGGCAGTTGCATTTGTTTATCTTCAAGACTATCAAGACAGCTGCTGGGTGTGCAGTTTGTGCATGTAATTCAGGCGCCAATCGAAGTCAGGCCTTGCATGGAAGTTTAGATTAAGAGATGAGTAAGATATAGATGAAGGCCAAAGACAGGTGAAAGCCTCAAAGCCAACACTTCGCATCAGCCGAAAAGCTGGAGTCACAGGCCTTGACCGAATTTGCCGAGGGTTAGAGAAGATCTCTGCGAAATCTGTCACAGATGTATACATATATTACAAATGTCATCGTAGAAGTCGATATAAGTCGTATGTTTTGATTTTCGCAAGCTCGAATGACTGACTGCGCGGCCCAAGATATGCTTGTTAGTTCTTGTGATCAAATTTGGAAAACACAGATCGTCAGGCAATATTACTATCGGTTTCTATTTGCACTGGCTTTGACTTTAGTAGCCAGAATTTGCAGCCAATCAATGGAAAACAAACACATTCAGAAGTTGAGGCTGTTCTATGGAAAAGTAACACAAAAAGCAAACAGAACTGCTCCGTGTTTGAAAGGAGTTGTCCAGTCCTCGGATCTGTCTGCCTTACCAGGATTCACTTTGAGCGTCAATGCTCTCAGGCTGTCTCAAGCTGTCTCACCAGTTTGAGGTCCCGAGTATGCCAGCAGAAACTGACAAGGATGGAATGCTGCGCTGCGCTGTCTCTCTTGACATGGATCCTGTAGTCAAGCTTGATCACAGAACTGACTTCTCAATGGGATTCAATATGATTCAATGCTATTTTCTTTGCTGTTGCTGAACACATGACCTGGCTGGGTCTGTGTCTTCAATGCCATGCTTGAATTAAATTTGACTTTGACTATCTTGGACTTGCTGTTGCAAAGAACCCTGGAATGCCGATTGGAAGACACGATTTTGGTGCTACGACGCTACAATTTCTTTAAGATGTGAGAAGCATTGCGAAATTGTCAGAAGCTCTTCTGCAGAGGCCACAGCTAAAGAGCTGCAAAGAATAAGGCGTTTGCCAGAGAATCGGGTGCGCATCTTTGCATTTTGCTTTGTGGCGTTTTGTGTGAACAGTGTGTGGATTGAGCCGGGCTGGGAAATGATTCTTGGAAGGTATGCCCAAACTGCTTGAAAGAGGAAAGTGTGGGCTTTGGTGCAGTTTGTACGACATTCAAAACGCGACTTGGTTCAATAAAGTTCAATAGTTCAAGATGAGTTGGCCACTAGTGTCACTAGTGGGATAGTTGGACCATGTTGGACCATGTTGGACCATTAAGCTTCACAGTAGTTGAGGCTGTTGAGGCTTGCCTGGGAAAGGTCTGAAGAGATGAGACCTTTGCGTGCTAAGATGTGCTAAGGTTCGTTTGCCATGACTGCAAATCAGCCCATCAAGGCTTCTCTCACCGCTGCAAGAGTGTTCAGATGAGCATCTGGACAATGGACGAGGTGAAGGCCAGTGGTGATGAGAATCAAAGACTGTTTCCTCACTAGCAAAGGACTTTCATCTCAGGGGCCAAGATCATCCTCGTTTGAACACCCCACTGCATTTTTGTTCCGTGCTTCTGGTTGCTACGTTGCTGGCGATGTTATTGTTGTCACAGGAATCTCGTCTACAGACTAATCAGACTACATCCATGTTCCCGTTATTCAGTGGTAGATGGAGATAGATGCAGTAGTCAAGTGATATCAAGTCTGACGGCTCTGCTTCGGAGGCGCTTGATGAGTGCAATGGTGGTGGCAACGCCTCAGCTGTACGCTGCTTTCTTTCTCGGCTGCCAGAGAAGGAGCGAGTAAAGCAGGCAAGCAGCTGACACCGCAGCTGACACCGGAAGTTCTTTGTATTTGGTGATTCATTTCCAATGGTCAACACGCTATCAGCTCTATAAGTAGCTTGTTGAGCTCTACTTCTTCAGGGCAGTTCTCCTGACGCCTACAAGCGTTTTATAGAGTTGGCAGCTCAGTTTGGGGGGAGTGAGAAAACATGAGCAATTCTGGCCAGAATAATATATATATAATATTGATATTGATATTATATAATATGATATTTTCATGCATCGGAAACTACTGGAATATTTGGAATGCAGGGAAGTGTCCCTTGAAGGCGAGCTTACATCAAGCTACGATGGGCGGAGGACAAATTGCCGGAGAGAGTGGAGGAGCAGGCGGGCAATTGCGTGCAAGTCCAACTCAGCAGACTCAGCAGACTTAGCAGACTTAGCCCTTAGTATTTGAAAAGAATTGGCCAAGCTCTGCTTGGTTCTGCTTCATTAATCTTCTCCATGGGACTGAGTTTTGCTCGTCCAGCTTGCTGCTTTGTGGCATTGCTGGGCCATTGCTGGGCCATTGCTGGGCAATTGCTGGGCCTTTGCCGGGCAGTCAATTGTGTGTTTTCCGTATTGAATCTGTACAGAATCACTTCGTCAGTGCTTCCAGGCGCTGAAATTGGAGAGCGAAGATTTTACCCTGCCATCGTGGCTTGGCCAAGCAAGCCATGGGACTCGATGTTTTGCAGATCTGAACCTCACAGGTCAAAGAAAGGCAAGAAACGAAAGTCCAGGTGGCAAACCTAGCACGAGCATTGAAAAAACTGGGTAGATTCGGGTAGATGCCTTTGAATGAGACTATTCTGGAAATTGCACAATGACTGACTTCAAAAGTGTGTAAGGAAAAGCCACCATGCTGCAGAAGGTGCTTGGGCTTTGTTTCACTGTGGTTCAAGTCGATCACAGATTGTTTTCCTTTTCAAATGTTCAATGCTTGTTGTGGATTCGGTATGTGAGCTGCTGCCAGTGGACATTATTCATTAAAACCTTTCTGTCTCATGCAAATCAGAAGAACAATCTATTCGTTCCAGTGAATTCTGGACAGGAAACTTGGATTCTCCTCATGTAAAGTGAAAGTCTCAGTTTGCAGGGTGTCAACCAAGAAGAGAATGAAGACAAGATCTGACAGTGCTGTACTAGTGATACTAGTGCCATATATACGTTGTTCCGATTTCTCTGTCACTCATTGACAGATCGCCCAGGCCGGATATTGCGCAGGAGGCACGTGCAGAGAGATACAAGATGATACAAGCATCATGATTCTTGTCTTAAACACCATGGGACTCTATGGAACTCTATGGGACCATGATCGTATTTTGTGTAGAGTTTGATTTTGACCACGACATACCACTAGTATATCGGATAACCTGAGGTTCCTTTTGCTCATTCTTCCTTTGGCCAGTGTTTGCCGCCGCTTCAAGAGATATCTGACAGCATGCTTCCCACTGGTGCATCCCCAATCCCCCTAACCTACTGGCTGTAACTTACTTCTCAGGGCCTTGCTTCATTGTTGCTCTCTCCAAAACAGAAGTCAAGGGTCCTGCACACCAGTAATGTGGACCACAAAGGAGCACAATCTCATAGAATTGCTAGGAGGCAAACTGAGTCCACTGGGCCAGCTCTGTGCAATTTTCTGAGAGATGCTGAGAGTTTTGGGAAAGTTTTACTTCACAGGGAGCAGGGTGTTCAAAATTACACAGGCATAGACCCCAGACAAAAAAAAGGTTTCAGAGACACGTTTTTTTTTTAATGCCGTGTGAATTGTTCTCGGAAATGCCTGCGTAAGTACAGTAGTGGACAGCACCCTGCAAAGCACCCTGCACAGCAGCCTGCACAGCACCTTTGCCAGACTTTGCCGCCGCGCTCTGGACAACACCTTGCACAGCACCCTGTAGAGCATGATGCTGAAAAGTTCGCCACCGAAGACCTGATCTATGAAAAGAAAGAACCTCTGTAGTAAACAGACCTGATCTATGAAAAGAAAGAACCTCTGTAGTAAACTACTCTACAGCTTGCCAGCAATCTGGGGAAAGAACGAGCTCCTATAAACTTCCATTTTCTTGAATTTAAATGTTTCTACCTGCGCCCAGCTAACACATTGTTCATGGATTCATGACAAATCATTTGGTGCTCTTGACTTGGGCCTTAGTCCACTTAGGTGAATCCTTAAACTTGACATGTGACAATTGTTTGTGTTGAAGCTGGCACTGTGACGGGCCCTGCCTCCCCCTGCCTCCTTGCGTTTGGCGACAGTGCCAGAGTATGTCTTGTGGAGGTGTGTTGGCACCCGGATGCGGAAGTTTTCCAGACCCAGGACAGGTTCTTTGACCGTGGGATTCGTATGATGGAAGAAAGGATCCCCTTTGCCAACCCAATACAATAGCCAGGCTGCTGTTGGCAATGGTCCGGCCCCAAGAATGAAGGAAACATAAGGAAGTTGATGGCTAGGCCTTCTAGGCAGCTGATTTGTTTATCTCCACCAGCGTGTATATAGATCTTGGATGCTACAAGGTCTGGCAAATATTGCACAGAGACATTGACCCAGTGACCGCACTGGTAAGCAGAAGAAGATCAGTGGGTTTGGAATTGCCAGGCTGGATGTCCCATGATGCCTATAGCTACACATATCCTGAACAGGAGGTGCAGTCAATTTCTGCCTTTGTCTTTTGTTGACTTGCTTGAATTGCTGGTTTTTAGGTGATAGCTTTGCACGGTAGATATGTTTGTGCTGCCAGAACTATTGGGCTCCACATGCAGGGTCCGTTGCTGAGAGTTTCACCAGGGAGGAGATGGACCGTGTTTGGGTAAAAATACAGGAGGAAACATTGAAAGATATTGTAAGCATGGCAGCCAACTGGACGATTGACGACCGGCGGATTTGTTGGCCCAGGCCTCACATGTCCTATCCAAGTGACCCTCCATATCAAGGTGAGGATGCTTCAGCCATGACTGCAATCATCGTTGCAGTGATTGCGATGCCTGTCTTGTTGGCGTCCACAGGTAGTTCGCATGAAGAAATAGGGTTCTGCACTTACTCACCTTGCAACACAGCACTTGGACACAATTTTGAGTCTGAAACAATGGTTGCTTTCTGCATCTTTTTGCAGACCCAACTTGGAGGGACCCAGTGGCATCAGCCAACTCTATATCGTTAATTTCATTTCATGGATGCAGTGCACGCGAAACCAGAACGAAACACTGGAACCCTCGAATGTGAACCCTTACTCCTGTTGGGTCGCAAGGCTAGGTTCACACAGGTAGTAGCGCTGCCCCAGTCTCTGGTGGCAGCACCAGACCCCCACGTGCTTCAGTCAAAATTTTCAAGGCAGGCTTGCAGGTAAGCGTTCCAAGATGGGTTGCCCAAGGTTCGGAAGGTTCCAAGAAGGTGTTTTTGCTAATTACCAAAATCATAATGATTCCCGCGTTAATTTCGATGGAAATCCATTCTGCCAATCGCATGGTGCATTGAACCTACTTCATGGGAGTTCTGCAATCTGTTGCTGCTACTTTTTTAAGGGTCTGCTCTGCAGGGTTCCAAGTCCCCGAGTTTCAGAGATTTTGTAAGACTATCTTTTCTTCTTGAAATCTTGCTCTTCAGGATGCACCTTTTAAGCAGACTCTCGGCTAGTAGCAGATGCTACAGATGTGTTGAGTGCAAGGGCTAGACTTGTCTCCTGAGGCCTTACTCGTATTCCGGTGGTCCTTCACTTCCAAGCGGAGGTGCTGCAAGTTGGCAAAATGCGCCAGGAGATCTATACTACGTGCATTTTTTTTTCCTTGTTTTGGAGCCGTGATGGCTTACATTTGTTAAGTCCACGGCAAAGATGTTTGGATGATGTGCAGGAAGTCCTCATGCGTCATCACACAATGAAAAGTGGCCTTGATCTTAGAGCTCTAAGATGCTCTTTGAGTGAGGAATGTTCAGAATGGCCTTTCGAGACGCATTCAAACTTGGATTGGAGAAGAAATCCTTGTCTTCTCTTCCTTCGTGATTTCTTGATGTTGCTTCGATTGCTTCCATATGTTCAATCTTTTTTCTTTTTTTTACCAGTCTGGACCAGTCTGCAGTAGTCTGGAGAAGTCTACCATGATTGGAGGCAGACTGGTGCACCTTCAGTGTCCACAGCGTCGCCTCCATTTTCAGCTGCTGCGCCCTCCCCTCATGCAAAAGACATGCAAAAGAAGTTCGAGGAATTTCAAATAAAGTTCAAAGAAATCATAACATAAATATGCAGCAGTGTAATACACAAGTCACAAAACATCAGAAAACTATCAGAATGGACAAGCGGACAAGCTATGCAGTGCCACCCTGGACTCTGACCTGCAATGACTTGGATAGACTTGCAACGAACTGCACAGGTCCTGGTCTACTTGGTCAAGCCCAACTGTAAAGGCGTCAAGACAGATCAATACCGCCTCCTTTTAAATGTCAAGAACATTCAAGAACCATGAAGCAGCAAATCGCCAAGGGTTCACATATTTGATATTTCCACAGGCAAAATCATGCCAAGCTTCTGGCGGCACAGCCGCTTACAGCAGAGAAGTTAGTGGAACGCTTTGAAGAGGCAGCATCTCTTCCTTTGGCACGGTTCTCAGCATGTGTGCAATGACAGCGAGGATCAGTGAGCATGACAATCTTGTTTTCATGTTCGCTATTTTGTGTATGATGGTGACCAAGGAGCAGTCCCATGTTCATGAAACTTGTATTGCCACAGCTATGACGGCTATGACTACCAAAATCACAATGAAAGCATGGATGAATATGCACCAGTCTCAAGGGATGACTGCTGATCAATGGATGAGCATGGATGGAGGTCTGGTGAGTCCAATGTCCAATCGATGTTTTGAATGCTGTAGACAGTTTACGCAAAGGTATTCTGCTTTGAATGATGATAGAAAATTATGACACTGCTCAATTGATGACTGTTTCCCCAGATTCATCCATGTGCAAGGACCCGACGAATCCTTGGGCAGAAGATGTCCTGCAACTTTGCGAAAAGCATGGCCAAAATATTGCAGGCGATCGGTTTGCAATTACTTGGAAGATGACTGTCGATTGCAACATACGAAATAAACAATAAATAAACACTAAATAAACAATAAATAAACATGAATGTTCTGAATGAAAGTTGAAAGCATGAAAAGGGCAAGGATTGCTAACTCGGAACACGGTATGCCACCTGGGATAGTATAATAACACCGGGCCTTTCATTCTGGCTTGGCTTGCCTTGCCCCTTAGCACTACCAATGCATCACCGCCCAGAAAACGACAAGAATAAAAACGATAACGAGCTTATGCCGTATACCGTATACCTGTACATGTTCATGAACCCTGAAGATGGCAACCTGCACTGGTCTCCGAATCGATAGCAAAACGAGAACGAAACAGGAGGAAAACGCAAGCGTTTGGGCGGATACCCACTTGACCGGTTTGAGCATATCACCTTTCGAAGACCTGTATGTTTGATACATAGCGAAGGAAAATGAAAGGAAATGAATCCTAAATGGATGGAACATGAAAGGAAACAAATACAACATGAAAGGAACTGAATAGAACATGAAAGGAACATGAAAGGACATGCATGCAATATGAAAGCAATATAAAAGGAAGTTAACGACAATGAATGCAACATGAAAGGAAATGAATGCAACATGAAAGAAGCACTAAGGGAAATGAACGCAAAATGAAAGGCAATGAAAGGAAATAAAAAAGAAACAATAACATTTTTTGACTTTCGACCAAGGATGCTTTCACACCCACAGAAAGCTGGAAAATTTACATTTCTAGTATTCAGAACCCACCACCTGTGAAAACGACAAGAGTAAAAAAAAGATAACATGATTTGGGGACATTAAAAATGATATGGGGTTGATATACAATCCCATTTATTGCCGATGACTTCAAACATGAAGAGGTGCTGTAGGATTCAATGAACAAATTCACAGGATGGACGGTGTAGGATCTTACAGGTAGCCTTTTTGAAGATGGCACTAGGTCAATCCTGAACAGTCCCAGATGCCTCTAGAATCCTCTAGATGTCTTCAATTTTTTTCAGAGACATTCGGCTTTGTGTTGTGCGATTCGTGTTCCAAAAGATCCACTTTGGACTTCCACTTCCACTCCGTCAGGCCGCTTCGATTTGAGTCCAGCCATGGCAAGCACCTAAGACATCGACTTAGGCCCAAGAGCCTGGCAGAGAGTGCTAAATTTGAATGTCCGAGGGTTTGCAATCCTGATATATTAGATTATATTGCCATGCTATGCTGATCGCTACCTTCCGTTACCAAAATACATGCAGATACATAATAATAAAAACAATAATAATAATGATTAAAGGACCGGATAACCCCACAAGTCAACTTCTTCCAACAAGCAACAAAAGAAAGGCAAAGACGGCATGGGGTAAGCAAGAAAGAGAAAAGAGATGGTGATTCATTGGTGTGGAGTAAGTTATGTGTGGACGAGTATGTGTGAGTAAGTTGTGTACGGATGAGTTGTGTTTGTGGGTGAGGTGTGTGGGTGTGCGTGTGTGTGTGCGAGTATGTGTGTGTGGTGTGCGGCCACGATCAAAGATGCCCCACGCCAGGAAGTGCGGCGAAGGGCAATCGATGCGTGACCATTGATTATGTGTCCGCAAACGTACAGCGCAGACCATCACGAAAACGGATGGCCCACGACTGGCGTTTGGATGATGTGTGTGTGTGTGGGTGTGTGTGTGTGCGTGGGCGTGTATGTGTGCGTGTGTGTGTGTGTGTTTGTGTTTGTCTGTGTGTGTGTGTTTATCTGTGTGTGTGTGCGTGTGTGTGTGTGTTTGTGTGTGTATGTGTGTGTGTGTGAGTGCGGGTGTCGGCGTGGACCATGTACGCGATGAGGTCAGTACCTGGCAGGTAGTATCAGAAGTTGCGATCACGCTGAAATTGCAACAAAACAGCTGTCCATGGACAGTGCAGAAACAGCAAGTGACATACAAATAGCTGCAACTGTTTGCACAGAACCTGTTCTGAGCTGGGACGAACGCCATCTTTTCTTTCGATCACATTTGCATCGTGTTCAGGAGCATATAGTGTTTGTCCTGGCGCAACTGCTGAATAACGGTGGCATTGTGGTTGCCAAAAGCATTCAGCAGTTACGGCAGGAGGACTTAGCATCAAATGTATCTTCGCACGGCGCGTCAATCGATGTCTTTGTTCTCAACTCTCAGTTTGTAAGTACGTCCGAGACCAAAAAGGAGTAGATGAAAATCCAGAAACAGTCTCCATCCAGTCTGCCTGTAGTGATACCATTCTGGCAGACTGCATGCATGCTTTCCAGTGCTCCGACAGCTGTTATACCGCAAGAGTCTGCATCCGGTCTGCAGTGAAAAATCCAGAAAAATCCTCCATCCACGTGCCTCGATTGCATCAAACCTTGACGCAGAGCAAACACAGGAAACCCAGGGTCTCTGCCTGGACCGTTCAGCCACAGACGCTGGGAACTGACTCGCAAGGTCGAACTGATGCTGTATCTGTAACTGTTCCTGAAGATTCGGTGGCAGAATTGATTCTGCACTGCTCACGCACGTCAGCTCTAACCCGCGCGACCCGGCCCAACCCGCTCGCGGACCCAGGGCTGCGCCGCGCAGACCGTCGAGGCTGAAAAAAAAAAGCGGTTGCATGTTGAGTGGTTCAGCATGCTGTCTGTTGGGTAATAGCGTTGCGTCGTAGTCTTGACCTGGTCGGTCTTTTTCCAGGCTGCCTGCTCGGGCAGCCTGGCCCACCCTCCTTACCTCCCCACATGGGGCCTGCCAGCAACTCTGCCGCAACACTTACAGCAGAAGCACCGCCAGGCCACATCAGAGAAACCGTTGCAAAATGCTCACGCGTCAACTCCGTGAGAGTGACGCCGCGCCGAGCGAGTGCAATGGATGTAGGCAGTAAATGTACAATATCACTGCCGTAGACACACCGGTCTAACAGCAAGCGACAGGCTTCTGCTGCATCTGCGCTCTCACCAGGTCGAAATCTTCCTTGGTAGGTTGCATACAGTTGATTGAGCAAAGCAAATGGTGCAACGTAGTCCCAGTCGTCGCTTGCAAGCTTCTGCAAAACATCTTGCACCAACGATCCCAGAATCGATTCTTCGCAATCCATCAACCGAGCAGTGAAAGCATTGTGCAGCGAGCGAGTCCACCTAAAACATTGCAACACGGCATTGAGCCAGCAGCTGTTCCCTAAATTCTTCAAGCCAGCATGCGCCGTGCCGCGCTCCAAGCCACTTGTCCATGCGGGCCGAGAGCCATAATCGAGTCTAGTGTGAAAGCCCAATTCCACCATCCACGCACCTTCGCTGCGGGGTGCTAATGCTTCCACATCCTGAAAAGCAGAGACCAAAAGCTGCACACTCTTCGAGGCCAGCTCAGGGTCGAAATCATCCGCGACATTTTTCGCACGCAGTCTGGCTCGCTTCTGCTGCCGCTGCAGTCCCAATGCATCACGCATCTCAGTCAAAATGACGTCGTCAAACCGAGCTTCGCGGCTACTCCTTGCGACTACTTCAACAGCTTCCCGCTGCAGCCGCTGAGCAACAGACTGTAGCTCTTTGGCAGAAATCTGCAGCGCAGCCTGAAGTTGACTGGCATCGACATCTGCAGCAGCCTTGGATGACCTGGTAGGGCCGTTTGCTGCTTGGGCACCCTGCACACGAGCGCGCCAACCGACACCATGTTTGGCAACAGTCGCCACACCACGAACATCTGCGGCCTCCTTCTGCAAACGCTCGGCCACTTTGTGCACCTCCGCGCTCGATATTTGCTGCGCTTGCTGCAGCAAGCGCGCATCCTCTTCGGCAGCTGCTTTGGCCTGCCGTGTCGGACCATTGACAGTTGCTCGGCTGATTTTCACACGAGCACGCCAATTGGAACCAGTTTGGGTCACGGACGGTCCAGCGGTCACGTCCGGGGCAGAAAGCGAGCCCGATAGTATATCCAAAACTTCTTGTAAGCGTTCACTGGAGACAGCTGCTGCTTCCTCCATTTGCCGCGCATCTTCGTTTGCAGCCACTTCAGTCGCTCGCAGCGGTCCGTTGAACGTCTTGCCGTCCTTCTTGCGGCGGGCGCGCCAACCATTAGCACGTTTTTCCACCGCCATGGCTTCACGAAACAAATGCAAATGACTAGTTGGAATTGTGGTCGTAACGGTGGTAACACTATCCTCTGCAATGTCTGCTTCGGCGGCCTCTTTCCACGGTGGGCTAAGGTCACCAAAGCAGAAGTCAACTGCACCGATCGTTTCTTTCCACGTTGGGCTAAAACGACCAGAGCAACAACAGATGATCCTATGACCGCATCTTTAACTTGACTGTCTAGTTGTAGTTGTGTTGTAGTGGTATGCGTGCTAGAGCTGTTGTCTGCAACTTCTAGTTGGGCCAAAGCGACCAAAACAGAACGACAAGAACGATATGATGAAAGTCTGCATGCAAGAAACAGAATCTGTCATGTCTGCGCTGCACAGCGTTGCTGAAGCGCAGTTGAGCCCTGCCTGTCGACCACGAGCAAGACCAGCACCTGGCCGCAAGTGTGTGTGTGTGTGGAATGCAGCAGGCCGAAAGAAGAAAGTACTTAAACATGCCAAAATCAAACATGCCGAAGCACGCGGAAAGAAGAAACATGCCGGAAGGACCGCATCTTTGCACGCAAATGACCAATTTCACTTGATTGACTCGTTATAGTTGTGGTTGAGTCGTATGCATGCTAGAGATGTTGTCCGCAAAAACTTCACTGACTACTTGTAATTGTGGTTGTAGTGGTGGTAACACTATCCTCTGCAATGTCTGCTTCGGCCGCCTCTTTCCACGTTGGGCTAAGGTCACCAAAGCAGAATGAATTACACTGCACCGATCGTTTCTTTCCACGTTGGACTAAAACGACCAGCGCAACAACAGATGATCCTATGACCGCATCTTTACCTTGACTGACTAGTTGTAGTTGTGTTGTAGTGGTATGCGTGCTAGAGCTGTTGTCTGCAACTTCTAGTTGGGCCAAAGCGACCAAAACAGAACGACAAGAACGACATGATGAAAGTCTGCATGCAAGAAACAGAATCTGTCATGTCTACACTGCACAACCTTGCTGAAGCGCAATTCAGCCCTGCCTGTCGACCACGAGCAAGACCAGCACCTGGCCGCAAGTGTGTGTGTGTGTGTGTGTGGAATGCAGCAGGCCGAAATAAGAAAGTACTTACACATGCCAAAATCAAACATGCCGAAGCACGCGGAAAGAAGAAACATGCCGGAAGGACCGCATCTTTGCACGCAAATGACCAATTTCACTTGACTGACTCGTTGTAGTTGTGGTTGAGTCGTATGCATGCTAGAGATGTTGTCCGCAAAAACTTCACTGACTACTTGTAATTGTGGTTGTAGTGGTGGTAACACTATCCTCTGCAATGTCTGCTTCGGCCGCCTCTTTCCATGTTGGGCTAAGGTCACCAAAGCAGAATGAATTACACTGCACCGATCGTTTCTTTCCACCTTGGGCTACAACGACCAGAACAACAAGAGATGATCCTATGACCGCATCTTTACCTTGACTGACTAGTTGTAGTTGTGTTGCAGTGGTATGCGTGCTAGAGCTGTTGTCTGCAACTTCTAGTCTGCAACTTCTAGTTGGGCGAAAGCGACCATGTCTGGGCCCTGCCTGTCGTAGCGACCACGCGGAAAGAAGAAACATGCCGGAAGATAAACATGCAGCAGACATGCCAGAGCGACCACGCACAAAACATGTCGGTAAAAGCAGGAAACACATCGGAAAATAAAACATGCCGGAGCGACCATCAAACATGCTAGAACATAACAGGCGCAAACAGGCCAGTAGAACAAACGATGCGAAGACGAAAACAGGTCGGAAAAGACAACATGCCGGCGCGACCATAAGACAGACAGGCCGGCACATAACATGCGTAAGCAGGCTAGAAATCCCAGGCGCCAAATCCCGGCCCAAGGGCGCCACCCAGTACCATAAGTGGCACGCCTGCCACGCAAAACGACAGTAGATGTGAGTTTGTGCCACGCCTGCCACGTGAAACGAAGGTGGATGTCAGGTTGTGCCACGCCTGCCACGCAAAGTGGCGCGGCGCCCCGGCGCCAAATCCCGGCCCAAGGGCGCCACCCAGTGCCATGAGTGCCACGCCTGCCACGCAAAACGACGGTAGATGTGAGTTTGTGCCACGCCTGCCACGCAAACCGAAAGTAGATGTGAGTTTGTGCCACGCCTGCCACGCAAAGTGCCGCGGCGCCCCGGCGCCAAATCCCGGCCCAAGGGCGCCACCCAGTACCATAAGTGCCACGCCTGCCACGCAAAACGACAGTAGATGTGAGTTTGTGCCACGCCTGCCACGTGAAACGAAGGTGGATGTCAGATTGTGCCACGCCTGCCACGCAAAGTGCGGCGCGGCGCCCCGGCGCCAAATCCCGGCCCAAGGGCGCCACCCAGTACCATAAGTGGCACGCCTGCCACGCAAAACGACGGTAGATGTGAGATTGTGCCACGCCTGCCACGTGAAACGAAGGTGGATGTCAGATTGTGCCACGCCTGCCACGCAAAGTGGCGCGGCGCCCCGGCGCCAAATCCCGGCCCAAGGGCGCCACCCAGTACCATCAGTGGCACGCCTGCCACGTGAAACGAAGGTAGATGTGAGTTTGTGCCACGCCTGCCACGTGAAACGAAGGTGGATGTCAGGTTGTGCCACGCCTGCCACGCAAAGTGCCGCGGCGTCACAGGCGCCCAAGCCAGTCCAAGCGCGCCACCCAGTGCCATGAGCACAGGCCCTTTCTCTGTTGGTGTGTGTGTGTGTGTGCGTGTTGTGTGTGTGTTGTTGTGTGTTGTGTCTGTTGGTGTGTGTGTGTGTGCGTGTGTGTTGTGTGTGTGTGTGTTGTGGTGACAAAGTGTATGTTGATAAAGCGTGTGTGGACAAAGTGTTTGTGGACAAAGTGTTTGTGGACAAAGTGTGTGGTGACAAAGTGTGTGTGGACAAAGAGTGTATGTTGATAAAGCGTGTGTGGACAAAGTGTTTGTGGACAAAGTGTTTGTGGACAAAGTGTGTGGTGACAAAGTGTGTGTGGACAAAGTGTGTGTGGACAAAGTGTTTTGGACAAAGTGTTTGTTGATAAAGTGTGTGTGGACAAAGTGTGGAGGAGGGCGGAGGAGGAGAAGGCGGAGGAGGAGCCCGGGATACAGAATCAAAAACAAGAACCCCACACAAAGATGTGGGGAATAATAATGATAATGAATACCTATATATATATAATATAATGAATACATATATCTATATTATCGAAGGAAGTTTAGAAGTTAAACTTCCGACAATAGTGACAGATGGAAAGCAGAGCAGGGAAGAGGCAGAGAGAAGAGAAAGATCAGAAGAAAGAAGAGTAGAAGAGAAAGAGTCAGAAGAAAGCAGATGCAGATGCGCGAAAAGGTAGGAAAGTCGCGAAACACTGTGTTTTTCCAATGATTTGGGGCTCCGGAGGGTCGAAAAGCAGGCTCGCTCAAGCGGCGGGTGCGGAGCCAGCTGGCCAGATGAGAGATGAAAAGTTGCACGCCGTTTTGGCGCGAAGCACATTTCCAAGTCAAAATGGACAAAGCACCTCAGCGCCGGACCGCTTTTGGAAGCGATGTCGAAAAAGTGCACACCGTTGTGGCGCGAAGCACGTTTGGAAGTCAAAATGTACAAAACACCAGGGGTTCGGACCACTTTTGGAAGTTGCGATGTCGAAAAATTGCACGCCGTTGTGGCGCGAAGCACATTTTGAAGTCAAAATGCACAAAACACACCAGGTCCGGACCACTTTTGGCAGTTGCGATGTCGAAAAAGTGCACGCCGTTGTGGCGCGAAGCACATTTCGAAGTGAAAATGTACAAAACACACCATTCTCGGACCACTTTTGGAAGTTGAGATGTCTAAAAAGTGCACGCCGTTGTGGCGCGAAGCACATTTCCAAGTCAAAATGTACAAAGCCACACCATTTGTACGGACCAGTTTTGGAGGTTCAGATGTCGAAAAAGTGCACGCAGTTGTGGCGCGAAGCACATTTCCGAGTTAAAATGTACAAAACACACCATGTACGGACCATTTTTGGAGGTTCAGATGTCGAAAAAGTGCACGCCGGTGTGGCGCGAAGCACATTTCCAAGTCAAAATGTACAAAGCACACCATGTACGGACCATTTTTGGAGGTTCAGATGTAGTTTCGCGTGGCAGGCGGAAAGGATTGTGGACCTTGTCAAAAGTGAGCAGAACGTGAGGGTTTTGTAGCGTTTTCAACTACAACTACCACTACACTACACTACACTCCAATACATTGCACTACACTACAACTACAACTACACTTCACTACATTCTACTACACGACACTGCACTCAATTACACTCAATTACACTCAATTACGCTACACTCCACTACACTACACTACACTCCACTACACTACATTACACTGCACTACATTACACTACACTACACTACATTACACTACACTACCTTCCACTACACTACATTACACTACACTGCACTCCACTACACCACACTACATTACACTACACTACATTACACTACACTCCACTACACTACACTTCACCTACACCTACAACTACACTCCACTACACTAAATTTCGCTACACTACATTACACTACACTACACTACCTTACACTGAATGACACTGCACCACAGATAGACAGGTAGACAGATAGACAGATAGATAGATGGACAGACAGACAGACAGACAGATAGACAGATAGACAGATGAAAGAGAGAGAGAGAGATAGATGGATAGATAGATAGATAGATGGATAGATAGATAGGTAGATAGATAGATAGATAGATAGATCGAAAGGTAGTTAGATGAGAGAGAGAGAGAGAGAGATAGATAGATACATAGATAGATAGGTAGGTAGGTAGATGGTCAGAGAAAGAGAGAGAAAAAGAGGAGACATCAATCACCTTTCGATCCATCAGTGGCTTCGCTCTGCCATCCGTGAGTCACAACAACCAACCTCCTATAGGTATCCTAGTTTTGAAACTTCCGCCACCGCCTTGTGCGGTACTACTGGTATATGTATGTATGTATATGTGTATATATATATGTATATATATATACATATGTATAATATATATATATGTATATATATGTATATACACACATATATAATATGTATATATATATAGATATACATATATATATATATGTTACGAAAGCCAGCCGGGAAGCTGGCTAGTTGTTATTTGCGAACGAAGTGAAAATAGGGGGTCTGGGGGGGGTAGGTGCCTCAAGGGACTGAAAACGTCACAAATAGGTGGTGTCTTAGGCGCGCAAAAAGTATGGGTTTTCAGGGTAATGTACCATGCGGCAAAACAGTGACGGTGGGTATCGATTTCTTGGGTGAAAAGTCTGAGGGTGAAAAGTCTGTGCCAGAAGAGTTTCTGGGTGAAGAGTCTCTGGGTGAAAAGTATATGGGTAAAAAGTAATATATGGGGGAAAAGTCTGTGGGTGAGAAGTATATGGTTGATCCGTCTGTGGGTGAAAAGTATATGGGCGAAAAGTATGTGCAAGAAGAGTTTCTGGGTGACAAGTCTCTGGGTGAAAAGTATATGGGTGAAAAGTATGTGCAAGAAGAATTTCAAGGGTGAAGAGTCTCTAGGTGCAAAGCCTGTGCAAGAAGAATTTCTGGGTTAAGAGTCTCTGGGTGAAAAGTATGTGCAAGAAGAGCTTTTGGGTGAAGAGTCTCTGGGTGAAAAGTATGTGCAAGAAGAGTTTCTGGGTGAAGAGTCT
>CAMXCT020003757.1:0-85000 GCA_947184155.2 Cladocopium goreaui
TGTGTGCATAGCCACCCCCGCTCTGCACAGGGCAGGTCGACGACCAGTGTCCGTCGGCCATGGTGGGGGCACCTTGGATGCGGGGGGGCTTGCTGCAGGAGAGCGTGGTCTAGTTGAAGGTGCTGTAGTCTCGTGCGCCCGTGCTGGATCGGTCAACATGACCCGGTGGCAACAAAGCGGGAGGATGTCCTGCGGAGCTGCTGGTATGTGGTGTCCGGCCGATGCGGTTTGCCGAGCTGGTGGCGGGTCTGGGACGACGATGCCATGGTCGGAGCAAAGGCCTTGGAGGATTGTATCGATATGGGGTGGCCAAGGGTTTCGGCAAGATGGGCAGGCTGGCTGCGGCTGATGGGCGCGCAAGTTTGCTGTGCAACTCCAGTGGGTGATGTGCCTGCATGCTGGCCAATGAAATGGAGGGTCATCCGTGGAAAGGTGTTGGATGGGGCCCAAGCAAATTGTGCACGTTGTTGTTGCTGCGTCTGCTGCCGTTGTGCTCTGCTGGGTGCGCGGGCTCTGCGGTGTGCCAGGCTGGCTGGTCAAATCGATGGTGTCGCCGGGCAGTCGTTTGCTGTGCAACTCCAGTGGGTGATGTGCCTGCATGCTGGCCAATGAAATGGAGGGTCATCCGTGGAAAGGTGTTGGATGGGGCCCAAGCAAATTGTGCACGTTGTTGTTGCTGCGTCTGCTGCCGTTGTGCTCTGCTGGGTGCGCGGGCTCTGCGGTGTGCCAGGCTGGCTGGTCAAATCGATGGTGTCGCCGGGCAGTCGTTCCATGTAGGCACAGATGAGTGGAAGCCACAGATGGAGCAGACAATGGAACCGACTGGAATGGAAGTCGAAAGACGGGCGATGAAGTCCAATGCCCGGATGAGACAGGGAAAGTCCAAAGAAAATCCAATGATGGCCTGGTTTAGCCTGGCTGGCCCCCAGGAACTATTACGCGTTTTTAAGGTGTGTCGCCTCCACCGCCGCCCCAGCGGTTGCAGTTGTTAGCCATCTATCTATCTATCTATCTATCTATCCATCCATCTATCCATCCATCCATCTATCTATCTCTATCTCTCTCTATCTCTCTCTCTCTCTCTTTCATCTGTCTATCTGTCTAGCTGTCTACCTGTCTATCTGTCTATCTACCTATCTATCTGTCTATCTGTCTACCTGTCTATCTGTGGTGCAGTGTCATTCAGTGTAATGTAGCGTCCTGAAATGTAGTGTAGTGTAAAGGAGTGTAATGGAATGTAGTGTAATGTAGTGTAATGTAGTGTAATGTAGTTAATGTAGTGTAATGTAGTAGTGTAGTGTAATTTAGTGTAGTGGAGCGTAGTGGAGCGTAGTTGTAGCTGTAGTTGTGGTGTAGTGGAGTGTACTGTAGTGTAATGTAGTGAAGTGTAGTGGAAGGCCATGTAGTGTAGTGTAGTGTAGTGGAGTGGAGTGGAGTGTAGTGTAGTGTAGTGTAATGTAGTGTAGTGTAGCGTAGTGTAGCGGAGTGTAGTGTACTGTAGTGTAATGTAGTGTAATGTAGTGTAATGTAATTTAGTGTAGTGGAGTGTAGTGGAGTGTAGTGGAGTGTAGTTGTAGTTGTAGTGTTGTGGAGTGTAGTGTAGTGTAGTGTAGTGTAATGTAGTGAAGTGTAGTGGAAGGTAGTGTCGCGTAGTGTAATGTAGTGTAGTGTAGTGGAGTGTAGTGTAGTGTAATGTAGTGTAGTGGAAGTAGTGTCGTGTAGTGTAATGTAGTGCAGTGGAGTGTGGTGTAGCGTAATGTAGTGTAGTGTAATTTAGTGTATTAGAATGTAGTGAAGGTGTAGTTGCAGTTGTAGTTGTATAGTGTAGTGAAATGTATTGGAGTGTAGTGTGGTGTAGTGGTGGTTGTAGTTGAAAATGCTACAAAACCCTCACGTTTTGCTCACTTTGACAAGGTGCACAATCCCTTGTGCCTGCCACGCGAAGCGACATCTGAACCTCCAAAAGTGGTCCGAACCCCTGGTGTTTTTAACATTTTGACTTCGAAATGTGTTTCGCGCCACAACGGCGTGCACTTTTTCGACATCTGAACATCTTCTCCTCTTGCCCTCTTGCCCTCTTGCGCTCTTGCCCTCTTGCCTCTTGCCCTCTCCTTCTTTTCTATTTCTCTTCTGAAGGCGGGGGCAAGGGCAGTGCCAACGAGACGGCACGAAACGCAACCCTTTCGCACGAAACGAGGTTTCGATCGCCAAAAACTGAGGTAAAATTGCGATTTCAACTTGTCCGGCACACCCTTTCGCACGAAATGAGGTTTGATCGCCAAAAACTGAGGTAAAATTGCGATTTGCAAGTCGTCCCGCGCACCCTCCGCACGAAATGAGGTTCGATCGCCAAAAACTGAGGTAAAATTGCGATTTGCAAGTCGTCCCGCGCAACCCCTTCGCACGAAACGAGGTTCGATCGCCAAAAACTGTGGTAAAATTGCGATTTCAACTTGTCCGACAGACCCTTTTCGCACGAAATGAGGTTCGATCGCCAAAAACTGAGGTAAAATTGCGATTTGCAAGTCGTCCCGCGCACCCTTCCGCACGAAATGAGGTTTGATCGCCAAAAACTTGGGTAAAATTGCGATTTGCAAGTCGTCCCGCGCACCCTTTCGCACGAAATGAGGTTCGATCGTCAAAAACTGATGTAAAATTGCGATTTCAACTTGTCCCGCCCTTTCGCACGAAATGAGGTTCGATCGCCAAAAACTGATGTAAAATTGCGATTTCAACTTGTCCCGCGCGACCCTTTCGCACGAAACGAGGTTCGATCGCCAAAAACTGCGGTAAAATTGCGATGTTCAATGATTTTCATGTTATCCGGCGAAGTATGGAGAAGCTGTATGTAAACGCGCCTGCGTTTAAATCAGCAGAACTAAGTCGTGGGTCGGCATGCAAGTGGTTTAGATTGGTAACGGTTTTTCAAGAGAGAAAAAAAACAGAACATGAAAAAAATGAAAAGAAATGAAAATAAATAAGAATACATGTAAATAAATTAAAATAAATGAACATAAATAATATAAATATAAATCAAAAATAAATGAAAATAAATAACATGAAAAGGATTGAAAAGGCACCAGGAAATGAAATAAACCATGGTTGTGTAGTGTGATGTAGTGTAGTGTAGCGGAGTGTAGTGTACTGTAGTGTAATGTAGTGTAGTGTAGTGTAATGTAATTTAGTGTAGTGGAGTGTAGTGGAGTGTAGTGGAGTGTAGTGGAGTGTAGTGGAGTGTAGTTGTAGTTGTAGTGTTGTGGAGTGTAGTGTAGTGTAATGTAGTGAAGTGTAGTGGAAGGTAGTGTCGCGTAGTGTAATGTAGTGTAGTGTAGTGGAGCGTAGCGTAATGTAGTGTAGTGGAAGGTAGTGTCGTGTGGTGTAATGTAGTGCAGTGGAGTGGAGTGTAGCGTAATGTAGTGTAGTGTAATTTAGTGTATTAGAATGTAGTGAAGGTATAGTTGTAGTTGTATGGAGTGTAGTGAAATGTATTGGAGTGTAGTGTGGTGTAGTGGTGGTTGTAGTTGAAAATGCTACAAAGCCCTCACGTTTTGCTCACTTTGACAAGGTGCACAATCCCTTGCGCCTGCCACGCGAAGCGACATCTGAACCTCCAAAAGTGGTCCGAACCCCTGGTGTTTTTAACATTTTGACTTCGAAATGTGTTTCGCGCCACAACGGCGTGCACTTTTTCGACATCTGAACATCTTCTCCTCTTGCCCTCTTGCCCTCTTGCGCTCTTGCCCTCTTGCCTTCTTGCCCTCTCCTTCTTTTCTATTTCTCTTCTGAAGGCGGGGGCGGGGGCAGTGCCAACGAGACGGCACGAAACGCAACCCTTTCGCACGAAACGAGGTTCGATCGCCAAAAACTGAGGTAAAATTGCGATTTCAACTTGTCCGGCGCACCCTTTCGCACGAAATGAGGTTCGATCGCCAAAAACTTGGGTAAAATTGCGATTTTCAAATCATCCGGCGCGCCCTTTCGCACGAAATGAGGTTCGATCGTCAAAAACTGATGTAAAATTGCGATTTCAACGTGTCCCGCGCAACCCTTTCGCACGAAATGAGGTTCGATCGCCAAAAACTGATGTAAAATTGCGATTTCAACTTGTCCCGCGCGATCCTTTCGCACGAAACGAGGTTCGATCGCCAAAAACTGCGGTAAAATTGCGATTTTCATGTTATCCGGCGAAGTATGGACAAGCTGTATGTAAACGCGTCTGTGTGTAAAAGCGTCTGCGTTTAAATCAGCAGAACTAAGTCGTGGGTCGGCATGCAAGTGGTTTAGATTGGTAACGGTTTTTTCAAGAGAGAAAAAAACAGGACATGAAAAAAAATGAAAAAAATGAAAATAAATGAACATAAACGAAAATAAACCATGAATGAAAACAATAAAACACACAACGAATGATAAAGATATGTGAACATTGGAGGCCACCATATTCCAAACATGAATTTGGTAGCGGTGATTGGGCAGAAAACCCTACAAAAAAAAATGCAAAACCGTTCCAGACCGTTCAACATGAACCATAAACATGTGAAAACGACATGAACCATACCCTGAGTCTCCAAAAATAGTAAATGTACTAATTGTCAAAATTTACGTAAAAAGTCAAGATTAGTAAAAAAAATCAAGATTAGTAAATTGATTTAGGTATATACCTAAATCCATTTAGGTTTATACCTAAATCCATTTAGGTTCATAACTATTTTTCTTCAAGTTTTGATGCTATTGTTTTGTATGTTTTTTGTTGAAAATCATACAAAAATAGTTTTAAAAAAATTGGGAAAATATAGTTTTTGAGATGGAACCAATGCATTTATGTTTATGATTTGTTCTTCTTTGGTGCAAGTTTGACGTGTAAGTAAAATGCTCATGTAAGAAAGTAGCTCGCCATGCCCAAGTAACTTCTCTATTCATTGCAGATGTTCTTAAGAAAACAAACAGGCGCAGCCATGTCACCTTAGTCGCGGTAGAGAAGCACAGGATCAAATTTGAACCACAGCCTGATCCTTGCAAACACTTTTTCTCCCAGGTAGATTGTGATAGTCAAGTATAGACTTGGAAGGTACGGATTGCAATGATCGTAGTGGTTCTATACAAATGGCCTGCTGATTGCAAGGGCTGAATTTGGACATATTTGGACTAAGAATTTGAAGTGTTGATTTCTTTTTCTAGGGCACAAGCAAGCCACAAGAAGCACAAGTAAGCCTCATGAAAGCACACTACTAACCCACAAGTAACTCATAAGTGTGCCCCACGAAAGTTCCAAAAGAATCCCAATAAAGTCATAAGTGAGTCCGAAATAAGTCTCACGTGGGTCCCTATAGTAAGATACAACTCTTCCACAAGTAAGTTCCAAGGAAGTTCCAAGTGAGTCCCAAGTAAAACACTAGTACTTGACAAGTAAGACCCAAGTAAGCACCCAGCAACCCAAAAGTACGTCACAAGTAACCCATAAGTAAACCACAAGTAACCCACAAGTTAGTCATAGTTAGTCACAACTAACCCATGATTAAGTCACAAGTAACTCAGAAGCAAGTCAAAGTTAAAAATAGGAAGCATAGAACAGCCAAATAAATCAGAGGTGAGTTGATATGCACAGGTGGGGACATGAAATATTATCAACCTGATTATTGTGAACACTAATGCATACGAATGCTACATTTGCCCTTGGATATAGTTATGCATTATCTTTGAACAAATTTATTCTATAACATTGCAGGTTACTTGTGTTACTTGAGAACCTGGCAAGTTAGTTGTGTTGCTTGAGAACTTGGCAGGTTACTTGTGGGGCATGTCTTGGGACCGGTAGATCTTGCATTGTTTATTTTATTTTTTCCCTTCCCGCATGATGTCCATTTCCTGTGCCCGCCGACCCGTTTTAGGTAGCAGGGTGTTCGTCTCTAGGGCCCGCCAACCCGTTTCAGGCGGCGGGGGGGGGTCTGGACGGGCTAGCCGGGACGTCAAAGCGAGTCCCGGCCAGGAGGTCCGGCAGACTCGGGATGTCCCCGTCGATCGTGTCGCCGTGGGGCGGTAGTTCCAGGAGGGAGCTGGCGAGCGCTCTTTGCGTCGCCACCGCCACTATGCCTGTCCACCGGGCAATCCAACCGGCGCAGGCCGCAGCGCGCAGCCAGGAAGAAGCATCTTGACTTCTTTCTGTGGCAAGGTGGCGGACGAGGTTGCGGGTTTCAACCCCCCAGCGGCCTCCTACTTCAACGCCGAGAACCAGGAGGCGGCACCGGCTGCGTGCCGCCAGGAGTTCGGGGTATCTACGGCGTTTGCGGGCGACTGCGGTGGCTACAGCTCGCCCTGGTTCCGACGTGGTGCCTGGGTGCGGGAACCCGGCTCTGCTGATGGGGCTGACACACGTCGTGTCTATGGCCAGCTGTTGGCCGTGGTACGCCTGCAATCCATTAGCCACGATTTCAATTCGGCGTCCATCGGTGATGGGGCTGGCAATGTTCATGTTTGCCACGGCAACATTGCGAGCTACTCGGCCTCTCGCTTCTCGGCAGATCCTGGCCACGGCGGTTGCTACTTGGAGGAAATTGAAAGCCTCTGCCGGTTACATTTGGAGATGTCTCAAAATAGGAGGGCCAAAAACTAAATTTTAAATACAAAAAAACAAGGGTTTGCCCCCCCTATTTTGAGACATCCCTATTTTATTACTTGAGGATTTGCCAGATTAATTGTTTTATTTGTGTTACTTGCATTTTATGAAATATTTGGACGATACTTCCCAGACCTCCTGAACGGAAAGAATATAAACAGAACAGTAGGTTTTAGTTTTTTTAGATATATATATATACATATACATATACATATACATATACATATACATATACATATACATATACATATACATATACATATACATATACATATACATATACATATATATATATATGTATATATTTTTATTTATTTATTATTCAACCTTAGGTCATTGAAAACCAACCGTGGTGATGCAATCCATATGCAATCCTTATGCACTTTTTATGCACTTCTCTTACACTTCTGATGCAATTCTTATGTATGTTACATGCATTTTTTATTCATTTTTAATGCGCGGTGTATGCACTTTTTGCAATTTCTTTTGAAATCCTTATGCATTTTTAATGCATTTCTGATGCAATTCTTATGCATTTTTAATGCATTTTTCTGCATTTTTAATGCATGTTTTGGCACGGTTTATACATTTTTGATGCATTTCTTATGAATTTTTTTCACTTTATGAAAGTGCATAAAAAGTGCATAAGAAGTGCATAAAAAGAGCATAAGAAGAAAATAAACTTGCACAAAACGTGCATCATTATTTTTTTCAAAAAATATTTTTCGTGGCAAGCACATGGATCAAAGCCAACAAGACCCACTGTGTTCTTTCAAAACCTATCTGGATATCACCAAGGTTGATTTTCAATGAACTAAGGTTGAATAATAAATCTATTTATCTATATATATATTTTTTTAATTTATTTATATATTTATATTTATATTTATATTTAAATATTTATATTTAAATATTTATAGTTATCAGAGGTTTGTACGCAAATCTGCCCTTCTCAATGGTACGTGCCCATCTTAGATGGTCACTTATCCTGAGATAGTGTGCAAATGAGCGAGAACCCTCATCCAGCCCTTCGACATATAAATAGATATCTGGGAAAAAAACCTACTGTCCTGTTTATATTCTTTTCTGTTCAGGAGGTCTGTGAAGTATCGTCCAAATATTTCATAAAACGCAAGTAACACAAATAAAATAATTAATCTGGCAAATCCTCAAGTAATAAAATAGGGATGTCTCAAAATAGAGGGGGAGGCAAACCCTTGTTTTTTTGTATTTAAAATTTAGTTTTTGGCCCCCCTATTTTGAGACATCTCCAAATGTAACCTGCAGAGGCTTTCAATGTCCTCCAAGTAGCAACACAATTAAAATAAACAATGCAAGATCCACCAGTCCCAAGACATGCCCCACAAGTAACCTGCCAGGTTCTCAAGCAACACAACTAACCTGCCAAGTTCTCAAGTAACACAAATAACCTGCAATGTTATGGAATAAAATTGTTCAAACATAATGCATAACTATATCCAAGGGCAACCCACTTCTGACTTATTTGGTTGTTCTATGTTTCCTATTTTTGATTTTTGACTTGCTTGTGAGTTACTTGTGACTTACTCATGGGTTAGTTGTGACTAATTATGACTAACTTGTGGGTTACTTGTGGTTTACTTATGGGTTACTTGTGACATACTTTTGGGTTGCTAAGCGCTTACTTGGGCTTACTTGGGACTTACTTGTCAAGTACTAGTGTTTTACTTGGGACTCACTTGGGACTTCCTTGGAACTTACTTGTGCAAGAGTTGTATCCTACTATAGGGACTCACGTGAGACTTATTTCGGACTCACTTATGACTTTATTGGGATTCTTTTGGAACTTTCGTGGGACACACTTATGAGTTACTTGTGGGTTAGTAGTGTGCTTTCATGAGGCTTACTTGTACTTCTTGTGGCTTACTTGTGGCCTAGAAAAACAAATCAACCCTTCCAATTCTTAGTCCAAAGTCAGCCTTTGCAATCAGCACGCCATTTGTATAGAACCACTACGATCATTGCAATCCGTACCTTCCAAGTCTTTACTTGACTATTACATACTATCACACTCTACCTAGGAAAAAAAGTGCTTGCAAGGATCAGGCTGTGGTTCAAATTTGATCCTGTGCTTCCCTACCGCGACATAGGTGACATGGATGACCTGGTGTGGAAGGAGGTGTAAAACCAACAGCAAAAACTTCAAAAAAAACAAAACCAGTCAAAAAAATCTGATTTTATATATTTGAAAAACATGACAAAAAAAACATTAGATTCTACGATTCTTTGCGTTTTGGTGGCATTTTGGATCCCAGAGTCTTGTGTGGTCAGTTGCGCGCTTTCATTTCAATTTCAGAGCTCGCTCATGTCGTCTTCAGCCAATGGTCCTTTGGCCCGTACGGCCAAGCGTCATCGAGAAGTCGATCCACTGATGCCAGGAATGAATCCTTTCCTTGCGTCCATGTTTGGTCCGGCCTTTGCATTGCTTGTCCCTACCCGTGCTGAATCGTGCTGATTTTGTTTTGATGGATCGATGAGGTACGTTGCTACACGTAACCAAAAACGACATTGGTTCCTGATGTGCCTTTTTTGTCAGTTGTTGTCAAACCGCGTGGCCAGCGTTGTCAAAACAATATCAGTTTTGATAGGTTTCAGCCTGAACAGATTAAACAGGATGAAGTAAAATCATTTGAATTCTATCTTTTTTATATGTATATTTATTTCTTGTTATGTATATTTATTTCTTTTTATGTGTATTTATTTCTTTTTATGTATATTTATGTTTTTTATTTCCTTTTATTTCGTTTTATTTCTATTTATTTCCTTTTATTTCTGTTTGTTGTTGTTTATTTATGTTTATTTATTTATTTTTTTGTCTTTTATGTCTTTTATTTCTTTTTATTTCTTTTTTCTGGCGAAAAAAGAAAAATATGATTTTAAAATGTGTTTTTTTGATTTTCGGATCATCCAAACCATATTGTAGCTAACCTACTGCAACCTGCACCACCACTTAGTCTTGCTGAGTAAAAGCGTCTTTCTGTAAAAGCGTCTGTGTGTAAAAGCGTCTGTGTGTAAAAGCGTGCTGTCGGTAAAAGGGTCTGTGTGTAAAAGCGTCTGTGTAAAAACCTCTGTGTGTAAAAGCGTCTGTGTGTACAAGTTTCTGTGTAAAAGTTTCCGTGTGTAAAAGCGTCTGTGTGTAAAAGCTTCTGTGTGTAAAAGCGTCTGTGTGTAAAAGCGTGCTGTCGGTAAAAGGGTCTGTGTGTAAAAGCGTCTGTGTGTAAAAACCTCTGTGTGTAAAGCGTCTGTGTGTACAAGTTTCTGTGTAAAAGTTTCTGTGTAAAAGCGTCTGTGTGTAAAAGCTTCTGTGTGTAAAAGCGTCTGTGTGTAAAAGCGTGCTGTGTAAAAGCGGCTGTGTGTAAAAGTTCCTGTGTGTAAAAGCGTGCTGTCGGTAAAAGGGTCTGTGTGTAAAAGCGTCTGTGTGTAAAAGTGTCTGTGTGTAAAAGAGTCTGTGTAAAAGCGTCTGTGTGTAAAAGTTTCTGTCTGTAAAAATTTCTGTGGGTAAAAGTTTTGTGTGTAAAAGCGTCTGTGTAAAAGCAACTGTGTGTAAAAGCCTCTGTGTGCAAAACTGTCTGTATGTAAAAGCGCCTGTGTGTAAAAGTGTCTGTGTGTAAAAGTGCCTTGTGTGCAAAAGCGTCTGTGTGCAAAAGTGTCTGTGTGTAAAAGCGCCTGTCCGTAAAAGTTTCTCTGTGTAAGGGGTTCTCTGTGTAAAAGTTTGCTCTGTGTAAAAGTTTCTGTGTGTAAAAGTGTCTGCGATGCAAACTATTGTCTTGTACTTATGCTATATTGTCTTGATACTCCTCTTTTCGACTGCGTATAACACATCTTTAATATATTGTTTTGTAATATGGTGCCTCCATACTAACAAGAGAAGACCCTGCTCCTCTACGCTCTCGGGCCATCCGTCGTCTAGTTTTTTTCGGCCATTTGATCTGACATTTTCTCTCGTTTTTGCAAAATCCTTTCAACCATGCTCAGTGCAAGGATGACACGCACAAATCACTATGTCAGAATGTTTTCACTACATGGAAAACCCATGAACAGCAGTGGAACTACCGCTGGATTTCAGGCCCAAATCTTGTGGTCAAAAGAGAGCGCCGCACTGTTTCGCATTTGTTTGCATGGTAGCGGAGCGACTGTTTTTCTGATTTGCCTTGCAACGACAGGTCACTGGCTGTCAGGTACATCAATTTGGTTTGGAGGACGAGCGGCTTTGGACTGGTTTTCAGGCAGCTACTCACAGACTCCATAACTGACTTTGGGACTGACTTCAGCTGGTAACATCGACATAGCTCTGGCAATACAGGTGATTTTCCAATTTCGGCTTGCGCATTTGGTTTCAGTTTGGTTTACCTTGTTCAGCTTGGCACTTTGCAAATTCTGGACTTGAGGGTGAACAAATGGCAGCTCTGGATCCGACAATCATCCAGACGGCGCTTTTGCAGGTGGCCGAGGCCACGAAAGCGGCCTCAGAGGCTGCGAAGGCTGTGCAGTTAGCGCAGCAGCAGCAGTCCAAAGGTGCCTCTGGATCTTCAGGACAAGCGGTTGTTGACTGGAGCAAGTTGGTCAACAAACCCCCATGCTTTGAGCACAGTACAGTAGAGGCTGAAATAAAGGCCTTCAGGGACTGGAGCTGGCAAGTGACTCAGTATCTTGCCACCATAGACAGTGCGTATGATGATGAACTTAGAAAGGTTTTTGAAAATCCTTCTACAAAGCTGGACATGGATAGCGCTTCACTGGAGACTCGTACAAGGGGCATGAAGCTCTATGGCCTCTTGGCGTCTTTGGTCAGAGGAAAGGCGCTCAACATAGTGAAGAGTGTTGGAAATTCGGACGGCTATGAAGCCCTTATACAGATGGTTTTGGCACTCAGGCCAAACAACAACAATAGAGGTCTTGCTCTTCTTACAGCAGCAACTTCATGGCCGGCTTTCAACATGGGACTTCCACTTCAACCCCAGGTTTTGAAACTGGAAGAAGTTTTCGAAGAGTCTCGAAAGAGTGGAACCGACATCCAGGATGCTGTCAAATCTGCAATACTCATGCGATGTGTCAGTGGCCAACTTCGCACTCATTTGAACTTGGGCGCGCAGGAGAACATGACATATGCAAGCTTGAGGGAACAGTGTCTCAAATGGGACAGGGCACAGCAGCGATGGTCGGGCTTAATCACAGGTGATGACCAGGTGGTGCCCATGGAGATCGACCGTGTGAAAGGGAAAGGAAAATGGTCCAGCTCACAGAAGGGCCATGGAGGCAAGTCGAAAGGAAAGAATGACAAAGGTGGCCAGAAAGGCGACTACAAAGGCAAGTCGAAAGGAAAAGATGGAAAAGGAAAATCGAAGAAAGGCCAGGAGAAGGGAAAAGGCAAGTCAGAAGACCGATCAAAAGGGAAAGGACGAGGTGATAAGCAATGTCACCTGTGCGGACGCTTCGGGCATTTTGCTCGTGATTGCTGGCAAAACCAACAGGTCAGAGCTGTTGGGAGTTCTTCGGGCCAACAACCTTCAGAAGGTACAGCAGCACAGCAGTCAATGGCTCAGGGATCTCCTTCATCGTCTGCAGGAGGTAGCTACACCCAAGTGACGAGTGTTTCACAGCATGGTCAAGGCCAAGCACAAGGGTCTTCAACTCAGTACAGGGTTGCACGAATCATGCAGGATGACTCAACTGACTTGGTTTTCGATCTCACTGCAGGAGCATTTGATGTTGGACACGTGCGTGCAATTCACTTTCATATAGGTGATGATGAGGACGAGCTGGAAGTGACTGAATTTCCTCGAGGTGTTAGGGCAATCATTGAAGAGTTGCCTGATGATTCAGCAGCGCAGGTGATTCTTTTGGACTCAGGTGCAGATGCCTCAGTTTTCCCACTTAGCCTCATTGGCGCTGGGAAGCCACTGGACTCACGAGGGACAAAACTTTGTGATGCACAAGGAAAACAGATCCCCATAGAAAGCATGCGTTTGGTTGAAATTCGACTCCCAACTTCAAGTGGAAAGAGTGTGATTCTGAGAGAGCGAGTTGCAATCTCTTCGAGGGTGACACAGCCCATCCTGTGTTTTGGACACCTCTTGGAGCAGGGCGTTGGAATCGATGGTGTGGAGCAGGCCTTAGTTCACTCTAGCGGCCGAATCAACATTCCTTTGCAGTTACAGAACAAAAGCATGACTGTTTTGGGTCACGTTCGGTTGCTGCAGAACATGTCAGACCAGGACACCTTTCAGGCAATTCGAGCAGTGAAGGCTGAGGTGCAAAGTGAGTTGATCAACAGCCCCATAGGCTGGAGTGTGAATGAGATGGGTTACATCGTTGGCAGACATCTCAGTGATTCCTACCAGGATCCTTCACTGGCATTCCCTGCACTGGAGGGCCCACAGCTTCGAACAACACTGGTGAGAGGTGATGATGGCTTGTGGTACATACTCGAGTTGTCCGAGTCCTTGAAAGAAATCGTGCAATTGGATGCAAAGTTTCATGATATGGTTGGTAACAGGAGTGTGATTACAATCATCACTGAAGGAGAAAAGCCCCCAGTCATGATGGGATTTCAGTTTGAGGGAGAGGGTCCACAAGGAGCACAATTTGAAGCTCATGATGACCCAGGCGATGAGGTTCTTCTTGCTCCTGAGGACGAAATCCAAGGTGTCGACATCTCCGAACGTGAGGAGCCCAGAGCAGGACAACCAGTAGGAGAAGCCCAAATTGTGGTGCTCCCAGCAACCAACGATGAGGTGATTGTCAATGGAATCAGTTTGACTGCAAACAGTAGTTTGGCAGCGTTGAGAGCAGGCTGCACAACATATGGAATCTCAACGTCAGGAAGCAAACTGAAGTGTTTTGGGAGGCTCTTGCAACACCAGAAGAACCTGGAGCTTCAGACCATCACCCATGCTGCCCAGGATGCCCTGAATGCAGAGACCAGGACACCGAAGGCACCAGCTTTGCCAGAACCTCCAACCGAGATTCTTCAAGAGCGTCACCGGCTTACACACACTCCATATGAACCATGGTGTGAGAGCTGTGTGGCACATAGGGCAAGGTCAGATCGACATCCCCGAGATTTCTCTTCCAAAGAGGGCAGTGTACCAACAATTTCCTTTGACTATTTCTTCACGAAGGCTGGAGAGAGCAGCACTGACCCTGATTCTGTCATTGCGCTTGTGATGGTGGATAGCAAAACAGGTTTCTTGGGATGTGTGCCAATGAACAGCAAGGCACAGTTCGACCTAGCGACAAAGGAGCTGATAGCCTTTTGCCAAACCTTGGGCTACAATGAAGTGATGCTGAGGTGCGACAATGAACCTTCAGTGCTTCAGCTGCAGCGTTTGGTTGTGCAAGCCCGACAACAAATGGGTTTGCAAACAAAGGCATGTACCCCTTCGGCATACCAGCATGGCAATGCGTTGGCAGAAAATGCAATCCAGCGCATCAGAGGCTTGGCTGGGAGCTTGATGCACTCATTGCAACTGAAGCTTGGAGTTACAATCAACTCCAACCATGCGCTTTGGACTTGGTGCATGCGTCATGCTGCGTGGATTCTGAACAGGTTCAATCCACATCAAGGGCTTACAGCTTTCGAAGTGGTGTATGGAAAAGTTTACCATGGTCAGGTTTGTGAATTTGGAGAACCCGTGCTGGGGCATGCCAAAACGCCTTACAAGGGCAATCCAAAGTGGCAACGCATGTTGTTTGTTGGAAAGGTCGAGGGCCAAGATAGCTTTCTTTTGTACACAGGCAGTGGACTGATCCTTACAAGGTCGGTTAGGAGGATCAAAACAAACTGGACTTCATACATGGCGTTCTACAAGCAGTTTGATCTCTTTTCATGGCAGTACAAAGTTGGTTTTGGGGGAAGAGTTCAACCGACCAAGAGGAAGGTCAACCCGAGATCAGTGAGCTTTACAGCCCCAATTGGTCCTTTTCAACCCAGTTCTTTGGCGGACGAAGATGCAGAGGCCGTGAAAGCAAAGGCACAGGAGGAGAAAAATGAAGAAGGAGAACAGGAGAGAATGGCAGGGCATGACAAGCCTGCTGAAATTCAAAGAGAAGTTCAATTTGGAGATGGACGCATCTTCGAAGAGACAGAGAAACCCAGAGTAGCATATGCCCCACAACTTGTGGTGATGCCTCCACCGAGCACTGCAGTCCCAGCAAAGACTGCCACCGAGGATGCAGGTTCCAGCAGTGTTGGTGGAGACCCTTTGCAAAGTGTTGGAATGGAAGTGCCTATGACTCCAGATGTCCATACAGGAGTCAACGCCCCTGCAAGCCCAAGACACTCTTCTACAACCAGAGAACATGCTGACGAAGGAGAGACAGCAGAAGCAAAAAGAGCGAGAGTTGAGGAGCACAAGAAGCCCAGGATCAACAAGATCGAGGCTCATGTTGTGGAGTGTGAGAAAGCAGTCAGGACAGTTCAATTTGGAATGGAGGAGTACTACACTATGGATGAGTACGAAGCAGAATGGAAAAGTGATGACAGCTCTGGGAATCTAGAAGAGGTATGGCTTGGAGAAGATGAGCTCTACTTTGCAGGAACCCCGGAGTCCGTTTGGAGTGACTGGACCTTGAAAGAACAACCTCCACCTCCTGATCCCGCTGTTGACTTAGTGGCCGACGAGATCGAAATCGATCGCCTGCTTGAAATGAAAGTCCTGGTGAAACCAGAAGGTCACCAAGGACGAGTTGAGGGCCGCCTCACAACCAAGTTCGTGAGAGATTGGAGGAAGAAACTGTATGTCAGTGAAGGCCAGAGTCGCGAGAGATGGATGAGAAGGAGCCGACTAGTGGCTCGAGAATATGCGGTGGAGAAACGGGACGACACATTTTCTCCTGCCACAGGAGCCCATACCTCGAACCTACTTCCTTTGCTGCATCTCCAAAGGCAAGCAGAAGGAAAGGGGAGCAGCGATCTCTATAAACCCTTGCTGGCATCACTGGACATCAAGGACGCCTTCTTGCAGGTGCCACAGACTGACCCCATTCAGGTGTTTCTCAACAACACTCCCTTCATAATCCTCAAGAACTTGCCAGGACAGAGACAGGGATCCAAAGCATGGTATTGGTATTTTCGTACGTTTCTGGAGGAAAATCTGCAGTTTACGTTTTGTGCCGAGCAGCCATGCTTAGCGAAATGTGATGAAGCAACAGTTTTGATGCATGTAGATGATTTACTCTACGCCGGGACCCAAGAGCATTTCCACAATGTCTTCTTGAAGAAGTGCAAGGAGAAATTCTCAGTTTCCCATGCGGAGTTGGATGAACCTGGAAGCTCCATCACGTTTTTGAAGAAAAGACTGGTACAGTTGGATGATGGTATCCTTGTAACACCTGGCACTGATGTTGAGAAGTTGGTTGAATCGTTTGAAGAAAAGTTTGGACGTGCAAAGATTTCCAGCGTCCCATGCGACAACTCAATTCAGTTGGAGGACACCTCATATGCATTGAATGTGGAGGACTCTACCCATTTCAGGTCAATTGTTGGCTCAGCTCTTTACCTTGGAAGAGACAAACCGGACACCATCTTCTGCATAAAGGAGCTGGCTGGGAAAATGTCCAAGCCTACTTTGATGGCGCTTCAGCACTTGCGCAAGCTGATTGGGTATTTGAAAGGGACTGGAAACTTGGGAGTCAAACTTTGCAATCCAACCCCTGGGCATGGAAAATGGAAGGTCAGTGAAGAAGCCCAGTGGGTACTTGAAACGTTTTCAGACGCTGATTGGGCTGCAAATCGCAGTCATCGCAGGTCGACTTCCTGCGGTGTTCATTTTCTGAACGGAAACTATTTGTATTCCAGCTCACGAACACAGAAAGTCATTTCTTTGTCGTCGTGTGAAAGCGAACTGCATTCAATCGTTTCAGCAATGTGTGACTGCCTATTCATCCGCAGGTGTTTAGAGTTCATGCTGGGGACAAGATTGCTGCAGGTTCATTTCACTGATAGTTCTTCAGCTCGGCAGCTGGTTTCACGCCAAGGAGCTGGGAAGGTGCGCCACTTAGCTGGAAAGATCTTGTGGGTTCAATCGAAGGTGAGAGAAGGAGATGTGTTACTTTCACAGATCTCTACAAGTTTTAACATCAGTGATGTGGGCACCAATCCTTTGTCGAAGAAGAGACTGGTGGCGATGATGGGTGAAATCGGCATGATGCATGTGGAGTCTGGAGAAACCGTGGGGGAAATGGAGCGCGATGAGTTGCGCACTTATGGCTCAAACAGCAAAAGCCTATCCAAGATCGCAAAGACCGTTCTGAAACTCACTGCCATGATGGGCCTTGAGCCTATGCAAGTTGCGGCCCAGGAGGAGACTTGCAATGAGACCAACCAAAAGGACAGCAGCTTTTGGATCTGGACCAGCCTCATGGTGTTAGCATGTGCATGGATGGCAGTGTGCTTCATAGCGTTTTGGTTTTGGAAGAAGTTGGACAAGCGTTTGTACTGGAACGAGGTGCAGCTGGCTGAGGACGACAGCATGCTGGGAAGGCACAGAGACCAGCTCAGTACGCTACAGGATCAGCTCACAAACCTACGTGGGAAGTTCGAGAGGCATGTGGAGAGATATGATGGAGAATTTGAAGTTTTGGAGGACTACGGAGACTCCATTCGGTTTGGACTGGTCGAGATTGGTGGGTTCGTCAGGCACCAGAAGCTCACAACGCAGCAGCGAGAATCTTTGCAGGTGCTTGAAAAGGCCAACATGGCCATCTTTGATCAAAACAAGAAGACTCCAGAGAATACGGACCCTCCGAGGAAAAGATCGGCCACTCCAACACGTTCTTCATGCTCAGAGTCAAAGTCCGAACAGCTTGAAGCATGAGATGAAGGTAACCAGCTTGCATCAGGCAGTGCAGGCACAGTGGATGGAGAGGAAGCCATGAGTCAGTTGGAAAACCTCTTGAACAACCTCAGAGCACAGCAGAATGAAAGCCTTGCAAACGAATTGTATGAAGATGCCCGAGAACTTCAAAGGGCAATCGACAGCGTACTGGAGGCAAAAGAAACTGGAGCAGGACTCACAGCAGACCTACTGTTCCAGGTTCGAAATTGCTTTCAGAGAGTGTTCCGGAAAGCACGAAACAGAGGAGAAGAATGGCTGTCTCAGGTCTACAAGTTTTACGTGGACGACATGCAGCAGCTATTGAAATGAAGGAGCACTGGAACCAATTGAGATTGCCAAGCAAAGAAAGATTTGATTTGCAGTCTTATTTTGGTGATGGCGTGCCGGGCAACGCCAAATCCCGAGGGGTGCCGGGAAACCCTGAAGCCCGTGCATGGCTGATCTCAAAAGAGATTTTTCAGCCTAGCGTGTCAGAATAGTCCCATGAGCAACAAGGCTCACGAGACTAAGGAGGAGTGCAAAATCCTTTCAACCATGCTCAGTGCAAGGATGACACGCACAAATCACTATGTCAGAATGTTTTCACTACATGGAAAACCCATGAACAGCAGTGGAACTACCGCTGGATTTCAGGCCCAAATCTTGTGGTCAAAAGAGAGCGCCGCACTGTTTCGCATTTGTTTGCAGTTTTATATTTCGGCCATTGCGCAAAAAAGGAGGGGGAAACTAAGACGTTCAATGAAAAAACGCAAACAACACTCCAACGCAGAAAATAGTAGGAAAATGTGAATGACTCAGAACAGAAAGTGCAAGAATGGAATCGCTTTTTAGCAGCACCATCTAGTAGGCAATCCAGGCTAGCATCTTTCCTCGGTAGGACAATGACCACACGTCCCCGGCACCGGAACGTCCACTGAGACAACTGACGCTGTGAAGATCCACTCGCGGTAGTGCGTTGTCACTTTTATAGCGGACTGGCGCCAACAATGTTGTATTGATTACCTTAATGAATAGTCGTTCTTTGGAACCTTGGGATGCCAATGTGTGTTTCATATATTAATTATTGAAGACATGTAATAAAGGAACAGGGATGTTGTAACTAGTCAAAGATTTCGTTTATCAAAACAAACAGTTGTGATAGTCGTGCTGTTCCTTGCTCCGCGTTGTTCCTTCCCATTTGGGGCCACTCTGTGGTCGCCAGTTTCCACTCACATTCAGCCGTCAGTCAATTTACCCTATGAACACCGAATCGCGCGCATACCAAGACATGATACGGACCCCACGATGTGGGATAAAAAAACCTGCGCACTGGGATGACGTGGCTGAAGCAAGCGTCCGCCATCGGTAGGTTTCGGCGGCCCTCCGCTCTAGAATTCTCAGGTTTGCAACGCGGATTGACAATGTTTTTCCCCACCTGCCAGGTGAGGGTTGTTAGATTTTATGTCAGTTGCCTCCTCCTCCTGCCTCGTCCTCCTCTCGTCCCCCTCTCCTCCTCCTCCTCTCCTCCTCGTCCTCCTCGTCCTCCTTGTCATCCTTGTCATCCTTGTCGTCCTCTCGTTGTCCTCGTCGTCCTCGTTGTCCTCCTCGTCCTCCTGCTCAACTGCGACTCGCGATCCACAGTGTTCGCTGCCGGAACTCAACCACGACCATCCACGCCCAGTGTTCCCTGCCGGACCTCAACCACGGCCATCCACGCCCAGTGTTCCCTGCCGGACCTCAACCGCGAGTATCCACGCCAAGTGTTCCCTGCCGGACCCCATGTAGGAAGATATGGGACAAAGAATGTGCAGAAGAAAGTTAGAAAGCATGTCAGAAGATATGCCAGATAGAATGCCAGATAGAATGCCAGAAGATATGTCAGAATATATGCCAGAAGATATGCCAGATAGAATGCCAGAAGATATGCCAGATAGAATGCATCAGATTTGCCAGATAGAATGCCAGAAGATATGCCAGAAGATATGTCAGATAGAATGCCAAAAAGATATGCCAGATAGAATGCCAGAAGATTTGCCAGATAGAATGCCAGATAGAATGCCAGAGATATGTCAGAATATATGATAGAACATATGCCAGAAGATATGCCAGATAGAATGCCAGCAGATATGTCAAAATATATGCCAGAAGATATGCCAGATAGAATGCCGGATAGAATGCCAGAAGATATGTCAGAATATATGCCAGAAGATATGCCAGATAGAATGCATCAGATTTGCCAGATAGAATGCCAGAAGATATTTCAGATAGAATGCCAGAAGATATGCCAGATAGAATGCCAGAAGATTTGCCAGATAGAATGCCACAAGAAAATGCCAGAAGATATGCCAGATAGAATGCCAGAAGATATGTCAGATAGAATGCCAGAAGATTTGCCAGTAAGAAAATCTAAAAATGTCATGGTGGGGATCACACGAAGTAAAGTAATTTTTCCTCCGCACCTTTTTCCGCGCGCGGTCTTGGATGGATTGTTTTTATACTGGCCAATCTCCAGATGTTAAACTTTTGACCTATGTCTTTGCTGTCGTCCCCACCACATGTATCCTGACATCTGATTTCGCACATATATTCCAACTCATACTATCTGACAACTATTTTTTCCCAACGCGCGCCCACACACACACACATGTTTTATTCCTGCGTGCCACTTGGCTGCACATTCTTGTTTGCCACGGAGAAATCAGGACTGCTTCGATTTTGAGAGTGCAAAATTCAATGCTATGTTCCACATGAATGACATGTATGATTGTATGTGCTAACATTCAACACGCCAAATTCACGCTCCCAAAGCAGCGAGCGCTTTTTGTCGATTCAGGACACGGTGTGCTGAGTTGGTCGCACGCTGGCTGCGGGTATGCCAATGCAACCAACGGAGAAAATACAAGCATTCAAGGGGAGAAAAAATCGGATCACTTGATTGACGGCTTTCATGACGGGAAACGGCCTGTTTCCAAGTAGATTTGCAAAAGTGCCTCGAATCACTTGGGTCAGATTGACCTCGTATTCTTGCATGGGTTCCAAACCTCGGAGCTGGAGTTCAAGCACTCTGTGCCGCGCAAACTTGGCGTCAATGAGAAACGAAGGCACATTGTTATGAAGTTGCGCCATTTGATGCGCTTGCTCTTTCATGCGTGCAATCAGTACCCACTGAGATGATTACTGCGTTCGGTACCTCTTCCAATCGACATTTGTTGAAACATGTTTTCCTCACATATATTGCAAGATTGTATGGACATGTGCTGATGTTCTATCTGCAGTTAGTTCGCAACATGGTTCATGGAGTTTACGTTTTGGTTTTGGCTGGGGTGGGGATCAACCGTAACGTTTTTGAGGGAACATCCTACGTCGTGGAGTTCATGTTAAAAGCCTTGGTTTGGATTGGAGTGAGGGTCGAGAATAATTTACGTATATTAACGTTTTTGATTGATACGTAGCCCTATGTCGTGGAATGTGTGTTGAAGGTCTTCGCTTGGGTTGGAGTATCACGTTCTGCATGGGACGTCTGACGTTGTGGAATTTACGTTGAGGGTCTTGGCCTGGGTTGGGGTAGGGATCAGAATGGACGCTCTTGACATCCTACGTCGTGAAGTTTACGTGGAAGGTCTTGGTTTGAGTCCGGCGGGGCTCAGTATTACTGTTCTTGCTAGGACGTCCTACGTTGGATCATTGCTAAACGTCTCGATAGGACGATATATGACGTTTGACGTCGTGGATGTTACGTGAAAATCTTGGTTTGGGATGGGGTGGGTATCAATGGTAACGCTCTTGATGCGACGTCGTCCGTCGTAAAGTTTACTTTGTGTTACTGTTCCCCACCTGCCAGGTGAGGGTTGTTAGATTTTATCAGAGCTGGTTTCCTCCTCCTCCTCCTCCTCCTCCGCCTCCATTGCCTCCTCCGCCTCCTCACCCGCCGCCTCCTCCTCGCAGTCCAGATCCCAGTGGGCACAGCCGGACCTCCACCGCGAGCTCCAGATCCCAGTGGGCACAGCCGGACCTCCACCGCGAGCTCCAGATCCCAGTGGGCACTGCCGGACCTCAACCGCGAGTTGCAGATCGCAGTGGGCACTGCCGGACCTCAACCGGGACTTCCAGGTTGCAGTGGGCACTGCCGGACCTCAACCGCGAGCTCCAGATCCCAGTGGGCACTGCCGGACCTCAACCACGAGTTCCAGATCCCAGTGGGCACTGCCGGACCTCAACGGCCAGATAGAATGCCAGAAGATATGCCAGATGGAATGTCAGATAGGATGCCAGAAGATATGTCAGATAGAATGCCAGAAGATATGCCAGATAGAATGCCAGAAGATATGTCAGATAGAATGCCAGAAGATATGCCAGATAGAATGCCAGAAGATTTGCCAGATAGAATGCCAGATAGAATGCCAAAAGATATGCCAGAAGATTTGCCAGAACATATGCCAGAAGATATGCCAGATAGAATGCCAGAAGATATGTCAGATAGAATGCCAGAAGATTTGCCAGTAAGAAAATGTATAAATATCATGGTGGGGGTCACACGAAGTAAAGTAATTGTTTTTAATGTTTTTGTCGCCCTTGTTCTCCTTGCTGTCGTTCTTGAAATGCTGCTGTGAAATTGCGGGGACCCGAATCCCCAAAAGGGAAACTCTTATTTGAGAAACAATAAATAAAGGGCCAAATTCCTGTTGTTGTTGTTGTTGTTATTTGTTTGTTCCTATGTTTTGTTTCCATTCATCCACCCCCTGCACCAAAAATTTCCGAAACCCGTTGGACAGCAATTGTCCTGCGCGCAACACTTTTAAATTTTTAATTTCCGCAGTTGTAGCAAGTTTGTAAGCACCACGACTGCGAGCATTAAATTTCGAAATTTGGATTCTCCAATTGCAATGTTCCCGCTAGCATCATGATTGGGGCATCAACTTCTACTTGTTTTAATCGTATCTTCCTTGCTTTACAAATCTATGTTTCTATTCATCCATCGCTTGCTCCATTTGTTTCTGGCTTATGTCATCGCAGCACCGATTTTTTGGGTAATTTTGGCAAACAAAAAAATCCATACGGATCTCGATGTACCTCCTCCGTCTATTATCCCCGGTCTACCTCCCATCTAACTTTCCATCTCAGAAACGCATACGTTTTCCTTTCTTTAAGAATTCTTATCTCGATTCATCCATCCCTTGCGCCAGCATGCTCCAGCTCTATTTTTCCATGGCCATCGCTGCCTCAAAAATTAAGGAAACCCGGCCGAAAACAAACTTCCTTTGCGTAACGCCTTCAAGAATGAAGTTTCCAGTTGAATAATCGCGTTCCCGTAAGCATTTCCGGTAATAGCATGTCCGTATGAATCACGACTAGGGCATCAAGTTCTACTTCTTCTTATCTCTCCACTGCATTTTTTTTAAGAACAATTTTGGTCTCTATTCATCCATCCCCTCCCCCTTTTTTATGTTTCGATGGCCTGGCTCGCACCAGGCTTTGCACCAAAGCCTCCCAGACCTTCTCCGGAACCTTCTCCGGAACCCTGTTGAACCTGACTTGGCTCTGCACCAAAGCCTCCCAGACTTTCTCCGGAACCCTGTTGAACCTGACTTGGCTTTGCACCAAGGTTTCCTGGAACCTTCTCCGGAACCTTCGGAACTTTCTCTGGAACCTCGTTGAACCTGAGCTATTCTGGGCTGAAGACCCCATTGGCTTACGCTGTTGGGGAAAAACTGATGGCAGCATGACTCGACAGTTCCTAGCACGAGCATGGATCGCCGCGGCTCTTGTTGTTGCAATGTAGCAGGATGAATCAAAGATCGATACTCGAGCAATCGCGCTTGTTGCGGGTTAACCTGGCGGGGCGAATCTGATCGTAGCATGTTGTCATATCATATAAAATCATATAAAATGTCTCAGCAAAATTGCAACCTTTTTTTACTACGAAAAAGAAAACTTTCCGGATTCTTGAAGTTCGCTCAACTTGAACAGTAACTCCGCACCGCCTACACTGGTATATCGGGTATATCGACAGCTTTGGTTACAGCGCAATTTCGATGTGTCCGACGTTTTCGGATACGGTCTACCACGCCATAGCACGACGTAACGGATTCAACGGTAAAGTGTTGTGAATAGATCATCGTCGCGTGGTCATGTGTGATCCTATAGCATCTCTTTGGCCTGGGCAACAAATGGGAAGCCTTACGGATTTTGACGACGGAAAAGTGTTTCCCGGGTCGGAGGATTGCATGGATCGCTTACAGATTTGGATTTTGGGCATCCTCCAAGGCCAGTTCCGTGTTATCCGCCGTGTTTTGGAGGGGCACCGCTGTTGCGCCAACAGGCGAAGTCATCAATCCTAAGGCGTCGCGGTTTTTTTGATAGTGTTTCAACAGTGTGCTTTCACAGTGTTCAACAAGTTCAACAAGTTCAACAAAGATCTACGGGCGAATTCCTAACACTGATCCGCTTTGGCGATCGACCGTTTCGATTGACGTCCCAATTCGAGTCTCACAAAATCCGCTGATTTGATACCGTGCAAACCAGCCCAGTTAGGCTTTGAATTTTGATCCGCAAGCATGTGATATATTTGACATGATAATACATGATGATATATGATGTGACTACTGGACTCTCCATTTTATGCCTTGGCCACTTGACCATGTCGGTGAAACGTGGTGTTTTTCCGTCACTCTCAGTCCGGCTCCAGGCGATGACTGGGTCCAGAAAACCTGTGATTCAGTGAACTTAAGCGCTTGATGAACCAAAGGAAGTGATTCCAAAACTTCGAACTGAAATTCCACGATATTCCACGATATTCCGAAATCCTGACTTGGAATACCTCGAATTAACTTAGTAACTAAGTATGAAAACTTGCAATCAGAGGCTTCACTGGACCGTGTCAAGTTATACTCAACCGAATGATCAACGAGAAAACAACATGGATATTAAAAATAATGAGTCCATGCAAAACGATTCCAGGGAAGGCGAGGTAACGAGGTACAGGCGGGGGCACTTTTTAGCTTCGGGAAATCCTTGAAATCAGCTGCTGCCAACAGCCACCAACCGCTTCTCTGTATCGCACCTCTGGTTCGAAGAAGTTTCAGTTGCCGAACCTTGGTGGAATGTCTGGCACCCAATGTTTCACACCATGTTTACCATGAAAATGATCTGCCGGTTTTGCACAAAACGTTGGTTAGGACGGTCAGGACGGTCAGGACTTTTTTCGGACCACTGGTTTTGTACCCCAGGTTTCACATCCCTACTGATGGGATGACAAGTGTGGCTATTCTTGGCATTGGTTATTGCCCCCCATCACACCACTCTTTGAGTGTCTGACTCGGCTGTTGAAACCTGCAGAAAATATCAACCAGCGACGGATGAACAAAACCGCATGACCAAATGTGCTGAATGTGCCGTGGGGGATATGCTCCAAAAATAGGGGCCTGATCCTCGCAACCGTGCGATTGTTTGCATTCCTCGAGGCCTCAAAAGTCCTCGGCGAAACATCTCAGCGACAAATGAAGTGCATGTTACATATCAGAACCAACAAAAGAAGTGTGACCTTAGAAAATGTGTGCAACCAAAATCAGTGAGGTGATATTTCAAAATACTACTCAACCTCAACTTCTTAGACAAAATGACCAAACACAAACAACCAGCACGGATACAAATAATTGTATAATAATTGTATAAACATAATAAAATATTATAAACAAATATATACAAATATATGTTGCATATGTTGCATGTACAACTGAAATGATATCTGTATACACCGAGCAGACCGAGCACACTGAGGCGGTTACAAATTTGGGGATGGATCCCGGGTTTCGTTGCTCTGCAGCTCGACATGCGCTTGTCCTGCAAGATACCTGGGACGCAGGGCCGATCAAAGGGCAGATTGGCAGAAAATTTACGGAAAATCCGCTGGAAACCATGGAATGGATTGGAAAAACTAGAAAAACCAGAAAAACTGCGACCGGAGACCATGGTTTGTATTACCCCCACTGGATGGGTCGTCTTTCTGTAGGATTAATCTTCCGATTTTGGCGGATTGGTTCAGAATCCAAGCTGCCCACCTGAGTGCATCACGCATCATTACACGTCTATGCCTCTTGGACTTTTTCTCCTACCATAAAATTCCTTACAAATCCCTTAAAGTTCTCCTACCATAAAGTCAGGTTCTGGTCAATGTTTAACCGTTTAACCCCACTTATGGTGGTCAGTCATTCAAATCATCCCAGTGTAGGGGCCTCGTTCGCACCGTTCCATTTTTGGCGTCCGGAAATGTAGTCATAAAATGCCGGTGATCATCATTTTCCCTATGATTCCATGGCCATGTTGTGGTATTCCCAATGTTTTGGGGACGAAGCCAGATGTTCATTTTGGACCGTCCCCCCATGTGGAGGTTTCCGAAAATGGCGGTACCCCTAAATTCCTAATATCATAAGATGTTCATAAGATGTTCACAAGATTTTCCATTTGACCATCCATTTTGAGGAAACCACCAACTCAGATCAGCACCATAGAGATCACAGAGCCATACCCTCCGAGCCGCTGACGCCCCAAGTAACATCGTCACCGGCGACAGAATCATGGCCACGCTACCCTGGAACCAAGCGACAGGATCACGCAACATGCCCAACATATGGATTCACCAGATTCAACATAGGGTGAGATTTCAAGGGAATCAGAGGGGTTTTTGGGTCCCATTCTCTGCCAATTTAAACATAGTTAAACCATGTTAAACCATGTTAAACCACTGGAGTTAGGAGTTGTGCCACCATTTTTTCAGCACCAAAGTCCAGGGATATCTAAGGATCCGGCTCCGTTGTAAATGTAATTTTTGGTGCGGTCGAAGAAAGGCGTAGTCTTGATGATGGTCGTATACCTGAGGCACGTGGGGCAACCCCAATCAGCCGGGTATCTGTGGATATCTGTGGCCGGGCCATGTCACATGGGTCACGTGATCCGAAGCTCATTCTTCGAAGTCGTTCGATCCACCGGTTCCACTGAAACCTCAACACCCAACGCTCACAGCAGACATGTATGGCAAGGTATGGTGCTAGTATGTGCTAGTGAAGGTATGACATTGGTATTCCAGTATGTTACAGTATGTCGTCACCTTCATGCTTCAAAGATCTTCAAAGTTCAAAGGCTGCTTTGAATGTCAATCTCACCGCCACTGCTTAAGATCTGCCTCTGACCGGCCACCAATGCTAGACAGAAGTGGCCTCGGTCAGCGGAAACAGCACTTAAAAGCCATCTGAATCCATCTTTTCTACTGGGCGTATGACTTTCATGGGAAAGCATGAGAGTTTAGGAACAGTTTCTGGTGCCACATTTTTCGAACACAGCATGGCAAAGTGGCCATCCTGGCCATCCTGGCCATCCTGGCCATCCTTTTCGGATCAGGAAGTGAGTTCTCCAAGTTCTCCAAGTTCTCCAAGTTCTCCAAGTTCTCCAAGCCACACGGGCAACGGCACCATCCGAGGTCTTGGGGTCTTCGGGACCCGGATCTGGTCATGGCCATGGCCATGGCGGGGTTCCGCAGCTGGCAGATGATCAAACTTTGGGACACCCAAACAGCCGCATGTTGGCAGTGTCAATCGCAGCGTCATACGTAAGGTCTGCAAAAGGAATGAACTGCTTCCAGCCTTTGGTCTGCTTTAAAGCTGCTTTCAACGAGTGCTTTCCCACCCTTGAGGATACATGAGAATGCACCTGACTAATCAATTTCTGTGGCATTGCGGTTCCATTGGGAAAGCGGCAAGTCTCTCCTCTTTCCAAAGCTTCTCGGCAAGACGTCATCAATTTGGGTGAGTCGACCTGCGATTCTTCCACAAATCGCTTCACTTTCTGCGCGAAAACCGATCCATCAGATCCTTCCATTCCAGGTGCCTGCAGAAAGAACCGCGCAATGCACCGCAGCGTGCCATTGAAGTCCAGTTGGAAGCTCTCCATTGGCAGCTGCAAGACATTCTCCAAATCCTTCCGGCGACCAAGCTGGAAAGTGGCAACTGTCATACTGGAAAACATATGAAAACATGCTGCAAGCCCTCCTCAGTGAATTTGTAACATCTGATCCCAATACATCCCAATACTCAATGTTGTTCTGGTTCAACGCGATTCAACCATCATCAACCATCATCAACCATCAATCTTTCATCTCTTTCGGTTTATACAAAATTCCCAGCCATTCCGCCATTCCCAGCCACCAGCAGCCTTCCATTTCATGGCATTTTGCAACATCTTGCTGATATCCCAGCGGCTCCGGAGGTATTCAATCTGCAGCCCCTCGGCGGTGCTCAAGTTCTGCAGCAACTGATAGTAGCTGCAGCGATAGGCGCAACGGCCAAAGATCTGGGCCCAGGCTTGGTGGTCGCAACTCAGGCAGTCCTAAGGCAGCCAAACGGCACCCAAAAGGCAGCGTTGACCAGAACTCAGTCGGACTCATTGACCTGCTAAGCTTTACGGTTGATGATGTTTAATGAATCCAAATTTGAGTCCGGTCTAGTTTGATTACTATGGCTATGATTTGTGGTGCACTGACCCGCATTCCTCAAACCATCTCAAACCCAAACAGCTTCAGAAAATCTGGCAAAGCAATTGAAGAAAATCCACAAAATATCGAACGAGATTCTGGGGGACTGCTAAAGTGTAGCCATTCTTCTCCCTCTCGTCTCTGCTGACCATGATAGCGATAGCCAGAGACAATCATGTCCGAAGGCCTTCTCACCAGGTGCAACACCAAACCCCCACCATCTTCTGCCAATAAATCCTGCAACTGAGGCCTCCATGATTTCAAGGGATTGGAGAAATGTAGGAACATTCCAGGCCCAGTGGTATCAGCAAAGCTCCGAATAAAGGCCTGGAAATATGGTGTGATCACAGGTCGGCCTCCCCTAGGACTCTCGTGCACGCCATAATCCACCAGCTTGATATTTTGGGGCACGCGCAAGTCACCAGCACTGTCCAATAACAAACGGCTTAATGGGCCTGGATCTGCGTGCCCCACCAACTTGGAAGATATGGTGATCCCAGATTTGTGATAGGCCACGATGCCTCTGGATAAATCTGAAATCTCTTTTCGTTCTCTTGGTGTTTCATCAAAGAAGAGTTCAGTCACATCCTTCCACAATGCACTGAATTGGGCCGCTTTCCCGCGCGCCGCAAAATATGCACAGCATACTCGGACGGACCAAGAGGGCCATGATGGAAAACAAACATCACTTCCAAGTGTGTCAAAGCTCAAGAGATCGCAACATTCCGTGGCAAAATCAACAGATTCCGGACTGGCGTCCATGCGATTCGCAACCAGAGTTCTTGCATCCAGGCAAAAGTTCTCATCCACCTCTGCTGATCCATTGGCCAGCGCATAGCTCGCAGCAGCCGCTTCAGCCAGTCGAATCTGGACCAATTTGGGCAGAGACCTCGCGGACAAATTGCTGCTGACGAAGAGCCATTGATCCGAAAGTTTCGAGGGTGTCACATCAGGTCGTTCCCAACTGAAACCAGGGAAAAGCTGCCAGAGCAGCACCCAGCGACCTAAAAACATCAACAGTCAGGTGCCATGGCACGTTGCAGACTTGGTACCCTATGGCTACACATCACACTCTCCTTGAAGGTTTGAGCTGCGAGTGTGATGTGGTCGCTACATGTCGCTACACATCGCTACAGTATGTTGCAGCCGCTGCAGCCTCCAACTCAGGTCATCACTGAGTCATCACATTCATCACACTTCGAAACCAAGGGCCAAGCACCATCTCGAAGAATAGGCACAGCATGGACAGCATGGAGAAAGCCTGCGAAACACAAAGTATGCATATATGCATCATGTTACTGTTGATGATGGTGATGGCGATAGTAAAGCTGATGGTGAAAGTGCTGGTAGTTGAAATGCTCTCTTTCTGGTTTTATTGCCGAATGTTAACCTCTGGGTGTGCTGGGCTCTGACAAGACTGCAACTGGGTCTCCAGCCAAGGCATACCTCAGACGCGGCCACGGACAGCTGGAAACAAAGCTGGACCAATTGGAGATGGATCCAAGATGGATCAGGGATCGAAGGCAACTGCGCTATGCAACTGGTTCTATTTTCTCGGGAATGTTCCCAAGAAATTCCCCAATTTGCTCACCGTTTACTGTAACATGAGATCATCTCCGCATGGCAACTTCATGGCAACCATAGCTACCTCATCCCAAATAATTACTGGTCTTTACTGGGATATCAATGATATCATACATCATATATCCATCGCCATGGATGTCCTGGATGTCCATGGATGTCCATGGCCAAAAATCGACCAATTGCCATCAACCTTAAAATCACCAAAGCCCGAGAAAACCACACCTCGGCAGCTCTGCCATTCCGTCCGCCAGCATCATGCAGGCCAAAAAGAGCATCAGAGCTGGCCGCAGATGGCCGCAGGATTCCATGGTCTGTGTGTTTAACAACAAAAAGTGGGGAGATTCAGGAACCAAAAATGAGGAAACTGGCTGCAAATAGCACATCAAACTGCATTTTGGTGTTGTATCATTCAAGATCCGTCGAATTCGTTGGTGATTCGTTGGATCTGAATGTCAGAGGAATTGGAGTCCAAAGTGCAGCCCCTGCAGTGAATCATGTCTGATCCCTCATTTTGGCATATTTTGGCCTAGGGCCTAGACACTCACTCCAACCACAGGCAGAAAATAGAGCCCCAACCTGTCCCACTGTCCCAGGCTGACCTGTGAGCATGCCTCCTACAACGTCCAGAGTTGAAAACTCGAAGAGAGCTGTCACTATCAGAAGGACCTCAGAGTGTCAAATCTTTGGGAAATCTCAGTTTGCATCAGCAATTTTTCGTTTCAAACTGGTTCCAACTGCTTCAAAAACCAAGTACTAAAGTTACTAAAGTTACTAAAGATGAAGTGGGTACTTTGCGACCAAGGGAACTTTAGGCCACAGAGTTTCATAGATCGGACTTGCCAACCAACTGTAGAACCCGAAACCAGTCTGGGGGTCCAAGCAAGCAAACCTGTCCACCAATGTCTCTTTTCTAGGATTGCCTGGCAACGCAAACGGGCTACAGATCACTTTCTGAACCGATTTGGCAAAGCTGAAGCAGAGTCAAAATCTCACCTTTCCAGAAAAAAACACCCAAGACATTCCAAAACATCCTCAAATTCTTGGTGTTTTTTCCCCCATATTTTCAGGACGCTCCACATCCACATCTTGGATCCACCACATCGGCGCCTGCGGTGGTGGCCCATGCGGCAAGCCCACCGCAAGGTCCGAAAGCATCGCACGGTCGCGGCAACCTTCGGTCATGGCATGGCTACAGCGGGACCTCCAGTCGCCCACCAGGAGGGGGCGGTTGCTGGCCATCTTTTTTTCTGCAGAATTTGCAGTATCATCTGACGAAAATATCTGATGAGTGCCGTTCTGGCAGAATGTGTAGCTTTGAAGGCGTACATTTGAAAAGCGAAGCCACCAGTCTTTGCAATTCCTTGTGCAAGTAGGCTATCAACTAACCGTAAAAAAATCATTACGAACTGACATGGAAGGTGCAACAAATCAGCTGCAGCTATTTGCAATGTGAAACTATTGAAAACATCCATGAGGTTCAAATCCTTGCCCCATGCAACATGCCCCAACCAGCCTCCATTCGGAGCCCTTCCTCAAGGTATGGAGTCGGCCTCACACGTTCTGCTCACCGACATCATTGGGATGTCCAAGAACGCTTAAATTCTGAGGTAAGTAAGCAACATACTTGAGATCTACTTGACATTGATATACAATATATACAATATATACAATAATCAATCATTACTCATTATATATCATTATTGTAGATCAAAGGCAGGGATCAACGGGCAAGTTTTGATTCCCACCTTCTCGGGCGAGGGGTTGCGCCCGCTGGGAGCCATGCGGCCAGTCATCGGCAAGTCAACAATCGATTGGGATAGACAGAAACGGGTTTTCAAGCCATGGTTTATGAATGTTTTATGAATGGTTTATGGGCATGATTGGCTATGATTTCAATCAGAATTTCAGACTTCAGGTGACAATGAAGGGGGAATTATGCTCATAAAAAGCAATAAATGGGGATATCTCCCTGAAGATCCATGAACAATGGTGTTAAACAGTGTAAACAGTGTAAACCCACAACAAACGATCCCGTAACGATCCCCACTGATGGTATTGAAGCCCCTCAGGCGCAGCTGCTTGGAACTCTCTCCAATTGGCAGGTGCTCCATCGCTGCATTCGCAGCTATGGACAGTGTCTGCTGCTCCATCTGCGGTCTCTACATGCGACCACCAGGTTTTTGGGCAATTGCCCGGCAAGAACACGTCCATTACAACATATTACAACATGTTACAAGCTAGTCAATGGTCAAAGCACTTCTTTGAAGCAACAAACATGGGATTCCAAGAGACTGGAGCAGTTGTTGCAGCTCAAGCTAGGAGTAGCTGACAACAAACCTTGCCCAAACCAGCGCGGTTTGATATGTCGCTCTCAATGATGTCTTTCCAAAAAGTGCATCTCCTTAGTATCCGAAACATGTCCTGAAGCTTGAATTAGCTCTCTCTCTCTCTCTTCTTTGATGAATGATTGATCGATAATGAAAGCATTGCTCGTCAGCTTGGTTCTGAAACTCTTGCCTTTCGTTTGACTTTCGACATGTTTCGACCATTCTTTCTTTTATTTGGCGCTGCAAAAAAGCCGAAATTTCCCTTCCGAATTTTCCGAATCCCATGGTTTGGTGCTCAAATTGGGATGGTCTCGTTCTGTCTGGTTCCAATATTTTTCCAAGGATCTGGAGAAATGGAGCCAGTGGTCGATGCCGAAAGACGGTTGTCATACTGGATGCGTTGGGCATTGCGCCAGTCCGCTCCTGAGGCTGAAAAAACCTTCAACATGTTTCAAGATGTTTCAGAAAATGCACAGAACTGGGTGTTTTCAACAGGTGAGGGCGCCCGGCGCTGCAAGGCTATCGAAATCGCATGTCGAAAACACCCTTTTGAATCTTTCAGACTTAGACTTGTCCTGCAAAAATGATTAAAAATGATTAAAAATGTACATCACCATGCAGAATTTGGAGAAAGCTGGTGACCTTTAAAGACAAAGGGGAACCCCTTTGGCCATCCTGCCCTGCCATATCCTGCGCCATCCCGTCCCAGGTTCGTTTCAAATCACTGGACCACTTTGGATCCACGGCCTTCTGAACCGGAACCATACACTGAGAATTGTAGGTCGTAGTCCTCGGCCATGCGACAGTCGCATCGACTGTCGCATCGACTGTCTTGACATGTCAGTCTTCCACCATCGACTGAGCAGCCCAATAAATTTAATGAGGTCATGGCGGAAATCTCGGACATATTTCTAGTTATTTCTGTTCAGTGTTCACTGAAGTTCACTGAGTGTTCACCGCAGCCACAAGTTTCACCGATTTCGACATGTTTTTTGTCAAGCCGCAGCTGCGGTGGCAGGCCCATGTTCAAAGCACTCCGTCGCAGTTCTGCTGCAGCGTCTGGTTGTACCTGCATGTGACCCGAGCCTTGAGCCGGTTGAGCCAGTTGAGCCATCAACATCCATCAACATCCATCAACTACAAGTCACAATGCGGTAATAAAGGTAGCAAAGGAAATCAAATGTTAAAATTGAGTTAACATGTTAACTCACCTAACCAACAACAATGAGATTCGCCAAATCATGGCTACGATTCAAAATCAATAACCGTTTAACCCATGTGGAATCACACATGACATACCTTGACATGGTGACATGGTCATGTTTTGCAACAATCCAATGTTGGGGAAGACTATTTGCGATTCGCAAATTTCGTCCCAAAAGCCACAAATTGGCCTTTCTTCTGCGTGACTTGATCTCCTGTGAGAAATTTTCTGCCCTAGTCATGTCTGCCATCTCCATTCCGTTGGAGGCCCAAGACACAGGGGTCCATCCGATGTTCTTATCCAATCTGACAATTTTCTGCCCAAAAAAAATGAATCATCCAGATCACCGGGTCTCAAACTACTCCCAATTCAATAGTCACGTGTTTTTACAGAGAAAAGTGCACAAGTGTATCCCAGGTATGAAAAAAAATATCAAAAAAACATCGAAATTGGTGGATGTCTAACTGTCTAACCCCCCAAACTTCGTCTCCTGGCTCTCACGTCTCAGCTCAGGCAAAGAGGTGGAGCCTTTTAGAGGCCTAGGTACCTGGGCCGAAACTGGTCCCAAAAGGTCCAAAGAATTGGAGATCCAGAATGATATCACCGCCAGGGAAAATCATGTGCGATGGAAAAAAATGCATAGTAATTGACAGATATTGACAGTAATGATTCCTATCAAGCAGTGAGCTAAGCATTACTCCAAGGATTCTGGAAGGCGATTATGATGAGACATCACCAACAAATGATGGGGTTGTAAGCAACCACTGATGGGAATACGGAAACAACTGAAGCAACTGACAACAAAGGACACATTACCACCCCAAACTGGGTCCAAAACCCAGGTTGACGCCAACCCAAAACCCATCAAACCATATCAAACCGCCTCCAGGATCAACGTACTTCGATCCACCTCATTGAGTTCGTCGGCATCGCGCACCTCCCAATGAGCCACAAAAATACCGGGGCCTTTGCGATATGCTTTCCCCCGACAAATTGGGATGCCCCAAACCAAGTTGACTTTGTTGGGAAAGTAAGTAGACCAAGTTACAGTATGGAATTTTATCTTCAATTGCTGTGATCCTTGGTGTCTTCAATGACTACCAAATCTGCAGCCCAGGAACGGCGATATGCGCATCCACCATTGGTCTCAGTATCAAAAATGCAGTGCCAGAGACTCCCAATGTTTGTTGGGTTTGCGGAGGTTGCAAGCAAAATTCCGATGTCAACAATTTCTTCAACTTGTGGAGCAAAAATGCCCAGACTCTCCAGTTTTTGGAAGACTTCTTGGTGGTCAAAACCGGGTTCCCGGGCGACCACATCACAAAGCGTTCCGCGCGGGGAGGACGAGCGGGTGTGCCTGGGACCGGGATGACATTGGGATGACATTGGAAAATGGTGATGCTGCGATGCTCAATTTCTCACCATCTCAAATGCCACTTTTGTCTATTACCTCATGGCTCATAAAAAGGGGGGGGCTTCCAATATCAGTCATGCAATTTTGGCATCAGTAATTTTGTGCCACTGGGCCACATGTTTTTCAAGAATCCACCCCCGAAATCTGAATAAAAAGATCCATTCTGGAGATCCATAAACTCATCCAAGTTTCAACGTCTATTACAGAATATTTCAAATTGAATCAAATATATTAAAACATATTAAAACCATAGTCAAGTATTCCGATTCATTAAGATAATTCGATTTGTGGCCAATACATGTTGAATACCCGTGGTATAGTCCGGTATAGTTATACGTATATTTAAATTGTATGTGTATATGTATCATAATGTATCAGTTCATATCAATGATATTTATAAATATAAAAGATATTCACCATGACCATATTTATAGATATTGTTACTATTTGATAATTTAGTATCATAATATCTATACATACTGTGGATGGAAGAAATCCTGCTACCTTGGATATCCTTAGATGGTTGCAAACCCTATAAATAATGGGATACATGGGATATTTTTCCACCATCAACTGCAGGATTTCTATGGAATCTTCTTCCATCCACAGTATGTCATTCTTCCAGATGTTTCCACCTCTGATCTCTGAGGCCATCTCTCTGTCGCATCTCTGGCGTCGGTGGCTGGGCCGTCGGCGGCGCCAGAGGCGTGGCCAGGCGCCGCGCGTCGCGGGCGTCGCGGGCGTCGCGCTGGAGCTGCAAACCGAGGCCTTTTTCGCTTAGGGAATCCTTGGTTCATGGGGAAATGAGGCGATGTCTGAAAGGGAAATGAAGGGGAACTTCTGAGAAAAACTCTGGCAGATGGAGATGAATCGGAGATAAATGAGATTATGATAGATTATGAGATTGTTCATCTCAGTTTCTGGCGACTTGGAGCTCAAAGAATCGAAAGAAAATGAAATCCAGGGGGAAGTTGTACTGAATCTGGGAGGCCTCATATCTCCTATGATCTATGGAATATGTGCACACTCATGTTTTAGAACACCCCACAGCTGTGGTTCATCAGCAACATCAGCACCCAAAGATTCTACAAAGATTCTTAAAGATCCCAAAGAAAACTTTGTCGCCTTGAAAACTCTAAGTCCAGCTTCGATAGCAACCAGCTGCTCATCAATGTCGTGGATGGCACCCAGGGACCTACTGATGCCACGCTGCATCTCCTGAAGACGTGGAGCAAAGCCGAGTTTGGAATCTCAATAAGGGGTTCATAGCCTCGTCATAGACCGCAGATCTGAATGTAACAAAATACAACAAGTTCTTGCAGAGATTGTTGGCAGATGTTGGCAATTGATCATATCGGTTGGTACGCATTTTTTTCTGGTGGAGCAGGTTCTTTCAGCTTTCATCCACTGCGGTGATTCATACCCAGTAAGCTGTCCTTATCATCGCATAAAACCTTCGCAACGGCATCAGCCAAAACGTGTGCTGCTGCCATGGGAAGGTTGTGCGAACTCTCCGCAAGCTCAGCAAATGTCACGCATTAGTTCACAATGTTCACAATGTTCACATAACACAACAGTTCTAATCTGATTCTAATGGGCTGACCAGATATGACCAGATTCTACTGCTGCTGATCTGCCTTGGGATGCACTTTGACCAGACCTGCTGGATGGTCACTTCTTGCCGCCATTCGCTGTCATCGCTGGTCTAAGAATGCCCAGCGCAAAGGCAGAAAACACGATGTGAGATCCGAACCATGTGACATCATGTGACATCACAGCAACATCGTCGATCCCATGACATGTGATAACTTGGCGCCCACAGTGTGCGCGCAGCGCGGCGTCCACAGTGGGACTCCCTTGAAATGTCCATTTTCAGCGGCCAGACTGTGCACGTGAAGCTGCAAACCTGCTGTGTAAGCTTCTGAGATTCTGAAAGCTGAGCGGTCTGCGATGTCTGCGTGGCGCTATAATTATTGTACGGGAGACCTTCGAAAGTCGTCGAAATATATCGCTGCTGCTCCGGATGGAAATGGATGAAAATTGATGAAAACGAATGGAATCAGCATGCAAAAATTGGATAGAATACCCCAGCCCTTCAGTGTCTAGAGGAACAGAGACTTGCAAAACTCACTTCCATCCTAAGCATTCAAAACCATGTGAAACTGAGCTCCTTTTCGCGAGCTACCAGTGAAACTTCTCCAGATTCAAACACAATCCGGAGATACTTTTGAAGTTCGTGCAGAACAGATCTGACTGGATCAAGCAGAACAAAGCCTCTTTCAAATTTAGAAACTTGAGTACTGAGGTACGGTAGATACTAGGCGTCAACTGTATTTTTGGAATCATTTGGTAACAGTAAAATGTGCACCGCATGCATTTGCTTTGGTTCCAAAGCAGAAACATGGTGCGCAATTCATGCTTCACTCGAACATAGTGGGACACTCCGATGCTCACATGATGTGTTGGCCCAACACGCCGGTTTTTCTATCACAGCCACTATCATCATAAAATATCATAAATAAAATGTCAGGATGCCAGAAATTTTCGGAAGTCGCCAAGTGAGTCGGTGAGCAAAATAGCAAATTCGGGACCTGCTTCTCTTTCCTTCGATTTTCTTTGAGTTTGGGGGACGCGACTTTCTCATTGTTTTTGGCAAGGAAAGACACGCAGCCTACAACGAAACGCTTCGCCCTGCAGCCACTTAGGACCCAAGCCTGACAAAATGGCATATATCAGACATATCAGATATATCAGGATCCCTTTCTCCGAGTTACAACAGTTGAATCTCCAAAAACAATGGAAATCAAACTATATCAAACTATAGTGGACTCAGTGGACATATCTTCCCCATTTTTCCACCAACCAAACGATTGCCAACATCTGTTGCGACAATCTCGACAATCTCAGGTTGGTACAATTCCTGGGCACGTTGCTTGTAGAAATCTCTCCAATCCGTGATGCTGGTCATTTCCTTCGCCTGTAGCAGCTATAGGCATTTCAGCATGCTGAGAACATCAGCACATTTCATCACATTTCATATCTGAACATTTCTGAGGGATGCACCTTCTTGTCCTTCTTGTCCACTAGTGCTGGCCTTGAAGTTCCATTGGTTTCACCGTCCGTTTCAAAAACCTTCGGATTTGAAATACGGGCGAATCCAAATGACTCAAAATTAGGCATCCAAGAAACATGAAGGTTTGATAATGTTTGATACCAAAAATTCACCCAAACGTTGTCCGGTTTGAAAATCTCAAGTTATCCAATGGCTGAAAACCAGGTCCAGTGGCTCAAAACCCGGCTACATGTCCTCAGCTTTGGACAGTTGAGGCGCCGAAGCCACACCCGTGAGCTTGGAGGAGCTGCAACCGTCCTGGGCCAGCGCAGCAACTGCCACCTACACCGGACCGTTTTAAAGGCATCACAGGCTTGCGACTTACACCAACATGGTATGTTAGAGCCTTCTGCGCTGCAATCAGCAGGGTAGGGGCCAACATGAGGCATCTTGGGGCTGTAGGTTGGGAACCTAGAGCAGAGTTGGGGCCAACATGAGGCATCTTGGGGCTGTAGGTTGGGAACCTACAGCAGAGTTGGGGCCAACATGAGGCATTCTTGGGGCTGTAGGTTGGGAACCTACAGCAGAGTTGGGGCCAACATGAGGCATCTTGGGGCTGTAGGTTGGGAACCTACAGCAGAGTTGGGGCCAACATGAGGCATCTTGGGGCTGTAGGTTGGGAACCTACAGCAGAGTCGGGGCCAACATGAGGCATCTTGGGGCTGTAGGTTGGGAAACCTACAGCAAAGTTGGTGCCAACATGAGGCATCTTGGGGCTGTAGGTTGGGAACCTACAGCAGAGTTGGGGCCAACATGAGGCATCTTGGGGCTGTAGGTTGGGAACCTACAGCAGAGTTGGGGCCAACATGAGGCATCTTGGGGCTGTAGGTTGGGAACCTACAGCAGAGTTGGGGCCAACATGAGGCATCTTGGGGTGTAGGTTGGGAACCTACAGCAGAGTTGGGGCCAACATGAGGCATCTTGGGGGTGTAGGTTGGCCTACAGCAGAGTTGGGCATCTTGGGGCTGTAGGTTGGGAACCCACAGCAGAGTTGGGAACCTACAGCAGGGTAGGGGCCAACATGAGGCATCTTGGGGCTGTAGGTTGGGAACCCACAGCAGAGTTGGGGCCAACATGAGGCATCTTGGGGCTGTAGGTTGGGAACCTACAGCAGGGTAGGTGCCAACATGAGGCATCTTGGGGCTGTAGGTTGGGAACCTACAGCAGAGTTGGGGCCAACACGAGGCATCTTGGGGCTGTAGGTTGGGAAACCTACAGCAAAGTTGGTGCCAACATGAGGCATCTTGGGGCTGTAGGTTGCGAACCTACAGCAGGGTAGGGGCCAACATGAGGCATCTTGGGGCTGTAGGTTGGGAACCTACAGCAGAGTTGGGGCCAACATGAGGCATCTTGGGGCTGTAGGTTGGGAACCTACAGCAGAGTTGGGGCCAACATGAGGCATCTTGGGCGTGTAGGTTGGGAACCTACAGCAGGGTAGGGGCCAACATGAGGCATCTTGGGGCTGTAGGTTGGGAACCCACAGCAGAGTTGGGGCCAACATGAGGCATCTTGGGGGTGTAGGTTGGGAACCTACAGCAGGGTAGGGGCCAACATGAGGCATCTTGGGGCTGTAGGTTGGCCTACAGCAGAGTTGGGGGCGAACATGAGGCATCTTGGGGGTGTAGGTTGGGAACCTACAGCAGAGTTGGGGCCAACATGAGGCATCTTGGGGCTGTAGGTTGGGAACCTACAGCAGAGTTGGGGCCAACATGAGGCATCTTGGGGGTGTAGGTTGGGAACCTACAGCAGAGTTGGGGCCAACATGAGGCATCTTGGGGTGCAGGTTGGGAACCTACAGCAGAGTTGGGGCCAACATGAGGCATCTTGGGGCTGTAGGTTGGGAACCTACAGCAGAGTTGGGGCCAACATGAGGCATCTTGGGGGTGTAGGTTGGGAACCTACAGCAGAGTTGGGGCCAACATGAGGCATCTTGGGGCTGTAGGTTGGGAACCTACAGCAGAGTTGGGGCCAACATGAGGCATCTTGGGGGTGTAGGTTGGGAACCTACAGCAGAGTTGGGGCCAACATGAGGCATCTTGGGGTGCAGGTTGGGAACCTACAGCAGAGTTGGGGCCAACATGAGGCATCTTGGGGCTGTAGGTTGGGAACCTACAGCAGAGTTGGGGCCAACATGAGGCATCTTGGGGGTGTAGATTGGGAACCTACAGCAGAGTTGGGGCCAACATGAGGCATCTTGGGGCTGTAGGTTGGGAACCTACAGCAGAGTTGGGGCCAACATGGGAGCATTTTGCATAGTTGGTGCCAACATGAGGCATCTTGGTGCTGTAGGTTGGGAACCTACAGCAGAGTTGGGGCCAACATGAGGCATCTTGGGGGTGTAGGTTGGGAACCTACAGCAGAGTTGGGGCCAACATGAGGCATCTTGGGGCTGTAGGTTGGGAACCTACAGCAGAGTTGGGGCCAACATGTGGCATCTTGGGGCTGTAGGTTGGGAACCTACAGCAGGGTAGGTGCCAACATGAGGCATCTTGCGGGTGCCAACATGAGGCATCTTGGGGCTGTAGGTTGGGAACCTACAGCAGAGTTGGGGCCAACATGAGGCATCTTGGGGCTGTAGGTTGGGAAACCTACAGCAGAGCTGGTGCCAACATGAGGCATCTTGGGGCTGTAGGTTGGGAACCTACAGCAGAGTTGGGGCCAACATGAGGCATCTTGGGGGTGTAGGTTGGGAACCTATAGCAGAGTTGGGGCCAACATGAGGCATCTTGGGGCTGTAGGTTGGGAGCTTTTAGCAGAGTTGGGGCCAACATGAGGCATCTTAGGGCTGTAGGTTGGGAACTTTTAGCAGAGTTGGGGCCAACATGAGGCATCTTGGGGCTGTAGGTTGGGAACCTACAGCAGAGTTGGGGCCAACATGAGGCATCTTGGGGCTGTAGGTTGGGAGCTTTTAGCAGAGTTGGGCCAACATGAGGCATCTTGGGGCTGTAGGTTGGGAAGCTACAGCAGAGTTGGGGCCAACATGAGGCATGTTGGTGGTGTAGGTTGGGAACCTACAGCAGGGTAGTGGCCAACATGAGGCATCTTGGGGCTGTAGGTTGGGAACCTACAGCAGAGTTGGGGGCCAACATGAGGCATCTTGGGGCTGTAGGTTGGCCTACAGCAGAGTTGGGGGCGAACATGAGGCATCTTGGGGGTGTAGGTTGGGAACCTACAGCAGAGTTGGGGCCAACATGAGGCATCTTGGGGCTGTAGGTTGGGAACCTACAGCAGAGTTGGGGCCAACATGAGGCATCTTGGGGCTGTAGGTTGGGAACTTTTAGCAAAGTTGGGGCCAACATGAGGCATCTTGGGGCTGTAGGTTGGGAACCTACAGCAGAGTTGGGGCCAACATGAGGCATCTTGGGGCTGTAGGTTGGGAACCTACAGCAGAGTTGGGGCCAACATGAGGCATCTTGGGGGTGTAGGTTGGGAACCTACAGCAGGGTAGGGGCCAACATGAGGCATCTTGGGGCTGTAGGTTGGGAATCTACAGCAGGGTAGGGGCCAACATAAGGCATCTTGGGGCTGTAGGTTGGGAACCTGCAGCAGAGTTGGTGCCAACATGAGGCATCTTGGGGCTGTAGGTTGGGAACCTACAGCAGAGTTGGGGCCAACATGAGGCATCTTGGGGGTGTAGGTTGGGAACCTACAGCAGGGTAGGGGCCAACATGAGGCATCTTGGGGCTGTAGGTTGGGAGCGAAAGCAGAGGTGGGTGGCCAACATGAGGCATCTGGGGCTGTAGGTTGGGAACCTACAGCAGTGGGGGCCAACATGAGCATTTGGGGGTGTATGTTGGGAACCTACAGAAGAGTTGGGCCAACATGAGGCATCTTTGGGGGTGTAGGCTGGCCTACAGCAGATTGGGGGGAACATGAGGCATCTTGGGGGGTGTAGGTGGGAACCCACTACAGCAGAGTTGGGGCCAACATGTGGCATCTTGGGGCTGTAGAGTTGGAACATACAGCAGGGTAGGTGCCACATGAGGCATCTTGGGGGTGTAGGTTGGGGAACCTACAGCAGAGTGGGGCCAAACATGAGCATCTTGGTGGTGTAGGTTGGGACCTACAGCAGGGTAAGGTGCACAACATGAGGCATATTGGGGCGTAGGTTGGGAACCTACAGCAGGTGGGCCCAACATGAGGCATCTTGGGGACGTGTACGGTTGGGAACCTACAGCAGAGTTGGGGCCAAACATGAGGCATCTTGGGGCTGTAGGTTGGGAACCTACAGCAGAGTTGGGGCCAACATGAGGCATCTTGGGGGTGTAGGTTGGGAACCTACAGCAGAGTTGGGGCCAACATGAGGCATCTTGGGGGTGTAGGTTGGGAACCTACAGCAGAGTTGGGGCCAACATGAGGCATCTTGGGGCTGTAGGTTGGGAGCTTTTAGCAGAGTTGGGGCCAACATGAGGCATCTTGGGGCTGTAGGTTGGGAACCTACAGCAGAGTTGGGGCCAACATGAGGCATCTTGGGTGTAGGTTGGGAACCTACAGCAGAGTTGGGGCCAACATGTAGGTTGGGAACCTACAGCAGAGTTGGGGCCAACATGAGGCATCTTGTGGCTGTAGGTTGGGAGCTTTACGCAGAGTTGGGGGCCAACATGAGGCATCTTGGGGCTGTAGGTTGGGAACTTTTAGCAGAGTTGGGGCCAACATGAGGCATCTTGGGGCTGTAGGTTGGGAACTTTTAGCAGAGTTGGGGCCAACATGAGGCATCCTGGGGCTGTAGGTTGGGAACTTTTAGCAGAGTTGGGGCCAACATGAGGCATCTTGGGGCTGTAGGTTGGGAGCTTTTAGCAGAGTTGGGGCCAACATGAGGCATCTTGGGGCTGTAGGTTGGGAACCTACAGCAGAGTTGGGGCCAACATGAGGCATCTTGGGGGTGTAGATTGGGAACGTTTAGCAGAGTTGGGGCCAACATGAGGCATCTTGGGGCTGTAGGTTGGGAACTTTTAGCAGGAGCTTTTAGCAGAGTTGGGGCCAACATGAGGCATCTTGGGGCTGTAAGTTGGGAACTTTTAGCAGAGTCGGGGCCAACATGAAGCATCTTGGGGCTGTAGGTTGAGAACTTTTAGCAGAGTTGGGGCCAACATGAGGCATCTTGGGGCTGTAGGTTGGGAACTTTTAGCAGAGTTGGGGCCAACATGAGGCATCTTGGGGCTGTAGGTTGGGAACTTTTAGCAGAGTTGGGGCCAACATGAGGCATCTTGGGGCTGTAGGTTGGGAACTTTTAGCAGAGTTGGGGCCAACATGAGGCATCTTGGGGCTGTAGGTTGGGAACTTTTAGCAGAGTTGGGGCCAACATGAGGCATCTTGGGGCTGTAAGTTGGGAACTTTTAGCAGAGTTGGGGCCAACATGAGGCATCTTGGGGCTGTAGGTTGGGAACTTTTAGCAGAGTTGGGGCCAACATGAGGCATCTTGGGGCTGTAGGTTGGGAACTTTTAGCAGAGTTGGGGCCAACATGAGGCATCTTGGGGCTGTAGGTGGGCAATTTGCAGCACTACTTCACGGACTGAGTCGCTTCTGTTCCAGCCACAGCCAGGGACTGCAGAGGCAACTGAGTGCCGGACCGCCTCCTGGCATTGCTGAGTTTATCAGGATTCCCAGGATGTCCAGGTGATTTTCCACTTCACATCGATACATCAACGATTTTCCCATGTGACCCCTGCCTTGGTCCGTTTGGACGGAGCCTTAGGTCATCAGCGGATATGATGTGGTGGATATGGTTGATATGATGGGTTCACATGGCTTAAGGGTATCCAATGTATATCCAAATATATCCCAGATTATATCAAACTATAATAATAAAATGCTTCGATGTCAACATGAACAAAAAATACGTAAATACACATTACCATAGGGGAATTCACCATTGTATCAACAACAAACCTCCAGTGAAACATCGCTAACAGACATCTTTTTTGTCCGCACATTTCTGGGAAGTCATTGAAGGTCGCTGGTGGCCTTAATGGTAATGAATCTCCTCGAGAATCATGTCTGCTTCCTCCCCATTGAGAACCCAAGAACCATGATTATAACTTATGACCCATTTATAAATACTATAAATACTCCAAATACTATAAACACAAGAAATGCCTCCATTATATATATATATATTATGATATACCCCTTTGATATGCCAAGCAGCTGCTGCAGGCAGCATCGACGTCGAGCCGGACTTGCTGAACTGACAAATGGCATGTTCGCCCCAAGACATAACCCCAACCCACCGCCGTTTTGTTGTATTAAACCTGATTGGTGGTTTCAACACCTCTGAAAAATATGATTTCGTCAGTTCGGATGATGACTATTCCCAATATATGGAAACATAACGAATCATGTTCCAAACCACCAACCAAGAAACTTATTAAACAGTGAAATGCTGTGCGGTGTGTTACCTCTTGGCTGTGATCTCCGCATCAAATCATCCAGTCTGTTTGATATGAGGGCGAAGGGCCAGTGCCTCGCCTTAGGCTTGGGAGCCCGTCTTCTTTGTTGCGTCCTGGGCAGAAGTCGGGTAGAAAATGCATCCGAAAGTTGGGACAAGCCATCATGATTATCATGATCAGCATGGCAAATAAAATTTCATGGTTTTTGTGGAACGATTTCGTACAGAGATTTGGATGGGATTTTGCAGTATGAGCATCATCCATCATCATCCGGCATACCCTGCAACTCAGCAGCAACTCAGCAATCGGAGATTGGATGACATCTGAGCTACCCTCTGGTAAACTAACGTAACTATGGAAAATCACCATTTTTAATGGGAAAATCCACTATTTCTATGGCCATTTTCAATAGCAAACTGTTAAATTACCATTACCAGAGGGTATCTGAGCTATCTGAGCTATCGACAAGCGCCAAACATCGCCATTTCTCGTGGTCGAATGCAGCTCCCTGAGCAGACGGCGTCTCGCAGACACCTTCTGGTCCTATGAAATCACCTGGTCACAGACATTCCTTGGGGGTTTTCGGCCTTTTTTCGGCCTTATCTCTTATTTATCTTATTTGATCAGCACTCACAAAAAACAGAAAACCTGATTGATGAATATTGATGACACGTATTACACATGAGATCACATGAGTCTATGATCAATGATGCCATCAATGATGCTATCAACAAAAAGAACATCCACCTGGACGACCAATGGGCCCACCTCTTCATGCCTCTTCCGACGTAGGCCAATTGGGTTCTCCTGGGCCTCCTCGGTGACCTTGCCAAATGCAAGGAATAGACCTCGGTTCGCGATATTTCGCGATAGAAACACCATAAAACATATGAAATACATATTATGAAACTTATTGAGATTTTGAGCGCCAAGTAGGATAAGTAGGAAGATGTAGGAAGGAACCAATTTGAGCAGTGCAATCTATATTTCTTGACCATATAGATCATATAGCTAGAAATGATGGACTGCCAAGCGAAATCGTGAAGCCATGGACTGAGAAATACAACAAAAAAAGGCGGAACTGATATGCAGTGATATGCACCTCTTAGTTGAAGTGCAAGCCCAGGTGCCACAGCCACGTTGGGCTGAAAGTAGGGACTCACCTCATTGATACCAACATTTCCAGCAACAAATATCCACAGCCTGGGCACGCCTTGCGTCACCAACATCACCGTAAAAGGTGCCGAGATGGAATTATGTCCACTACAAAAAGATGGATCCTGGAATCTAATTGGTGTTCAAAAATTAGTGGCTACCTGCTATGTAAAAAAACCTGGCCGCCTGGTCCTTTCGGAACATGATTCCTTTTGTCTATAGGTTTTTGATGGTTTTTGTTCCTCTTCAGGCTCCTGATTTCACATTCGCTTGACGGTGACCCAAGTATCGCACCACGATTGCAAAGCGACTGCTGCTCCGGCTGATGCTCATCAGCTGGGCACGCCCACCTTGTGGATCGTCTGAAAGTGATGTATTCCCCCAGCCACGTTCATTTTACAAGGGAAAACACAGGATAAACCATGATAAATCGATAGATTTGGGGATACCCATGGATACCCCATTTTCAGAGCCCATGTTTGATCAGATTTTGTCATCTTCCCGGTCCCAGTTCAGTTTGGGGGCAAAGTTGCATTTCCCCCAAGTGATTGGTCTAGTTATGATCCAAGCACAACTTCTTCATAGAATGTTCTTGTGGCATACAGGATCCCATTTTGGTCCCAGAAATATCGGAATAATATGGAATAATAGGTGTTTAACAATTTAAGTTTGTAGCTTGATAGGCATGGCAACTGGTGAAGTACGTGAAATACCCATCATATACCCATAATATCCCATAATAATTCCCATCTTGACCCATAATCTAAGGTTTTTTTCAAGCCCACTTTTTGTAGGCTGCATTGGTTTTCCCGAAGGGCCTACATCTTCGATCTCATGCTTGGCCATTGCCAGGCCCTGTCACGCTGCGACCGCATGTTGCATCGCGTGAAGGCGGCGGTTGAAGAGAAGAGGAAAACCCATGGAGAAAACATCTAAAATTCAGATGCAAAGGAATCAAGTATGAATCTGAATCATCAAATTGAATACCAAGAATGAATCTGAATATATATAATATATCTGAATCATCAATTTGAAATCAATTGAATACCATTTTTTTGCCAATACCATATTTTATGGTCTTTGAGAATTTGAAAAGTGAGCCCAAAATCCAGCAGATTTTTCCACCTCGATTCGAGCACTGCCCTCCGCTTCAGGCTCGGCCTGAGACTCTGAGATCAGAGATCCGACGGTGTCAACGACGTGTTTCGTTCGTGGTCAGTCAGTGTTAAACGACTGGTGGAATTTAGGATGATTTTAATCATGTTTTTATGATATGTTATGATGTTCCATGACCATCAAAACCAAAGAAAAAACATCATCAAATGGAGATCATCAAATGGATCAAACAAGACTGAGATAAACTGAGGGTTTGATATGCTTTGATCATATATAAACATATAAACATATATAAAAACTGTTTTTTTTGGTTTCGAGCCATGGCCCCTCTGTTTTGATCAGTTGGATAACGACGATGCCCTGAATTCGTCGTCACCTCCTCCTGTGGAATCTCCTCCACGGGGCTGATCAGCACGCCCTCGAGGCAGGAATGACACACCGTAAATGATGTAAATGGGTCATAACTGTCATTCCAAAATGATTTATAACTGTCAATAAGCTGTGTCACATAGAAAATATATGTCATATTCATTCATATTCAATAACAAAATGACTTATAACTTATCATAACTTATCATTGTAATATGTCAATAAGTTTTCAGAAACTCACCCAGAAGTTTAACGATGTTTAACATATTAATTTTCCCAAGTCATGAATGTGCTTTCAAGTCACATCCGTACAAACTTGATGAAACATCCACAGAAATTGAACATCTCTCAGCCACAAAAGGAAAAACTTCTTCGAACCCCCCAACATTAGCCTTTTTCGGAACAATGAAAAAATAATGAAAACTCCCAAAAACCATCACAAATACAATTCAGATACAACTCAGCCAACAACGAGTTGCTCCCAAGCACCTCATAAGTGAGGACACGACTAACCTTTGGATCCTCTGGAGACTGCTGGTCAGCTCCCTCCAGGTCGACCTACAGACGAACCCAAAAATCAACAGAAAAATGGGATAAAACTCTCGATTTTTCTTGGCCTTGAGAAAATTGATTGAACCCCCAAAAGCTCAAAATGTGAAATTCGAGGTAAGAATTGAACCAAGAAACCCTTTGACGTATTTATCTGGAGATTGGGAAGTTTCAACCACATTGGCTAATATCATAATATCGAATATCCCATTTTTGGTGGTCATATACCCAGCAAATGGGGATGAACAATTGAACAAGCCATCTTCTGGGTTTTTGGGAATATATTAAATTAAGGATCTAAAGATCGCATGACCTCAAGACTTTTGCCCAAACAAACAAATTAACGGACTTACGAAGCCTGGATTTCCCAACCATCGGAGAGTCGATGATTGAGCACCCACCCTCTCCATTTTGAGAAGCTCCCTGTCCCATGATGACCCATGACTTCCTTGTTTTGGGGGATTCAACATGATTCAACTATCTCCTGATTGGCATGTGTCTCAGCATGCGCACTTTTCCGCGAAATCTCTTCATCAGCAGGCACTGGTGGTTTTCCTCCGCTGGGCCAAGGGAGCCGCTGAACCTCCACGGCGACCACAAATCGGGTCCGATGGCCTTCGCATCGCGTCCATCGCCAGCGAGATCCTGCACCGAGATCCAGCTGCATCACTTGACCTTTCTGCGACGACGAGCACAGGAAGTGAAACCTCAGAAGTTGGGAGATGAAGCTGGAAAAACCCTGTAAAAAATGGTTGCTAGGCAGCTTCTATGCACACTGCAAGTCAAAGATGGAATCATATGGAAGCCCCAAAAAAATGGCAATTTCTTCATTTATTGTACCATAATTATTACTACCATTACTTTTACACAACTTGGAAGTTCATCATGTTCATCTTCCCAACATTTCCCAACCCCTTTGGATTCGCCCAGTAGCAACAGGAGAACCAGGCCTGGCACCGTCGATGCACTTCCTGTGGGTGACTCAGGCTAGCCAGCATCGCCAGCATCTCATCTCTCCACACCTCCAAAAGTGGATGAACACCTGTGAGATAATATACCATCTGGCTATTTAACATAGCCATAGAAAATCACCATGTTTAATAGGTAAACCATCTATTTCTATGGGCCATCTATACCATGGCTGTGTTAAATAACCAGAGGGTAACTGAAGATGCATGAGAAATGATGAGAATCTATGGAATATGTGGCTTTTTTTATCATAAAAAAAAACACCAAGGTTCCACATGTGAACACATCCTGTGGGTGTTTTTGGTTGTTCTTGGGATGAACTATTCACTCCCCACCTGCGCTTTCAAGTCATTTGGTGGTCGTCCACCATTCTCATAGAGCACGTAGAGCAATGAATCCCAATACCTCGCCGGAAAGAGATGGAAAGGTGCCCTGGGCACATTAGCACATCAGTTATGGGGCAAGCTTCGCCTTATGTATTTATATTCCATGGTCATTGAATTGAATGTACCATAGGTCATATATTCCATATAGCTTTGGGTATACATTTATTTTCGCCATTATATGATACCTAAATCTACCCAAGATCCAATCACCTATCCAACATCGATTTGATCATTTGATCCATGATATCAAAGTGCATTGCTTCAAATTTCCAGGTGTCTCATCAGCCTTCTCAAGCAAGCTATTGCTGAAATCCTCCTTGTAACTGTGGATATCTCCCCCAGAAAATGTTTGCCAACACTTTCACTCCATTTCCACTTAGACATCTTAGACTTGTTGTTCCAAATGCATCGCAATCAGAGGGATGAAACTGGGTGCCAGAAAAAATTAGAGCGGTCCAAGGTGATACTTCAAAGTTTAAACAACACACTGCCAACTATGAACATCTACTGGAAGCAAACTTTAAAAACAGCAAATATACTGGCACGCTATTCGCTTGATGCCACGGGTCATTTCAGATTTCACCGATCCAATAATATATATATATATTATTATTATTATTATTACTATACCAACTTATACCATATATATAATATGTATTATATGTATTATATATATAGGTGTGTATATGATCCAATCCCATTTAACATGTGTCAACATGTGTCAACACATATTTCAACATATTTCAAGCCTTTCAGCCCAAGTTCTGATTGTGGAAGCAGTAGAACCTAGGGAAGTGCCGCACCATCTGAAGCCCCATGTGCTCATAGAGCGAGATGGCCTTGGTCCATCTCAGTGGAGCATAGAGTGACATGTGACATCGTTGGCTGATGGCCAGGGTGCAACGTTGGGTGCAACATGGCCAGGTTGTCATGATTCATGTCATGAATTTCTGAATGAAGAATTTAAGTTAGATACAGTATGTAGTTTTTTTACTTTCTTTAAGAATTTCTGACACTTCCAAGTAGGCTTTGAAGTTCAGTACAAAGATGTACAAAGTACCAGCTCATATTTTGTTCACCAAGTGTGGACGTGTCCTGCAGTGAAGCTGGCTGAAACTTATGGGCAAATTATGGAATATCCCAACAGCAAATACAACAGCGTCTAGTTGGTGGTTTCAAGTTCAACCCGCCGGAAAAGTCACATAGTACTTCACACACCTCTTTTAAAAAAAAAACTGAAAAAACACATATGATTTTCTAGATCAACCATGGCTCAATGTGTTTTCCCCCTTGACTGAATCAACCAAGTCGCAGGCGCGTTGTATTCCACGACATGAACCCAGATGGCCTTCAGCTTGGGGCCAAGCTGCTGGCGGATGCTGTCCATGGTTTTTTGCAGCAGCTGCTTGGCTAAGCCATGGCCCCGGGCAGCATCCACCACTCCCAGGGTCAGGATATAGCCAGCAGCTCCGTTCATACAAGCATCGACACCACCTGGGTTGGACGGTTGGACTGAAGAATTCCAACATCAATCCATCAGCAAGTGGATGAAGCAAAATCGTGGATGACTTTGGGATGGATTCCACTTCCCCGAAAAACTGAGGACTGTCGAATTGGCTCTCGGTTGAAAATCTACTGGAACCTTCCTATTTGAATGGATAACCACGGATAAAAACATGGTTTCCTATAGATGTTCAATAGATGTTCAACGATGTTCCATCATTTTTCACCGCAAAAGCCTCAGCTGGGGGTGCCTTCCACGACCGATTCCATGTCAAAGCGCGACTGTTGGAAGTGGGTCCGGAAGGTTGCGGCGCCTAACAGCAGGTCACCCAGTAGAGCAGCCACGCTGCCGACGCGTTTGCTTTCGAAGACCTCGTGTATTGGGAACCCGAATTTGGAGCAATGGGAAAAAAAAAACGTATGGAAAAAATGTGGAACCCATTGAAAGAATGTAATGATATTAATTATGAATGGGATTGAATGGGTAAGTGGGGAAGCATCCTCAGCAAAGCTTCGGGGGTTGGTTCACAATTGGCCGTATTCACTCATTATTGGTGGCCGAAAATGAGGCGGTACATCAGTTGACCACGCAGTGGAAGAAGGACATGTCGATTGTGTCGGTGGGAACCCCAACAAATCGGCTGGTTTGACCCAAAAAAATGCATCTGGCGGAACCTAGTGTTTTCGAAATTCCCCGGTGGACGCTTTTTGGCCTTTTGTAAGATCTGCATTGATTTATTGCTATTGAAGCACTGCAGAATTTCCACTCACAATGCGAACTTGAGCACGCAGGGAGGTTTGAAAACCTAAGGTTTCGTTGAAGATCCAGTTCTAGGATGTTCTAGGGGTTATCTCCCACCACTTCAACATATGGGGTTTTATAGCAATGGTCATACCCATTGGTTACCTCAACTGCACCCCCACGTAGGAAGAGACCACACAAATGTGGATCTGAAACCAAGAATCCTCGTCATAGAAGCTCTTGCCGTACTCCACCTCACAAACAAACAGCAGGAGGGGATGTTACGGACCATTTTCCGCATGCTGAAAGGAAAACAGTTAACAAAAACATGTCTTAAACAAGGACAGTTCCAGCAACGTCATCCAACCTGCATCCAATATGCATCTAGTGCTAAGTGGCTGGAAACCATTCCCGGTGCAGTGCTTCTAGCTCTTTCCGGTCCTGGTGGCTGCGTGCCATACTCTCGTTCCGTCGGAGTCACTTAGCAAGTGGCCAGCCAATGGTCCAATGGTATGGTTTAGAGAGTTTAGAGTTTAAACTGCACTGTATCTTTGCGGATATCCCAGTGTTGATGTTCAAATCCCATGAAATCCCATGCCAATCCCATCTTTGATGCTTCAGAAGTACAGTAGTTTCCAACAACCTACATATCCCAGAAAACAGCGGCAGCGTTCCTTCTTCCTGAGCTGTCGAAATTCCACAGCTTCCAAGCCATCCAAACCACCAATTTTCCTGCCGCGACCGCATCAGCAGCTGATGCTTGTTGGAAATATCTCAAGATATCATGTAATTAATCTGTTATAATATGTATATATAATATGTGTATATATATATATATATAATCTGTATATATATATAATACAGTATATATTTATATATGTATTCTCGTGCGAGTGTAACTTGATTTATATAAAAACTCATGTTCAAGAATCGTCCAAAAAGTTCCAAAAACATCTCCAAATGATTACAGTACATCATCCTGAATCCCCAACAAAAACGGGGGGGAACCTCAACTTCCCATGCACGGCCGCAGCCAAGGGGGGGCGCTCCCCAGTAGGTGGGAAGGAAGGAGATGTGCTGACCATTGGTCAGCCATCTACCAGAGATTGCTATTGCTATGATTGCGGGATGTTCATCATATGTTCACCATATGATATGGACCATGTTTTCACCAGATGTTCACCATATGCTTCTCAGCTCTAAGCCTCTAAGCTGATCTTCTCTTTTGAAGTTGCCTTTCTGTGTGTCGTGATGTGTCGTGTCGCATTTGATCGCCGCATTCATCCTTGAGCCAGAAATCTCCATCCGCTAAATGACCTAAATGGTGAAGTGAGGTGAATTGTACCATATTGTACCAATTAGCCACAGATAACCACAGATAGCCACAATAGCCCATTGCACCTCATAGTTCAAGTCAACGAAGGAGTAGCCTTGCAGAACTTGACATCACTGATATTCACAGAAAATTCGACACAAACCGATGTCATCAGTTGACGCAATGAAGTCAGGGAGCTCCAATGATTGAGGCAGATGTCAAGGCCACATTTCTCAAGCCAAGCTGCTAAACCTGCCATCATCCGTGATTTGCAACGCTGCGAACTCGTCCTCCCAAGTCGAGTTTGCGGTCCACATCCCCATGTTGGTCCAGCATTTGAACATCAACACCATTGATGTCTGCTCCACTGGTCACTGGTTTCACGCAGGGGGGAAAACTCCCTCGACCTGAAAGCGCATTGCCTTTCCAAAAAAAGGGAAGGGAGCCACATGTCCTTGGCGTTTCACTTGCGTCCCGACTCTCTAAAAATATCAGTCCAGGATATTCAAGGTTTGGTCAGGTTTAAGGATGTTCCAAATTTGGGATGCCCAAAATAACCCAAAATTGGGTGGTCTGTTTTGGACACTCCATCCATTCCATGTTGATGGCCCATCATTTCCGTGTACCGTATACACCAAGTATTCATTGTTTCTTGGGGTATAGCCTGCTGCAAGACACACCACTTCTTTATTCCATTATTGGTGGCATCTAGATCGACTGCAGCAACGATTTGTTGGCTACATCAGCATTTGCTACACAACGTGTCCATTCATCGCAAGTACATCTCCCTTAGTGTCACGATTAACAGTCCCAGTGTTTCGACTGTGCTGGCGATATCACCGTTCTCCATCTTCGCCGGTCGTCCCAGTTTGTTGCTGTTGGTTGGATTCTCATTAGTTACATTAGGATGGTTGTTGGTTTGTTGCCCATGATGGATCATCATTCAGTGATTATATAGTGATTATCCACATCTTGTTGTTTGTTACATCTTGTTACTACCATGTTACTACCCATCAGAGGAGCTATGTGTGAAATATGGTGAAATCCTCATGCCATGGCACTTAGCTTTGCCTTTTCAATCTCAGAGCGAACTTCCCAAAGCTCCTCGGAAAAGGATGCTGGAGGATGGTGGGGGATGCTGCCACTGTGTTGGAACTTGGGTCCTTCTGAGCTTCTGGATCATTTCGTGTCATTCCCGAAAAAAAAACAAAAAAACAATGACCCATTCCCATATTTGATTACTGAAGGCTACTTGAAATTCACTTCGGTGGCTTTATCATGGTTTATCTGAAGATAGGGTACCCATGGGTACCCCTATATCTTATCCACTTAAGTGAAACGTTGAGTCAGAGAGTCATGACATTTTCCGACATTTTCCACCAATCTTCGTTGAGCTCCTGTTCGAAGGCGGGAGTTGCTCCAAGAGATCCACCTAGTCCTCTTTCCTCGGGACATGTCGGACATATTCGGACATGTTGGGAAGGGCTGAGGTCACGGATCTTCCGACGGATTTTCTGATATCCAGTAGTCACCAAGGCTAAAGTCATGCGATAGTTCTACAGTTTCCTAGTTTCTAGCATGTAGTATACTATGTATACTGGCTTATATCCACTCTTTCACACCTTTGGAGAGGATTAGAAGATTAGAATGATAGATGCTAAATCTGCTAGATGTGTTAGAGGTTCCTTCCTCCGCACCTCCAAACAACATGGCAGCGGTCTCACATGGGACCCCTTGCGACCCCTAACCCCTGGGCACCCCACGATTGCTCGGCCAAGATCCAATGCAACACCTCGGCCGAAGTGGCCATGACGTCCCATTTTTACCCATTTTTTGGGGGGTGGAAGATGGTGGAACACCTACAGAAAGTTTGTTGAAACACCAAAAAAAGATTGGCCATTGATGCCATATCAAGAAAAAAATCAGAGTATCTCATCCTCGGAATCAGTCCGCTACGGTAGCTACGTTTGCTGCTTCCCAACGATTTTCGCGACCTCTGGGCAGCCCGGCTCTGGGGCCGCATGGTCGTGGCTGGACTAGCAGGTGGCTGCCAATCAAGACTGGCCTCAGGTTCCGCAGAAATGATGGTTGCGATATGTTGGGATCCTGAATAATCATTGTTGACTTTTTGACACCATTTGAGTGGAAGCAATGGGAGAATTCCGCTGGATGATGTTGACATATGTTTACTTTTTCAGATGGGAAAATTCCCATCAAATCGGAAGGGTTTTGATAGGTTCGATAGGGAAAGAATTGGAGAATGCCACATGAAACGCCAAACGAACTTCATCTGGGCGCTTTCCCAGCTCCGAAATCAGCTCCGAGCGGCGAGTTTGGCGGCTGATGTCTTCCTACCTACCGGAGCCGGCCTCGGTGCTGGTTGGACTCCACTTAAGTGGGACTTAAGTGGCTGGTCAAGTTTGAAAGCCAACCATCCCATCACCATCCCATCATCTTCACCATGAACTCACCAGCAATCCTCGAGGCACTTCGCTCAGTATGGCACTTGGGTGCCGAGGCTCCGTTCTGACCTGGGATGGAGATGGAACGGATGGAACTGGAAGGGGCTCTCGGGGCTTTATGAAACTCCGACAGCTCCGACAGCCTCAAACCTCTGACAGAATCTGACAGAATCTGACAGAATCTGACAGATGATATCAATTGATATCAGATGTTTGATCCTCCCAGATGTCCACATACAGTAGTTCTCTCCACCGTTTTCATCCTTTTTCCACATCTCTTGTAATATTTGGCACATAGTGTTTTGACTTGGTCTTATACCCATTTGCAGATAAGTCACATGTGCCAAAGTTGGCTGCTGGCAATCCCACTATATTGATCATCTCAAGCACAAACCATTTCCCATTTTGGCGGGCTAACAAACCATTTTCATCATATCAAATCATCCCCATTGTATCCCCAGTATATCTTTGACTTTATGAATAGTCCCCTGGATTGTTGGTTACATCTGCATTAATGCCATTATATGTCCACCATACATCCATGATTTACAGATGTCAGACACATCTACCAATTATCCTCAATGCCAATCCCATATCTTTGATGGTGGAGTCGCCATATTCCCATAAAAATTGTCCCAAAAAGAAATGATATTTCCAGCATATATCCATCATGTATCCATCATATATCCATCACATATATTTATATTATCCATCACATATCTGGTTGGTGGTATACCTACCCCTCTGAAAAATGATGGAGTTCGTCAGTTGGGATTGATTATAAAATTCCCAATATATGGAAAGTCATAAAATTCCAAACTTTCCAAACTTTCCAAACCATCAACCAGATGAGATCATGGCATCCCCCTGTTACTCAAAAGCCTGGCACCGAGACGCCATCGCTGCTCGCTAGCGCTCTGGTGGCCATGCACGTCTCGAAAAGTTCACGACCCCCTCCCATCGCGATGGGAGCGATGGAAACCCGGGACTCCCATGGGTAGATGTCAGGTTACTATGTGTATGTGACTGTATATGTATAATTTATTACTAAGTATACTATATGATGTTTATATGATGTTTATGGCTGTTTATGGGTAATTAATGGTAATTCATCAAACCATCAAGTCACTATCTTTCATCGTGCGGTGTCATTTGCTGATAATTTGATGGCATGATGGTATTTATGCTGACTTTTGGCAATTTGATTCGTAATATGTGGCTTATTCGCGGGTAATTTCTGAGTGATCAGCACACTGGTTCCCTATAAAAACGGCCCTTTTGAGGGCATACATCCTTTTTGTTGGGCACACTAATATGGCTGTGGCTCATGGCGCACCAATGAACATAATGAACCCACAGATTCCCCTCACCGTGCCTGCTTCTTTCTCTGCTGCGTCTCCCCAACCAAAAAATCAGCCGTCAATGACTTTGAGCCAAACAATTCGCAGAGATTTTTGTAGCGCCAAATCTGCATCTGGCAACAGCTTCAAACACAAATGTCAAGCCACTCTTGCTTCTGTCACGATATCTTGGTCTCTCTTTGTCTCTTTCTTTAGACATGTTGGATGTCCAAAAGCAAGATTCATGCTTTGCTGTGCCACTTCGTATCATGGCACTGGGTGAGCAACATGCTTTGCTCCGTGGCCATGAGAGCATGGCTCATCACCGAAATTGAACTGATTTTCGGATACTGAAGGATGAAGCATCTTACAATGGATTCCTGGTCAATCATGGTCAATCATGGTCAATCATGGTCAATCATGGTCATAGTTATGGCTAATTCTATATATTTGCCATATTTATAGTGGATTTTCCATAGTTTTTTGTTACAATCATGGTCAATCAGCATCACCATCAATCTGAAACTGAAGTGACTCCAGTGACTTCAATACTCCAATGACTCCAATGACCACGGCGCTTTGCCGTGCTGGCAACCCTGCGGACCCTGCGGTCTGACTATCTACAACTCTGCTGCGGCCCATGATTTCGAGGAAAATGTAGCAACGCAACCGGAGCAAAAAGGACAGATTCGTAATGGTCTTTTGGAACCACAGATCAATTATTGAAGTGCTGTGAATACATGTGAAATCATGTGAATACGTGAGCATTCGACGTCAACCAAACACTCATCTTGCGTAGACCCTTCCAACTTCATTGCTGTTTGGTTCAGGTGGCCGACATCGTTGACTTTTTTGGTAGCCCCAGAAGAGAATTGACGGCAGCGACCATCAGGGCCAGCATCAGTCAACCTTGATGGACCCGTAAATGGTCCTCACAAAGTAGAAGGAAGCTGTCCTTGGACCAATTGGAATCTCTGGAACTTGAAACTGGCCCAAAACTGGATTTTTTTTTCGGGAAATGTGCGGATCAACTTCCCAACGACTTCCGAGCGAGCACATGTGGCGCTTCGATCCGTTGTCTCTGTCTCTGAGGCCGCGGCAGGCCGATGGAGCCAGTCAGCAAACCAAAGATCAAGGAGAGAATGAACATGTAGCCGAAATATAGTAACGTTGATACCTGAAAGTCTGAAAGCATCTGAAAACTTGTCCATCGAATACAAATAATACAATCGCAAAACGGAAAGTGCAAATTTCAAGAGTTGAACCATGGTGTTTGTGTTTCCCATGGCCATCCTGTCAGCCATCCTGGCCATCCTGGCCATCCTGGCCATCCAGTCCCCTGGCTGGAGCACCATTTTATCAATTGAAAGCCGCGTGCTGAAGTACATGATGGAATACATGAAGACCTCGGACTTTCGGAGCCCAACAGGCTAGCGAAAAAGATGCGTTTTTCAGCGTTTTTCAGGGCTTCTTTTTCAAGGGACCAAGTATTATAAGTATTTGGCTGATGTGATTTCTGGAGATGTCCCATCATAACAACATATTTTATCATATTTTCTAATTCAGTTCCCCGATATTTCCAGAAAAAACAAATATATCCCAACTGGATGTCAGCAGCCCTGCCATCCCCATCCAAGTCATTGTCAAGGGGCATAGACAGCGGAGGAGGCACTGGCCATGAACGACCTGGTCAATCAATTTTCCTTCAGATCTAACTTGATGCAACATGATACAACCCACATCAACCATCATCAAGCTACGAAAAATCCAAACTCGAAGTACTTATGTGGAAATTCCCAGGAAACTCCCAAACTCCAAATGGCTCTGGGCCCTCAATTGGGGGTAACATGGGGTAACCATGACAGTTGACCAGTTCTGTTCCAGTTCTGAGACCCACATGACGTCCACTTCCTCCATGTTCACCCCTAGCCTCCACCACCAGTTGTAGTTCTCCGCTGTCAGTTGGAAGTACGTCAGCCTGTGAGATCCCACAAATTTCGGGGTGGGCTGTACATTTGCAGGTCTACTACCAACCATCACCTCTACAATTTATACCTGGTTGGGTGGTTTCAACCCCTCTGAAAAATATTAGTCAAGAAGGATTATCCCATATATTGTGGAAAATAAAAAATGTTTGAAACCACCAACCAGATCCAATTTGCAGGTCATTGAGTTCAATCCCTCTCCTCAACCACCAGGTTTTTTTCACCGGGAAGGTCCAATTTTTCCAAACAGATCGTACTTCTCTCAGCCGCGCACGCAATGGAGATCTCTGCACAAGTGATGAGAAGGATCACCAGCACCTGAGTTCTTACAGTAAAACAACAGCTGTTTCTCTCCCATCCCGACCCATCCGTCTCAACATAGCTCTGAAAATCCACCTGAATTCGGTGTCAGAAAGGTTTTATCACGTCGTTTTCAAGCAAAATCCCAAAGGCCAATCACAACCAACCCAACCTTTCCCATCACCGATTCTTGGAAGCAGGGAGAGTCATCCCATCTGCGGGCGAAAGACCAGGGCCAAAAAGCCGAAGAGGTAGTAGAACTGGTGCTGCCATAAAGACGACCTTTCTGCGTACCATGGAGGGAGATTCAACGACAGTGATTGTGACATTGTGACTATATACTACATCCAAAAAAAAATGAAATTCACCACTGATCTCCATTTTTGAAAATAATAACAACCCAGAGGTTTGACTCCCAACGTTTTTCCATGGCATGCGAACAGCATTTTCCAGCATCCCCCTGGGCTCATGGGCATAATGAAGAACAATTCCGTGAAGACAGCGCCGAACGGCAGCACACCGCCCACGGCGCACCTCAGGCTACCAAGTTTTACATAAAACGTTTCCAAAAACAACAAAAAAAACATTAACATAATAAATCATAATAACATAAATTCTCCACCAATGTCCCATCCAAAAATGCTACTGCTACGGGTTCAAATGTTCCCGGAACCAAAGCACTGGGATGCAAATCAGAGGCTTCCACGTGAACATTGGCTGCATAAACCAGGCCTGCGATGGAATCTGCCTGGCTTCGGGGTCCACATGGCTGCAGCATGCTGCAGCTATGGGGTTTCAAGATGTTTCAAGAGCCAGGGTCCGACACACAGACCGCGAAACCCCCATAGCTTTCCCGCTTGAAAGCGTCAAACATCCTCAAACCATGGCGATTTTCGGGTGAGCTGTAGCCACGTAACCGCAGGTCCACTTTTTCCACACGCTTCCGCGGTGCTGCCAGTGAAGTGAAGTCATACCAGGCCTTGAAAGCCAAGACCAACATGTTGGATTTCATATGTCTCAAAATGTCTCAAAATGTCTCAAAATGTCTCAAAATGTCTCAAAATGTCTCAAAATGTCTCAAAACCATCCAATGTTCCATGAATTCCATGATTTTCGGTTCAACTTTCGGTTGAACATGGTTGAAAACATGCACTGAATCAAAGGTGAAGACCTGCTCTCTCAGGTCTTGTCTGCAACTGGAAAAAGTGGGCCAGCCAAATGCCTGAGTTGACGTCCAACATTGGCGAAGGCCATGAATCGAAATTCCGCACCATCAAATTCCCCACCATCAAAATGTGGTCAATGTATGTTGTTAATGTATGTTAATGTACAGTATGTTAATGTTTGTTAATGTGGTAAACCCAACAATAAATCCCTATGGGAGACGAAGTTTTCTATTGGCTTTACCAACCATAAATCCTCATCGCCAGTGAATGCATTCGCGCGACGCAAAAACTTTTCGGGACGGTGAAGTGACGTGCATTTCTCGCTCGCTTCCGAGCGCCTCTGTCGAGCTCCACTTCTCTAGCGATTTGAAACATGAAATGGAAATGGTGGAGCTCAATGCCTACATTGTATATGAATAATTATATTGAATATATACATCTACATAATATATGTGTATAATATATTATTATATATAAGTATGACTATATGGTACATAGACTGACATAGTTTATCGAGTATATGCAGCTATGGTGAGTGTTTGTGAATCAATATGAATCAATATGAATCAATGCATCTCATAATATCTATCAATATCTATAAATATCTTGACGTCATGTTTTCTTCACATTGGTGAGACGGGCCCAATCTGCCGGGCATCAGTGTTCCCCTGACCGCCCCCGGCGCGGATTTGCGCCCGGTCGGCGCGTTTTCAAGGCGGGCAATTGGAGGGTGAAACCACAGCTGGAAGCGCGGTTTTTGAAGGTGAAAATCAATGAATCTGAAAGAAAAAAGGATAAAAAAGGTGAATCATGTGATATGTTTTAAAAGAAAGTGTGTGATTTCATCCCCTACTACTTCTGGTGTCTTTGGGGCTTGAATATTGGAAGGGGTTGGGATTACAGAATGGCCGCAGATGCCCATGGTTTGATCTCACTATGCTTTTCAGGTCCCTTCCGCTGATTCCGCTGGACGAACGGCGGAGCCGATTTTTCAGGATGCCCTGAGATCGAGATCCCCTGAGTGGCATCAGTGAGTGAGTCATCGAGTCATTCAATGGATTGGTTTTTTTCGGGAAAATCTTAACCGGAGACCATAGATGCCATAGATTTTCCCATGAAGATCATGGGGATTTTCGGGTTTTCACTGGTAAATTTTCCCCAACGAACCAATCCATTGAGTCACTGATGTGAGTCATCGAGTCAGTCTCTTTCCAGACTTTCGGGGTGTCTCGGCATTGAATCCTGAGAGATTGCATACTTCGATGCCTCTCAGATGGAAATCTTCTTCCTGCGATGGAAAGATGGTCAATTCTCATAAAGGGTGTTAAGGGAACGTTGAAGAAATATGGCTTTTCTAAGAATCCAAAAAATTCTAAAAGCACTTGAAGAGGGTTTTTGAAGATATATGTAAATATATGTGTTTGACATCCCACTATGTTGAAATTGTTCAATGAAGCATGTTTCCAGTGTCAGTGCCTTCTCCCTGTCGGTTTTCATGACCTAATGGGAAAGTTGATGGTCACCACTATCTGTGACTTTTTCAAGTTCCTAATGGTTCCTTAGCCTTAACCTTGACCCATGACCCCCAATTTTCTGGGACCATTTCGCTGATGCCTTGCGAGTTCGGCCCAATACTTTCCTGGCACACCACTCTTCTTGAGCTCATCGATCTTACCTCACCCACGCATGCCCTGTCGATATGTGGCGGACCCAAGGGTTCCCAAATGTATCTATAGAATCTAGATACCCTGCCGCAGCGTTACCACAACTATGTTTCAGTAGAATAAAAACACACAAATCACCAGATTTAACCAAAGTTTTCTGGTTACCCCGTTGAATTGTTGATGAACATTTCAAATATCTCAATTTCAATTAATATATATATATATATTATATATTATATATTATATATATATATTGATATCATACGTTAATATCATATATTATATCATATGTTAATATCATATGTTAATATATTAATCTCATGTTAATATCATCTAATATATCATGAATCATCAGATTATTGATGAATTATACCGAAAATCTTGAACTTCAGTGGATCATCAAGATCCCAAGACACCGCATAGCGCAGCCAGGTCACGAGCTTTGATCTTCTCCAACCTGCAGAGGTTGAAGTGGGTCTCAACAAGGCAGGCAAGGCTACAACCTCTGGGGGTTATATGGGGTTATAACTTCTGGAAATACCATGTAAGAAAATGGGAATGTGTTACCAACTGGTAACTTCTGGTGAAATACCATGTAAGACCTATGTGGAATTTGTGCTACCGAAACCAGTTGCTGCACGAAAGTTGGCTCTGGGCGCCCGCGCTTTTTCCGTTCGTTGCCAATGGACGCGCGGACGGCATTACCCTCTTCAAGGAAGTCGCGTCGCTCCTTCCCAGAAATTCACGAGGTGGATCAGCTTACATCAGTTTTCCATTGTCAACTGGCTGTGAATATTCCATTTCTTTGGGGTTGAACAAGTATCAATGATAGGAATGGAAAATCCCCTGAGAATTATCCATTTTTATAGGCGATGTTTCCAAAGCCAGCCCATCCAACCCCCAGATATCTGATGGATTCTGATGGTAACCAGTCCTGATAGGCCTTCTCCTCTCTCGTAGCAATCTGGTGGCGCAGCTCCTGAAGATATCAGGTCTTTCGCCAAAACCCGGCAGAAGATGACGATTTTTGGATGAAATGATCAAGCCAAAACATGAGGACCTGGTATGTCCATCGTTGAAAAAAGCCCTCTTCACCCAAAAAAAGGTGACTTTGATCATCTTTGATACACTAAAAATATCTAAAAATTCACTAAAAGTATCTAAAAGTTCTAAGTTCCACCAAACCTTTGGATTGTCGTCAGCTCCTGGGAATGTTGAACTCGCAACTGGTGTTCTTCCACCTGCCTTTGTCGCTCGGCTTCTTCCTGCTGCATCTGCACCTCGCAAACAAAATTCAGAAAATGTCTTTGTTGAGGAAGAAAAATGAAGAAAATGGAAATCATTGGGATGTTTCGGAGTTTTGCTATCGACTTGGCTCGGAAAAGGATTTTTCCCTTCAGAGATGACGATTGATGCAACCAAGTTTTCTGAAGATGGATGTGAAACTCCGTGACTGGAGTTTTTTAAAACAAATAAACCACCCAAGCAATACAAAAACGCTCAAATGTTCAAATTGTGAGTTGCTTAACAAATTTTAAGAGTCACATGATGTTACATGAAACATCATAAACATCGTAAATGAAATAACACATCAGTCAACTGAGTCAACTTGAAATCCACGATCCAATCCCCGCCTCGATGATTCGTTCAAACTCATCACGTTCGAACTTGGCCTGTTCACCCAGGCGCCTCTCCTTCTCGGCCTGCTGCTGAAGTCGAGCCTGCAGATTTTCCGGATGGAAAATGTCAACTCAAACATCACTTGAACCACTTGAATATAGTTGAATTATGTTGAATTAGTATCCATACTGCCTCAGTATCATACCATAACATAACATATCATGTGTATTACATTATATTACATATTGTGGTATCACAATCCATCACCATCAAAAATCATCACCAGATCCCGAGCCACACAACCAGCAGATCACCAGCACCTCCTTCAGATCGGCGTTCATCCGCTCGATTTTGTCCTTCTCCGCCTGCTCCTTCTGCCGCGCAGTGCGTTCCGCGGCCTCCATGGCTCCTGGGAGATTTCGTCAGCCGTTGAGATGGGAAAAACGTTGCTCCATTGAAGTAAGACAAACAACTTTAAGATCGGTAAAACGTAGATCATTGAACTTTAATGTAGATAGTTGTAGATAGTTGTAGATAGTTGATGATAGTTGATGATAGTAGAAGTCTAGAAGTTGTAAGCGGAAATCGATTTTCAGGTGATGTTTAACATATAACATGATGTTAACCCCACAACTGAATCGATTCGTCCCGCCCAGTGCACTTTTAATAAGGCCCCACTGGGTCGCCGGACGCTTCGCACGCAAGGCATCCATCTCAGCCGCCTTATCTTGCGCCTTCTCTTGCCTCAGATCAGTGATATTTGGCGGATGTTTTTGTGCAGCAAAACCCCAAAAAAAATGATCGATCTAATGCAAAATCATGTAAAATCTATGATCACATGATATTTAATGATATTTCATATAGATGTTTTTAGTAATCCAAAAATGGTCGTACAATTTCACAGTCCCATCCTGCTATAGTTGTTGGGAAATGGTACGAAATTTTGGGGTCAACCAAGGAAAATGGAGATATATCATTATATACCATTGGTAATATCATGAAATATTATATATATATAGTACCTGTGTTATCTCTGTCATACCTCAATCAGGAAGGTGATCTACCTAGTACGAAGGAGCAGTGCCCACCAATGCACCAATGGTGAATAAGCTCACTATTAGGATTTGACAGAACCAATGGTGACTCTATCCATTGATCTCAATGGATGTCCATCCCTTCTACTTTACTGCAATCATCAGTCTCTGTTAAAACCAATGGATGTCCATTCCGTCTCGTGAGTAACCCGATGCAACCCGTCGCATCAGCTTGTCATGGCACATCCACTCTGCTGGGTTCCCTACATGGCACGAAGCCGGGCAGTCTCCCGCTCCTGCAAGGGATTATATGCTGCTTACCGCTTGATCGATGCTGCCGATATATCCCACTGTGCCTCCGTGATTAAGGCAGGTGAAATATCTATAGAATTCTATAGACCTACCTTTTTTGATCCCTCAATCAGAAATCATCGCAGTGCAACGACGTATAACGAGACAACCCGCCATTTCTGGAGTTCCAACCTTGTCTGCAGCCAGACGAACTTTCTCAGCCTCCAGCTCACGCTCACGCGCCTCCTGAGTGATGACTGTTGATGGCTTTGGCAGTTGTTTTTGCCCAGAACCTGAAGAAACCCGTCTTGATTGATCCCAATGAGATCGGTAAACCCCCAGCAAAGTTGGCACGGTAAACAAGGAACTCTCAAATGAGCATTTTATACATTGAATCCTCTCAGTTTTTCGTCCCTCATTCCACCCTTCGGCGTCCTTCGCCTCCTGGTATTCAATGATCTTCCTCAGAGCAGAACATGCCTTCCCTGTGTTCGTGGATAAAGAAACTTGATGCTGCGAATGCTCCTGGCACCAAATCTCAATCCCACATCTCTTGATCATCTGATCATTTTCCCCATTCTCCAACCATTCTCCAAGCATTTTCCAAGCAATTCTCATGGTCTTTCCATGTCTTTCCGATGACTTCCCAAGTTGCTGTTCTTCCAACTTCTCCGCCAGCATCTTCTCCTCGGACAGGTGAGTTCAGGTGTCGGTCCCTCGTAGCACTTGCTTCGCTACACACCCGCCGCCGTCCATGGTCCTTAATCATAGGGATACCAAGCTGTTCCGAACCCGATTCTATCCACATCACTTGCTACAACTAGCTTGGCATGGGGAAAAAGTTGGAAAAAAAAACATATATTGAACCCATTTCTGCCCCCTTTTTTTTCCTCAAGCCTCATCAACGCTCATCAACCCCATGGTCTCTTGGTGGCTTTGACCACCAAATCCCACCAGATCCCACCTCTTTGATCTTCATAGCGGCTGAGTTCGCTTCGTTCACCTGACGAAATCAGCTCACCATCTTTGGATCTGAACATCTACCAGCTATTTTTGATCTGAATTTTTGGAGAACGGCAGGCTGCGTTTTGCTACATAGTCAGGGATTTCATCAAAAATCTAACAGCTACAGTAATTAGTTTGTTCCTTTAACACCCCCCCTTACCATCCCTTACCAATCTTACCAATCTTACCAAAAAATCAAGATGCTGATGGCCACCGTCTCCCCAATTTGGTTGACATCCTCAGAGATCCGATGGCCACCCTGATGTAGCCGCCTCCTGCATCAGACGCTCGGCTGCCAGCTTCTTTTGTTGCCTCGGGGCAGCTCAAACAACTCATGGGACTGTCGGTAATCTCCACCGTTGATGGCGATGTTTAATCTATACGTAAACGTACATCAACATGATATATCTATCATATATGGACACTAGTATATCATGTATTAATAAGTTACATGTTATCAAATATGTTAACCATCAAGACAGAATTCTTCATAGAAAACTCCAATATCCCCATGGTATTCCAATGGTTTTTTTACAGCCAGCCATTACCTCCGCCGAGATGCTGTTGTTCGACCTCCTCGGCCTTTAAGGATTCGATCTGCTTCAGCACGAAGGCACGCTCCTGAGATTTCATCAACGGAAATACGGGAATCTCTAGAAATCTCTAGAAATCTCTAGAAAATCTCTAGGACTCTAGAAAATCTCTAGAAATCTTACATCGTTTGCAATTTCATCGATATTTTGCAATATCTAATCGATAATCGATACAGATACCAGCGGGGCCAATGGGGAGTGTTTTAATGTCCATGTTGGTCGTTGATCGCGACAAATCATGTCTCATGCGATCTCATGTGATCTCCTGATCACGCTGTTCCTCCTCCTTCATTCGCTGCGCCTGGCGATCCTGGCGGAGCGGCGGCCATGGGTCCTTTCTGTCAGATGTCGGTTTCAGTACTGCTTTGCTGGGTTAGTGAGTTTAGTGTAGAGTTTATCGTGGATTTATACTGTCCAAAAGGGAATGAACGGACAAGTCCGTTTGCGTTCCAAAGATCAGGCCGTTAAGTTTGATACCCACACGTTTGAACACAAGCCTTTGTGTCAGGGGTCCGCTTTGATGTGTAGAAAACATCACAGATGAACCCAATCAATTCCGTATGTATATGTACATAAAATGTAATTACAAATATATATATATATATATATTATCATATCATATGATAAATATGATATACATACCTGTCGGGCCCTTTTCACCTATCTGTTGTTTGACTGGTACCATTTTTTGCTACGCATCTTAACTGTCTAAGCTCAAATGAACTTCACTGGAATCATGCTGCACCTTGATCTGTTCGATGATGACTTTGGCGCCAGATCGTTGACTCTGAAGACGCTCCTGTGAACGGCCACAGAACGTGCTGAATTGAAGGATTGCTTCCTGTGTCACAGAACGAACCCGCTACATCCCTCTTGGGGTGGTGATGATAGTTGTGACGAAGGTCCCATTCATCTGAGTCCAACACCTGCTCTCGCACCTCATACATTTTCAGTGCCTGGACCAGTAGGACACATTGAAAAATGCCGGAACCCGAACACTGGGTATGAGGCAAGTATGAGCTGGTCATAGCTGGTCACAGAATATGCAAGTATGAGGCACCATGATAGCTGGTCATATCCGGACATATCCTGTGCATCTATGGACTCTATGCGGATGCCGAATTTTGTTGCTTGGAAGACCTGGCCTTGAGGCGTTCGATCTCCATCATCGCATCCAAATGACGTTCCTGCATATACCATGGATCGAACTAACTCCAACATGAGAACCATCAGAACCATCAGAATCCATAGTTCAACGAAGAAAACATGGATTTCATCAACGCAACATTGGTGATTTTGCGATGTGACATTCCCAACATATTTGACAAGGTACCAGACATGGATCTCTGAGGATCAAACTTTGGTGTTTGGGCCCAATTTTCTATGCACCCTGCACTGGTTGCATATTGGTAGCCAGCATGGGCACGACACTACCCAGTCCAACCTGGCATGCTGCTTAATTTCCAGTTGCCATTTGGGGATACTGCATCATCACCATCATCCATTTTAGGGGCTGATAGCTTTGCCCCATCCCCCTGTAGGTTTCGAAAAATACCGTGATACCCAAAGAACATGCCATTTCAATCCATTTCAGTGGGAAAAATGATGATCCTCCTTTGAAATGTGTACCCAATTTTCACACAAAGCCATTTTCACACATTTTCAGCTGCCAAGTCCTCCTCTTCTCTTTCACCCTGCACCATGCGCCTTTCCATTGAGTCTGGTGAGCATCAGAAATGGGGGCACAACTGACACAATAATTATTATCAAACAAATGATAAAATGTTGATTGTTGAATACCTTGCCAATATCATCTGATGGGAGAGCGCACATAATGCACTAGTCAAACATGTCAAAAACAATCAAAAACATGTTAAGGGAGAGGCTAACCCCGGCTGATCGTCTTTGGCAGTCATTTCGATGAGATGCTGCTTCACAAAGCTACTCAAATTGCTAGTCCAAGGGACTTCTCTTGGATTTGCGCATCTCTGATGGTGACAATCTTGGAGTAAAGCATCATCTGGTTCATATGCTTCACCTCATCCACAAATCTCAGGCCTCTTCCGTTCCCCAAAAAAATCAAATGCTGCAAGAATTAGGGCAAGTGAACCAAACAAAACCCAAGATCCATCAAAATTCATCCTCGCCAGTTGATATGTTTCACCCAGGGCTTCTGATTGACTGATTGGAGCCCAAAAATGTCGCGGAGCGGCATCGTCCATGTCTTCATCCAACATCTGCTTGGCGCGTTCCAGAACTCCGCCCTTAGGACCACGAGCGTCCTCCACGAGCCGGCTCTTCGATCCGCTAACTCAAAAAAAGGAACGAAAAAACTGACAGAAATGGATTTATAAAACTCAAAACCATGGTAAAATATGGTAAAATATGGTAAATATCTATGTCATTTGAACATATCTCCAGTCAAAGGGGTCCAACGCAAAGACTTGGAAGCAAATTTAGCAGACTCTAGAACAGCTTTGCATCAAAAAAGCTATCAGGAATGTGTTTTATTTCAGGTGAAGCTGGGACAGTCTCTGGTCCTTTGCATTCTCGCTCTGGATTGCATTCCTCTTGCGCTCTTCTTCCATTTGCCTGGGAGTCTTGCCGGCTGGACATTAATTCCAGTCCAGCAAGTCCCATAGAATGCAAGCGCTCGTGCTTGGCTGTTTTATTTTTCGTGCAGAAACATGTGATGGATCAGCAATTCGAAGTGGTTCCAACATGTTCTAACTTCTAACATGTTACAGCCATATCAATCGTATCAGAAGTGATTGCTACAGTTTCTACTCACTTCAAGCCAAATTTAAAAACCTTGTCAAAGGATACCTCCATTGGACCTCCATTGCAGGAGATCACACGTCATCATTCTCCATCCCCTCAGCTATCCCTCAGCTATCCCCTGACCTAATCTTCTCCTTCCGCGCAATGGATTTGGCTTGCCGCTCTGCAAGTGCCTGAATGAGTTTCTCACTTCCAAGGGTCCTAAAGATGGAATGGAATGGAATGGAATGGAATTCAGAATCAGGTGGTTTTGCTCCTAGTTGACCACAGAATATTGGGTCCCTGAGGTCTTTTTAGATCTTGATGTTTTTGACGCATATCCAGGTGGGATTGAATTTCGGAACTGAAAAAGTAAAAGGACCAAGACATGCCAGGTGGGCTGCTCTGATCTTTGACCCACCATTCTGAAACACCACAAAATATCAGGCGTCATTTCGGCCTCTGCTTCACGCTCCTTCTGCTCAATCTCCTGCAAAATGTTCGTGAAAATTTGAACCAACCCACAAAGATGCAAGATTTAAAAAAAAAAAACAGGTACAACAGGTACACCTGCATAGTGTGACACGTGGCTGCTTGTCACGTCGCACTAAGTCACTAGTGGTGTTCCACCACTGCCACTACCTCCCGCATGCCCGTCTCGGGAAGGGCATGTCCCGTCCTCTTCCTTGGTCAAGAGCTTGGCATTCTCTCCTCAGCGCAACCATCCACTGGGTTTTGCTGTTTTGATTTAGTTGGAAGTCTCTGCAACACCATTTCTGGGACTCAGCCCACCAATCCCCCAATCCCAATATCAAGATCCCAACTATGTTCATCCGAGCTCATAAAAATTTCTAGCTCATATACTCACATCAGGATCATCAGGAAACAGAAATGGGTGTTTTCACCCAATCATTCCAACCATTCCAACCATTCCAACCCAAGGCTCGCAAGCGATTCAGCTCACTGGCCGCGATCACCACCGCCTGCTCCTTTGAGCTGGCCTTGGCATGCCTGTCGTACCTCTTGCGCACCATAACCTGAGCTGCTGATGCTGCTGCTGCTGATGATGATGATGATTCCTGAAACCTGCTTGAAACAAAGCTCCAAAGTTTCTGAATAAAAATTTGACTGGAGCTTCACTGGATTGAAATGAAAATGTTGCAGGTAAACTGATAACTTAGATTTCATGGAAAAATAAATCATGGTTCCATTGTAGATTTGAAACAACTCACAAAGCCAAGAAAACTTGCTGGTTTGGCTTGGGGACATCAAAAAAAGGAAGATGATCTAAGTTTAAGTGAGGTGATGTGACCAAGAATCAGATGCTTGGATGCCAAAAACACCACCGAAAAATAGGGAAGATATCTAACCATTCCAACGTCCAACCAATTAACATTAACTCCTGGACAATACCCAACCAAATCTTAGGGATGTTTGGATGTCACCAACAATCTTCCTTGGTTCCAAATGGTTCCAACCCTTCATTGCTGGAAGTTGACCTGCGAAAAAAGGGAAAAAAAATAACTTCGTCACCTGTGCCAGGGGGCGGTGTCTTTTCCTACAATCATCACTTCTCTCTCATCCTCCTTGCGAACTGTCCTGTCGCGAGCCTCAGTGCTCAAGGTTCTGATCTTCCAGAGTCAAGGGACGTCAACTAATTTGGAAACCGAGATATTCTGGGAACCCAAAAAAAGGCACAAACCATCACAAACCCCCTTAATAGTGCTTAGTATGATAAAATATGTTAAATGTATTCTTAAATGTTCTGAATATGTTTAATTTCCTGGGCAAACAGTGGGATTGGGGCCTCGGATCCCTCTTTTCACCAACCCAAAGTTGGCATTGCCGAGAGGCAGAACCAAACAGTGTCTCATCCACATCTGCGTTGTGATTCACGGTGCCTCAACCAGGAGAGACTGAGAACTCTCCAAGCAACTCGCAGCAGTGTGGAAAGCTGCTTGATTTGCACCGCATCGATTCTTCCATTTAAATTGATGACTGCCACAAACATTCCTCTAGGAAAAAACAAGTTTTACAGAATGAGCATCAATCAGAAACCATCAAAAACCATCAAAAACCATCAACTACAGACCCCATCTTTCCATCTCCAAGGTACGATAGCGCGTTTGGCTTTTGCAACTGCCCGTGGACATGGCCGCAACGGATCCCGGCATGGCGTCCTCAGCTGGCACCGAATCCGATGGGATTTCCCCCAGGGTTTCCCCACTGAGTCGCCCGCCGTTTGGTGCCGCAAAGTGGCACTACCGAACCTGCCATGTTTCTGCCATGTGCCATATATCAGGTTCAAGAATCATGATGTGGACCCAATTGTTCTGTCCGAACGCCCCCAAAACACGGATGATTTCTTTTGGGCCAAGGTGATGTTGGTCATAAGCCGTCCCGTTTTTTGGAAGATGTGGCCCAAAAAACCACATCATTGGATTTTCTTAAGTTCAGGGGTTCTCCAAGCATCTACTCGCACCAAAATGCCTCTTGAAACTCCTCAGTATTTTCTGAATGATGAACAGTGTCCCACCCCTGCCTGGGGCAACCCCGAGCCGGGGATTTCACGTTTAGAAAGAGCTGCAAATGTGGCGGCGAAAATGACAGGGTTCCATGGTCCTCCCTGACAGCATACAGCTGGATCTGGATATGGTGCATGGTGGCCCAATGAATTTCTTAGCCGTTCGAAGACTCGAAGACCATGAACTGGTGGATTTGGGGGTCCTAAAGGTTCACTGTTTCACCGGTTTCTTGCACATCTGACCACGGGTTCAAGACTCCCAAATCTTCAGGCCCCAGACCCACGATGGCCCACGGAAAGCGCGCCATGCCCACGGAGTCGTGGAAGTCATGGTGTTGTGATGTGATTCACACGTGGATGCAGCAGGTTCAACCGGACAGTGAAGCATTGAGTCATGTTTCACCAAGAAAGATCAGCCCAAGTTGGGTTTTATGGATCTGCGCGGACAACTCTGACACCAACCCTTGGACAAAAAATAATGACAGGTTGGTGTAATCTGATTCAAAGTAGTGGTTAGCTCATGCTTTCACTGCAACATGCGTCTTGCCGTGCGAAAAACCTCTCAAATATGAGTTCCGTGACTCCTATGATTTTATGGTAAAAAAATAGGAACTTACCAAGCAGAGTGCAACACTATCCAATTGACAAGGAAATTTTCATTGCTACAAAATTCACACCCAAGCATTCACAAAAACTCTGATCAGCGCGGCACAGCAAGTCATCTTAGAAAGAAATTGAATCAAAGTACACAACGAGCCAAGGGTTTATCCCTTGCCCTGAAGTTTCTCATCCAAGAAACACTGGTCAGAAGTAAAAATCCTTTGAATGTCCCTTAAATGTTGACCGTGAATGTTAACCATATGTCGGCCATATGTTGGCCATACTTTGAGTTTAAAACACTCATAAAAACATATAAAAACCATCATAAAACCATGGAAACTCAGAGATTTTGACCCAACTCAACTCAACCAACACTCAACCAGTGGATGAGGCCGGGCCTCGGCACATGATTCGTGCGCACCGGCAGCTCAATGGCCTGAGGCAGCGGCTTTCACAACACGGCGACAAAGTCGGAAAAAATGCAGAACTTGGCCGGGAAAAAATGGAAAAAATCTGGAAAAATGTGGGGAAAAAATGCCCAAAAGTTCTTGAACATGATTCGAAATCATGCAAGTTCCACCACTCTTAAGTTTTCTCCTGGTCTGCCAATTCTCGCAAGCCCTTTGCTGATTTAAAGACAATCCAGTCATCACTCCCCGCGGTCGCTTTTCCATCCTATCATCAATTCGGGTCAGCAGTCTTGGAAAAATAATCTCCAAATGGTGAAAGACAAGGACGACTATCAGCGACGCACAGACCGTCGCTGGACTAGGTTTGATTCTGGGTCATCTGGGTCAAGGTCGCAAGGAATAGCCACTTGCAACTGATAAATTCCTCGAGTCTCCCGGACAAAAGGATTCTCGATTTCTGAAGCAAGTCAAAGTGGATATGACATATGTAATATAAATTATATACTTAGTATGATATAATATAATATATATTATAATTATTATATGAGTAGATGATAAGTATTGATGGTATAGAGTAGATGTTGGTAATATTTGCTTATGAAAGCTTGTGACTGCCTTTGATATATCCTGTCCGATGTGTCCATTTTCCTGTTCCCTATCACAGGGACAGCATGTCACCGAGGGCATGCTCCGAATTTCGCTTACGACCCAGTTGCTGTCACAGAGAAACCCCTCTACCCGACCCATGGAGGCCAAGGATTCGGAATCTTCCCGAAACAAAATGAGAGCGCCGAGTTTTGCCAAGGAATCGACGAAACTCGACGGAACTCGACGAAACTCGACGAATCGAGTCTCGTTGTCGTTTCATTTGAGTCACTTGAAATTTGAGTCGACGAGTCGAGATGAGTTGAGAGTCCACCTCGTCTTCCTAGATGTCCTCTCCAAGCTTCACGGCGCGGTGCCTAAGCTCAAAGAACACTTCCTCCGCTGTATACCTCACCAAGCTCATGATAGCCAGCACTGTATCTGCCCCTGGATGCTGTTCCAGCAACTTCATTTTGTTCTTGTTGCATTCATCTTGATGGGCAGATCGGATCTTGATGATGTCATCAACTGTTAGCTCTCTGGTTGCTCTGATCTTTTGCACGGCAGGAAAACATGGCAAACCATCTGTGATGGACAAAACCACCATGGCGCCCAGATGTACCACGGGAGTGCCGGGCCCAATCCTCAGTCGCATCTCGTCATTGAAAGGACCAGGAGGCGGTAAGGAGCCGAACCTCCAGGGAAGACTCGGAGACCCAGCGAGATGCTGAGGACCTCCGAACCAACAGGCGATGTGCGCAAGCCCAGAAGCGACCTCCAAAGCTATCTGCTCCAGCAATTCCATCGGTACAGTTGCGTATGTTGCGTCCACCAGGTCGCCCTGTGCGTTCTGCAACCCGACTAATTGCAACAAAGGGCTCACATGTTGCGCCACTGCTGTGAGTCGATCGTGATTTTTCAGATCAAAAAACTCAGAGATGATTTTCCCGTCAGAGGAGACCATGTGACACTTCTTCGCATTCAGCTTCTGAGCCGACGCATCTGCCAGCTCATGGATATCCTGGATCGAAGACACCGAACATGTCTCCAAAAGGATGTCCCCTCCAAGGCTGTGGACTGTCACCGAAACCTCCAAACTCTCCGATCTCTCCATAGTTTCAGATCCTGATATCGATACCTATCGATACTGTCGAATCGATGTCGAATCGATGTCGAATCGATGTCGAATCAATGTCTGATATGAGCGCGGCAAGGCAAAACAAAACAACACGGAGGAACTTTAGTCGAAGGGCAGGCAAGTGGAGAACCACCCACTTGAGCCTATGGGTCAAGTTCAAACAGAATAATGTGGAATCATGTGGAACTCTACGAATATATACGAATATACAAACATGCATAAACGTGTGTGTGTGTGTGCCAAAGGTGTTGGCAAATTCTCGCCCACCTTCAGCCAGATTCATCAATTCTAGGTACGCAAGGTCGATGCAGGATGACAAAAGGCAAGGGGCAGGCTAGAAAGCCGTTCAAACCAGACTCAGATCCAAAAAAACTCAGAAAATCTGGGTGTGCAGTGTCTTGAAGTGTCTGGAAGTGTCCAAACTGGACGAAAATCTGCGGAAAAAGCGCGCAACGCCACGCGCAATGCGACGCGCAACGGGACGCGCTGTGTGCCTCTCGACGAAATCCAAAGTATGAGCCCAAGAACACCAAGGGCACCTTAGAAGGGCAACTTCGCTGAGTTTTTCGTCACTTTTGCAAGAGACTCATGGTTATTTTTTTTTCTGGTAAAATTCTCTGGAAATGTTCATGGTCCATGAGTCTGCATATTCCAAGAATTACTAGACCAGGTTTTGCAGATGTTGAATCGGGCAGCTGCAGAAATACCAGGCAAATACCTGATACATCCACATCGAGCAGCGACATTTCGAGGTGGTCCAGGCATGTCCAGGCTGCCGCACAGAAATACCAAACCACAGAACCAACAGCGCAAACATCGTTGTGAAGGGCACGGCACCTGCCACATCTTCAAAGCACAAACCCATCCGACGGTCCATTTGGTGACTGAGCAGCATCCCTGAGCATCCCTGAGCATCTGACCAGAGGATTTCTGACCCCAAATGAACAAGTTCAGGATGAAAAAGACCAGAAAGATCACCCTCAGGTCACAGAAAATAAGCTTCAGCAGGGCCCATCTGAACTTTGTCCCAAAAATGATCCCAAAAAATCAACATAGTTTGATCATCATTTGCCAGTCAAAATCGGCAATCAATGGGCGAAGTTTGGTGATACATCCATCTACATCCATCTATTTTTTTTGGGACAAAGCCAGGTTCATGCCCAAAATTTTCGTTCCAATCAGGTTCTCAGCTCCGATCCCTGGGTACAACATGGCCGTCATCAGGGTGTTGGTCTTCCAGTCCTCTCCATTGAAGACCTTGTAGAGCCTGGCCTCCACAGATTTTCCACGATTCTGGGCATGGCTGGGCATAACTAAGCTATGCCCAATAGCAAGGAACAAGATGGAACAAGGTCCATCTTATCAAAGTGCCTTCTAGGCAAGTTGGATTGTGTTTCCAACGAAACATACCTGACATACCTAATGTCGTATTCAGAGCACAGCAGACTTGTGAAATGAGTACAGAAGTAAATATGCCCAGAGGGCAAAGATGTGTAGTGACGCCACAAAGACAACCAAACTCAGCACAACTAATATCAACTGGTTCGACTGTCCACCTTCTTTGTAACCACTGAATATGTTTTTTCATCAGTGGCACATTCTTTTAAGGCAAAAACAAAACAAGAGGCCAAAACACTCTTCCAGAATCAGGATATGTCCATGATGACATGCCAAGTGATTCTCAGCTAAAGAAACCATAAAAAATCCATCGCATCCCTCAGCCAGGGCACAGAGGAATAGCCTCCAAACACCTCAGCGCAACTGGAAATGACGTGCAGCATCGTGCAGCTCTGAGGTTTTTTTGAACCGAGGCACTCCCATAAAGGTGAACAGCATCATCATGGACTGTAGGAGGCCACCCCTGACATCCAGATCTGAGGATTCCTTCATATCATCCATTTCACATCTCTTGATATCCATGAGTCTCAATGTTTATCAATCTGGGTAAATTATAATATTTCACTAACCTGAATTAAGGCCATTTGGGGATGATTTCCCTTACTAACCATGATTCCAGTGAGGTCGCAGTGAGGTCGTTATAATTTACCCAGATCAATCCATTTGAACCGAAAAAAACTTCAACTCCGTTCATCTCTTGTGATTCTGTCCACAAGTACCATCCACTGCCACCATCCTGGCGCCTGTGCGCAGGTGACAGGAAACCCAAAAGGGCAAAGATCAGCGTCACTATCGACATCCCCAGGATCTGCACCTGGCACCCGAGTTCCAACCCCGAGTTCCTGACGGGGGTCCGAGCCGTGGACCCATAACTTTCTAAAGTTCATATAGCGCCCTTATACAATGTATATATATATATAGATATAGATATTAGATATATATATATATATAACAATGACAACAATGCCCATATGAGATATATTTTGAATACATTGCTACGTTGTTCAACGTTTCCAGCCGTTGCTGTCAATCCCAATCCCTTTCCATCCGCAAAGTCCGCTCCAAGCCACGCCGGATCCCACAGAGACCGCCAGCAGCTTGCCGAAGCGCGGTTTCCGAAAGACATCGCCGTGCACCAACTTCCAGCCAGTCTCCTATGCGAGAAGTCATAGCATGCTGCAAGGACCTGAACATGGGACCCTTTGTAGATTTATATTATACATATATATAATATATATATATATATTATATAATTATATATTCTGTAGATAGATAGATATGTCAATATTGGGATGTACCAGAATCAGTCTTTATTTAGGCCCGGCTTCAAATTGTTGGCCCCTATTTTGGGGTGGTTTCAGATCCTAGAACTAGATATTTTCGAAGTTGTGGATCCATTCACACACCTTTGTTTGAGGCGTACCCAACAGGAGATCGCTAGAGATCATTGGGGTCTGTTGTACATCAACTGACTTCATCCTGCCCCTGAGATTTTGTGAAGGAGAAGCCCTGCTCGGAAACCGGAAGGACTCGGTTTAGCCTCCTCCTAGTCCTGGGGGTTCCTTTTCAGACATTGACTTTCCCCCGTCATGGAAGCAGCTTGCGAAGCAAATACAATAGACATTAGAGCCATCTACAAGTATTCTGCCGGATGTTTACATGTTCATTTTGTTGATCTTGTCGCCCCTAATTTCTGTTGGATAACGGCAGGATCTCTTTAAGCCATTCAGGTTTCCGTTTCAAAACAAATATGTAAACCACGAGTTGTCTGTTTCACGTCTATTCTGCTCAAGGTGATTGACAATGTTGATACTGGTAGAAATGTGATTCATCAAAACATCTTCAAAATCTCCATCAGATAGTGTCTTCTGTATTTCACCGCATTTCACAGGATATACTTCTTTGAAGTTGTCTCCAAGTGGAATCCAAGTCACCCAAGTCGTCATTACCATATTCGTTGTAGTAAATCGCTAAGAGTGTTTCAATATGGGTCCGGAATTGTTTTGGGAATTACTTTTTTGCCGTTTTGGGATTTTGGGGGGATCTGCTGTTCTGTCCGTTTTCCTTGCAATTTGCAGCATTTTGGAGCTGGAAGCTGCCATTTCAACGGTACTGCGACATTTTGGAGTTCGAACCTCTCATTTTTATTTGCAATTTTTTTGGTGCTCAAACTTTCATGTTGGATGTTATTTTGCGATTAGGGTCCATTTAGGGTCTGTTTAGGTTTGTTTGGGTGTTTATTTCGGATTGGTTTAGGGTTGGTTTTGTTTTTTTGAGGGTTAGTTTTATGGTTGGTTTGGGGCTTATTTAGGTTGGTGTAGGATCTATGTAGGGTTGGTTTAGGGTTTTTTTAGCCGTGGTTTAAGATTTATGTAGGATCTATTCAAGGTTGGTTTTGGTTTTAGTTAGAGTTTGTTCAGGGCTTATTTAGGCTTGGTTTAAGATCTAAGTGGGGTGGGTGTATGATCGATTTAGGCCTGGTTTACGGTTTATTTAGGGTATATACAGTAAGTTTCAGAGTTTGGGTTTGTTTAGGGGTTATCGTTGTAGTTTGGGTTTATTTAGGGTTGGTCTGGGGTAAGCTTTTAGGTTTTTTTAAGGGGTTACTTAAAGTTGTTTTAGTTTTGTTGGGGGTTGGTGTGGTGTTTGTTTAGGATAGGTTTAGGGTGTATTGATATTATGCACTTGGGGTTTATTCAGGCTTGAGAAGCAAAAAACAGAAAACAGCGGAGAAGCAGAACAGTGGAGAAGCAGAGAAGCAAAGAAGCAGAAAAGCAAAGAAGCAGAGAAGCAGAGAAGCACAGAAAGGAAGAAAAACAGAAAAGCAAAGAGCAAAGAAGCAAAGAGAGAAGCAAAGAAGCAGGGAAACAGAAATCCAAACAAAATGCCAGTCAGGTTTTCTGGTGCTAGTGGATAGTCTGGTTGTTCATCGTCTTGCTTGACTCAACCAATCTCTGTGACCACAAATCCACTTTCAGACACTTCCATGACTTCTTCTTGGTATTCTATATAACTTGGTATATTTGATTAAGAACGTTGGGTATCTTCTCATTCATTGGTGATGATATATATCCTGCTCTTTGTCCTCTTCATGCATAACCTTGATTCCCTTCTGCTTCTTGAGATACTCAAATCTTAAATCTAATATCCTTGTATTTCAGATACTGCAGTGCTTTGATGAGTCACAGTCTAAGCGTGATTCATGTTGCTGGGGAAAATATGAACAGACAATTATAATTGTTGAAAGCAAGTTGTTCGTCGGCTATAGTTGCTTTGCATCTTTTGTATGTCTGTGAGTGCTTTGTCATTGCCCAGGTTTGTCTACCTCATGCCGTTCTTTTCTTCAAGTTCACATTAATTCTAGTCCATCGTCTGACTACAAGTTTTTCAACCTGGTTGAGGTGGGTTTCGAGTTTCGATCCCGTCAAAGTCCAGAACCCTATCTCCAGTCTTGAGCTTCTTTTGACCCTTTTGAGTTCCTGTCATTTGACCCTTTTTGGATCCTTTTGGATGATAGAAGGCATTCCAATACAACCTGGTGTAAGCGCTGCAAGGGTTTCCTCGTGCTATAGCGTTTATACTTCAAATGGCGCACTGCAAGTACTTTGGGCCGGGGCTGGGGATTGGGGTGCTGTAAAGTTAGACTAGGCTTCAACTCGGTACATGTTCAGCAACATCGACATCTGGGCCAAATGGTTTCTTGTCGCAAATGCGGCCGGCTCTCCAACGAGTGGATGTTGCGCAGGAAGTAGCAAGTGATAGACTGGTGAAGAGCTTCTACAAATCAATCCATCCTTGTTCAATATTATTTTTGTCTATCTGTTGCCATGTGCTTCTGTAATCATACCTACACGGTAGGCTTTCTTGGGTCTGCTGCCGAAAGGTGGTACGTGTGTTCAGAAAATCAAGCCAGAGATGCTCATTGAAGGGATCGACCCAAAGAAATTGAAGAGAGTGTTACAAACAAACTGTTTGAATTCAAATTCATTATATACACAAAAGTCCAGGCTTGGAAGACTCTTTGGTTACGTCATTCGCTCCTCATGTGCGTGCCGATCAAGACATCAATGTGCGCGGTGGCGAAAACCCTATGTCATTCTCTGCTAATCCTACTTGTCTTCAGCGCGATCTTCTGCGCGCTTCCGCGACCACAGTTTCAACTTCCGCGGATGATTGGCAATTAAGTCTATTCTGCTTCCGCGGAGCTTCCGCGAAAACAAACTCCTCATGAAGATCAAAAGTTGAAATCGTCTTCCGCGGCCCTTCCGCGATCGGACGATCAGTCCCTGCTTGCGGACGTGGGTTTCACTTCCCGAGGCCCAACTTAGTTTCATCATGTTTCATCCACATTTTGCTTGCTTACTTGGAGGTTTTTGAGGCTGCTCAGGTTATCACGAGCACTTGGAAGCGACCTAGCGACCTGTCCTAAGAAGATAAAAATGGGCGAATGTCTTCATAACCTCAGCACGGAACAAGGGCAAATGAAAGCAAATAGTGGGCAAAATGAAAAGAGCACCTGCATGGATCTCTGTCAAACATTCTAGCGTCCGGTTGAGTGAATCTTTTTAGCACTCCTGGCCAGGACTCCTGGCGTTGATTGTGCCTCTGAGCTCTTCCTGTACTCTGTACCAAATGCACATAGGAGGAAGCCATGTCCGACTTTGCTGAAGGACAGTAAAATATACTAAAACAAAACTACTGGCACAGCATTTTCAGTGGTGAGGAGCCAGAGCCACTTTTGACAAGCCTGCGCAGCGTATCATTCCGAGTGCAAAACCCGTAAACCCACTCAGGAGGCGATGGGTTTTGGATGCCCAGGGTCTGCATGCGGCTCCTGAATTTCAGGAGGGCCATGTCTAGCTTTGACCGGGCCGTATTGTCGACTTCAAGTGCAACCTCAAGAGCAGGACGGTCCAATTCATAAGTGCGGAAATGGCTGTTGGAAAGGAAGTATTCATTCCTTTTGACTGGATCAAAAGGTACCTCTGGAAGCAAACTGAATATTTTTGAAGGAAAAGGATGCCTGCTTTTCCACCTTTTATCGTGCTGTTGCTGGCATCACTCCCCAATGTCCAAGAAGCTCTGGTTAAGCTCTTCTTCCCATTTGGAATATAGTCCTGCTGCTTGGCCCAACTCCTCTGTTGTCACAGCCTCTGTTTTCACTGCCTCTGTTGGCAAAGCCTTTGACGCCACCACCAGTTGAGCTGAAAGAGCTTGTACTGGAGCAATCCTGCACAGCTTCTGGCAGTGGATGAGGGAGCTGAGAACGCTCTTGAAGATCTCCTTGCAATGAGTCGACTCTTCACGACTAAGATCAGAAAAGTCCGCAAAAAGACTCGCCAGGTTGTATGCAAAGGCACGGGGAATCATCGTCCGATTCTCTTTCAGAAAGTCTTTCAAGCATTCACTGCTGGCGCCCCTTGTCACTTTTCATGTTGGCAGCAGGCAGCATGCTGTAAAGTGTTTGGAATAATTTCCCCAGCGATGGATCACTCTTGTAGCTCCCACTAGTGGAGGCAGGCTCACGCATGATGAAGTTGATGGCATCAACTCCTCCAATGATGTCGGCGTCGATGCTTTCCTGAAGCACCCGCAGGATGTCTAACATCGAATCTGGATCTCTAATTGGAGGAGTGTCCACAATTGTCAAATTGAATGCGTACTGCTTGCCTTCAAAGGCGGGCAGCGTATAGAGGGCCACCTCAGTGGTTCCACCAGCATCACCACATTGAAACCTGAAAGGATCTTCAGGTTCCACCTCCATGATGTAGTTTGCCAAGCCGTTCAGGAATGTTGTTTTGCCTGCCTCCTCCAGACCAAGCAGGACCATGATCCGCTCAGGTAGGTCATCATCATACTTGAACTGCTTCAGTCTCCAGTTCTTCATCTGAATCTGACCAGATCTGTATTGCGACTTTAAGCTGAGTTTCAGCAAGGCAGGTTTCTTGCATCTCTCGACACCCTCACACTCCTCAAATTGAGCATGTCGCACCCAACAGCCAGATTGCAAAGCGAGTCTAAACTGATCCTCTTTCAGGTTTGGCTTCTGTTGTGGTGGAGCTGGATCTGGCGCAGCTGGACTTGCTGGGGCAGGTGGTGCAACATCTTTTGCTGGCCGCTTGCTAGTTCCACACATCTTTTCACACAACGAGCCCAGGCCAGGGCAGTTGAAGCAACTCACATTGGCACCTTGCCCTAGGTGGAGGTGGTTGGTGCTCCTCATGTCAAATTCATTGCGCACTGCATCTGGCAACACCTGGTTAGCACCAGGCCACATATGCGCCTGGAACGATCCAGGCTCAAAGGTGACTGCACGTTCCTGGACTGTTCCGGTGGCATTCACAGGCACCATTGCACTTCCCGTGGCAGTCACAGGCACATGGGCACTTGCATTGACATTCACCGGCACATTCGCGGTTGCGTTGAGATTCACATTTGCGGTTGCATCGACAGGCACATTTGCGTCGACAGGTGCTAGTGCAACAGCGCGCAACTCCCGAGCAAAATCAATCTGGACCATTGTCCAGAAAGCCAGAAAAGTGACGACTCGTGCACTCTTGACCCAAAATGGCTCGCCTTCAGTGCGTTGATAAAATGTCAAATACTTTAAGCCTGCTAGAACTCAAGCCAAACTGTCAAACTGCAAAGGCATCTCCTGAGCTTGAATCTGGGTCTCCGCGCAGAGAAAACAATGTCTTAGGCATCCACGAAGCACATGGGGCAAACAAGCATCAAACTCACACATAGAACTCAGCAATCGTCCCCCTCATCCATTCAAAGCTTTTACCACCAATTTCAGCATCAAAAGATCTCCAGCCTCCAAAAGCAAAGAACATCAATCTCAAACCCATCCCTTTACCGTTTGTCCCCTTCCTCTGCAGCTTCTTCAGCTGTGGCGAGTTCGTTGTACCTGGTGATGTCACCTCAACAATACCAGCCATCGTAACAGGATTATACCAATGAGGTTTCTGCAAAGTCAAGAAAGGAAGTCGTGGCATGACATGACCACTTCTTCCTGCCAAGGCACGATACAAGGTCCGCAGCAGGATCATAGCTACCTTGGATTGCATACTTGGCTGAGTTTTCAAAACGAAAGGCGCACGATGCAGGACACATGCTCTTCCCAGTAGTGCGCTGTCAAAGGTGTGCAATGAGAATAAGGCGGGTAAACATAAAAACCAACAAAGTTGGTTCATGTCGGTTCTACCATGTTTTTCGTTTCTCCTTTTCTTCCCCCATTGTCGTTGTGACATGTTGTGACATCCCCAGCGCTGCACCAAACCAAAGTCTGCTCAACCAGAGTGTTGAGCTCTGCGTGAGCTACGCTAAGACCCTGACCATACCGGACAAGAAGAGCATGATCATCAAGGAATTCCTGCAGAATTGAGCTCCGCTCAGTCTCTTCCTCTGTTGGGGACCTTGAGGACTTTGGGGACTTTGGCGACCTTGGGACCTTTCTCGTGGAGTTGTGTTTCTGCGTCTGTTGAAAATGTAAGCATACTTGGATGCACGAAATATCAAACTCATTGATTTCCCGCCAAGAAAAACACAGAGATCATCAAAGTGGATAGTGTCCAGACATTTTGGAGGACAATTTTTATTGTTTGATTCATGCCAAGATATGCCAAGCAACAGGATGGCGAACCAGTGAATCTTGTCACCAGTCCTTGGCGAGATGATCAGACATGATCAGACCAAATCGATGCGTCCGAGATCACCCGAGATGTCTGAGATCACCGAGATCACCACATCTTCAGGTAGTTGTCCCACCTTGAGACCCATCGAATATCACCTCAGATGTCCAAGATGACAAAAAAACGTCCTTTGATTCAGAAAGTTTCGGGGTCGCTGACATTCAATTCCTAGTGGTTCTTCACTGATAGATACCAGTTATCAACCAGTGCTACGTTGACTGACCTACATCTTCAGTTTCTTCACTTCGGGCACAACTTCCATCTGATCTGGGACATCGAACTGTATTCCCAAGTAACATCGTAGGTAAAAATCACTTCCTGGCAGCATGTCTCAGCATGACATGCCGCATGTCTACATCAACTGATGGCTGCATTGAATGCTGATTTTTAACAGTGATGAATCATCTAAGTCATCTAAGTTGCTGGATACCAGATGATACCAAACCACATTCATCAACTTAGATGATACCAAACCACATTCATCACCTTTCATTGGATTCATTGTTTCCATCAATGAAACATGCGCAGTGCGCAAACTTCGCAGGCAGCACTGGGTAAGAATCCAATTCCATCAAGGTCGCCTCTGCTCCCTCCTATCAAGATCCGGCCAAATACAGAAGTGACATCAAGATTACCCTCTGGTAATTTAACATAGCTATTGAAAATGACCATTTATAATAAATATAGTGGATTTTCCCATTAAACATGGTGATTTTCCATAGCTACGTTAAATTACCAGAGGGTAAGGCATGTATCAACATATAAAGAGACTTCAACATCCATCGAAAAATCCTGAAAAATCATGAAAAATCCAAAAAAAAGCAGCCATCCAACAGTTCGGCTATGGCCCTCCAAAAAAAAACACCATTTGCTGGTGAAAATCCACCACAACCAGCGTCCTGGCACACAGCCTTCAGGCCACCCGGTTGCGCGGGATCCGACTGTGTCGCCTTGAACGAGGTGTCCAATCCATGAATCCATGGCCCCTTAAGAAATCCCCAACATATGTGTACTCAACCATCAAAAAAATCAGGATGAGTTTTGGATGAACTAATTTTGCTGGTTTTTAGTGCCATTTCTTGGGTCTGTGGAGATGGGATGCAGTGAAATGTCAAGGGTTGCTTGACCATCCGCATTCAGACTCGTCCCTTCAACTAAATCATCTAAATCTTGAAGCAAGATCTAAAACTATATAAAAGTAGTAGTATGATTATGTAGTATGTACATTGAAAGATCTTTCAATGACTTCTCATCCATTTTTCCCCGCAGCCAGGTCTTTCACTACGCGATTTTCGCATATTTTCGCCCCCCGCCTGCACGATACTGTGGGGTTCCACCTCGAAACCAACAATTCGGTGACCATCAAAGTCATCGCCTCGCAGAGGGCCAACCCTTCCAACCACAGGACGTTGAAATTTACCACCGACGATACAGCTGAGTTGGAGCTGAGAACAAGGCTGGAGTGGTATTTTAGCAGAAACTTCAGATGGTTGTAGATGTAGTACCTGAAGCTCAAATACCATGCACCATGTATTACATGTATGGAATGTGTCCAAGAAACATCCTGATTGGGCACTTGTTGTTCTTCTGGACTCCAATCGGAAAGCCATTCATGTACCTGTGAGTAAATCATGGAAAATATCAGCTAATCCTCCGAGTGATGCTCCTGCAAGCTGAAAATTTCAGCTGGATGCTTTGCCGCTGAACCTTTTTTTTTGCGACCAAACTGGTTCCGACCAAACTGGGGCGTCACCCAACAGCCACTCCTTCGGAGTCGGCCATCATTCACTGTTGCAGCTGCCGGAAGTCATGTGGCGACTCTTGTGATTTTTCAAAATTGGAGCATTGGAGCATGGCTACATATGGAGGTATCCTAAAATGAAGGTACCCCAAATCATCCCAGTCATTACACCATTCTAGTACTGAAACAGCTGAAACCCATGACTTGGGGCTGCTTTCTGCTGCATATCTCGAGCAGAGCTACCTTTGGCTCCAATGAGATTCTTCACAATTCTTCGCAGAAACGGGGGTCACATGGGCTACGGGTCAAAATTCAGAGCATTTTGTGGGCCCAAGCAAAAATCATCCATCATACATCATCGAGGTGTTGGTCACTTCAGGCATTGATAACATTAATAATCTTCATCATTGATAATCTTCCCATGGGGACGGATCCCCATATATCCAAATATCATCCAATCTTTCTGGGGTAAAAAAATTGTGACCCGATGCCAAGTGGCGCTGTCACTTGGTCAGCATCCCGCGGATCTCTTTGAGCTGATGATCGACACTCCTAGGCTGCAGCAGG